>JANAVB010040218.1:29717466-29774966 GCA_029216955.1 Iris pallida | reverse complement strand
GGATTTAAGCTGCACAAAGTAAATGAACGTGTAGGTTTTGTATGGGTGGGCGAGGAGCTCATTCCACCAGTACAGTTGAGTACTGACACCCACATAGTTTACATGTGCAGGCACAGGTAGAAGCTCGTGGCGCAGAGCTCGCTTGGATGCGTCGAGGCACGGAGTTCCTTGGCGATTCGAAGCGCGCGGCCGCATGGAGTAAAGACTTATACAGGACATAATGTATGGACGTCGCCTTCCGAATCTTCCGCTGGTTCAAGCACTTATATTTGAGAGATGAGAGAGAGCTGAGTGACTTGTAATGTGAGATGAGTGAGCTTGAGAGACTTGTAATCTTGGCCTTGCGCCCCAAATGTAACCGTTGTTTCAATATCAATAAAAGAGTATTTTGCAATGACTTGTGTTTTGTTCTAAATTCCGCTGCTGTTATTCAATGTCTCTGCTTGGGACTTCTGTGCGACGACCCCGTCGCAGCCGCTGAAATCGGCCGTTATGGAACCCGCCTTGCACGAGCGCAATCTAGGCTCGTGCGGTATCACGCCTTAGCGAGGACGATCGCTCCTACGGGAGCGGGACGTGACATAATGGTATCAGAGCACGGCTTTACGTCCTTGGACTATCGATTGAATTCTTTAACTCTGTTATTTCCGCAAACTCTGAATTTTGTTTCCGTAAGTTGATATCGTTGGTGCGCTCTCTCTCAAATGTTCCACGGGATGTCCATACAATAAGTCTAACTATTTTGCAAAATGTAGGAGAATAGTTTTTTATAAAACGAAAAGATGATTCGCGTAAGCACGGTTGGCTAAGTCGGGCTGGGCATATACACCAAAGTTGCGTCGACCTTAGAAAAGTCGAGTGCGGGATTCAAATTGTGTCGGGCAAGAATGAGTTGAACTCGATTGAGTAAAGTGAGATGACTATCGATAGGGGTGCTATCGAGCGGCGATAACGTCGATGCGATATAGATGAGTGTGCTTGGAATTTGAGGAATGGTTCGAACGGAAAATTTGAAGAAGTCAATTTTGATTCGAATGATAAGTTGAAGATTTTTTGAATGACTTTATCCCTGAGTGGTGTATGCGATAGCCTCAGGGATGTCGATCGATTGATAAAGGAATGATGCGAATTAAGAAAATACGTTGGTCGATGACTTAAGATAAACGGATGAACGATACGTGAATTTGGTTTGAGGAAAATCGATGTTGTGAATGAATCGAGGCATAATGATCGAACTTGAATTTGAATGTCGAGGAGATAATCCAGTCGGACGATAGCATCATTTGCACGACTCAAAATTTGGTTGCAAAGGAAGATCGTCAGGTTACGCATATCGTCGATGGTATTGAGGCGTATCAAAGATCGATATGCGATAACTCGGGGGTACTCTGATTCGGCGAACGACGATCGTGCAAGTGTTATCGTTCGGTTGGATACTATACTTAGAATTTTGATTGAGACGAATGTCGGATGAAAATAAAAGTGTCTTAATGGTTACGTTGATAACCACAACGTCGGCAATCTTGTCTTGTGCGAGCGCAACTCTAGCCTCGCACATGCATTGCGTCGGATTTTGGGCGATCGTTCCGTGTGAGCGCAGACATGGTGATTCATGTCGTGGGAATGATCGAACTGGGAAAATCAGGACGCGACAATTTTGATTGTCTCGACTTATCGGTTTGACGCGAAGGTGAATTCGAGGATGTTGGACTTGCGACTGATGAATGAAAGAAACTTGAGGATTGAGTAGGTCCAATCCGCGCATCGAGAATGAACTAGTCTAGACGCAAAACAAGAGTTACGTCCCGATGAGGATGATTATCCCGCGGGAGCGTGCATGGTGATTCATGCCCACCGTAGAAAATCTAACTCGCGTGAGATCGGGACACAACATATTGTTAAGCTAGACGACCTCATGATCGATTACGTGAATTGGAATAGATGACTTAGGAAATATGGAATGTGGAATTTTGGTTAGCAATGAATTGCGTCATAGCGTGATCGAATTGAGAAAGATTGATAGGCGATCTGTGTCGAACGTGTTCAAAGAGATAGACTATGCGAAATGGCTTGTTGAACGAGTGAGATTGATATGTTAAGGAATTGGTTGAAACGTAGGTTATCATAGGATGGCTTTGCTGAATAACTCGGACCCCGTGCGACGAAATAATGGGGATGTGCGTAGGAAATCGATGCTCGAAGTTTAGAAATAGGAGTGATGCGAGCTTGGGTAGCAAACCCCCGTACTATCAACTTGGTTTGACCTTAGGATGGGGTCAGTGTTGACATTGTTGTTTGGGAACTATGATTTCAATACTGACGGAAAGACATGGCCTAGCAGTTAGGCAGACGTCCTAGTACAAAGTGGTAGAGTTTATGGAGGCACCACTCGCGAGTCTCGGTTGACATGCACGTATATCAGGGACGTCCGAATATGTGCACGATCCGACTCGAGTGGTGATGGAAGATTCGCTATCACGAGGCTTGGTTGAAATGCATATATTTTAGGGATGCCTAAGATATGTGCACGATCTATACTAAGTGATACGTTGAATCGAGTGAGACTTGAGGAATGGAAAAGTGTCGAGGATTTTGAGATCGTGAGTTTAGAAGAAAAGATTGATAGTAGCACGAGCGTGGCTCGGATTTGGGAAATGTATAGGAGAAATGTGTGCGAGAGTCATTGAACGTTCGAGTGATAAGCCAATATGATAAGTGTACTCAGTTAGTTTCGAGGACGAAACTTTTTCTGAGTGGTGTATGATGTAGTGCCCTGTCCCGCTCAGTCAATCGGAGGAATCGAAACGCCGACGGCGTCGGACTTCGCCATGCAACGGCGACTTAAAGACAGCGCTCAGGTGGGATAGTTTCGGTGAACTTGTCTCATCTTAGCATTCACATAATAAATCGCATGTTTTCAACTTGCACAAGTAGGCTTGATAATAAAAGTGACGAATCCACATAGCTAAAGGGAATAATCCCGACGGTCGAATTGAGTTAGAATATGGAAAGGTCCAACGGTCGGCTTAGAGTTGGTGCACAGCGTGCTTTGAAAATGACACTCGATCTTTTGTTCCGTGGCTTGGGAGAAGGAAAGTTGGTTGAGTAGGCAAAGTTATGAACGTAGCCTAAGTCATAGGCGTCGCCCGCGTAAATGCTCGATAAAGCATGCACGCTTCCATGATGCAAGGCTTGGCATAGCCTTTGCTCGTCCCTTGAGTTAAGTTGTAGGCTTGGTGAAGTTAGGCAAAGTGATGGTGGTCGACCTAAGTCATTCCAAGCACGGTCCTACGAGTTCTACGGTTGGGTATGACAACTTAGTCTTACGGTTTCAAGCCGTCATATAGAGTATGTCCTGGGTGGTGGCGTCGCGTAGAGTTCAAGTTGGTTTAAGGCACAATGTCACGGACTTAGTATTTTCAGGCACGGGCCACGGTTGATTCATTGAGTTTGGAAAGTATTGTGAATATTTGTTCTTGAGTTGAGTAAAATGATAGGGCAAGAAAGAAGAATGCTCGCGACTACGGGTCGTCGAGGCAAGATCTCAGATGTGAGAAGTATTGAACTTGGCCCTGAAAGAGATGATAACACTAAAGGTGGAATGACTGTGTGAGACGTCAGTTGAGTCGAGTCTTGCATGGTCATGGACAACTTGTCGATAAGGTAGAGTTTCCTCGAACGGTAGCCCGACGGAAGGGGACCGGTTCTTGAGAAGCAGCATTAGCACGTGCTGGATGACCGCACAAGTTAGCGCAGAGGCTTGCCAGCGGGGCTAGCTACCCACGTTGGCAAGGGCGGCCGTCTAACAAGCTAAAGGAGTCCAGGATGGCTCTGGGAGTCAGTGACCAAATTATATAGATGAGTCGGCA
The DNA here is from genome assembly GCA_029216955.1 of Iris pallida. Lineage (NCBI taxonomy): Eukaryota > Viridiplantae > Streptophyta > Magnoliopsida > Asparagales > Iridaceae > Iris > Iris pallida. The sequence goes on along the minus strand of JANAVB010040218.1, from coordinate 29,771,097 downwards.
TGGCGGCAGATCTGCGTGTGTGCCTTTGGATTGAGTTGAGTTGTTGAATGTGTGTACAGTTGGAATACAATGTTTGGTCCTAAGATGTGGCATCAACATAGGCGACGTGCTTCGGCACGAGATGTGGCATCGAGTCTAATGTTGTCAGCATATAAGTTGCATAGTTTGGATGTGAGTTGTCCTGAGTCTAAGTCAGGAAAGGCCGCAAGGCAAAGTTGGTCGAGTGACACTTAACCCACAAGTCTTGATTGGGTCAGTTGATGATTTAGTAGCAAAGGGCCGCGAGGCGGCGATATGGTTGAGTCGCACGTAGTTGCGAGGCACGGCACAAAGGATTTGTAGCACGGTCACACGGGAATGGAGCCTCATCGCGTAGTTGCGTCTCTGATTTTGGCCGAAAGGCAAGCACGACTTGATACGTTAACGTTGTTTGAGTCGACCTTGTTGTTGCAAGCACGGGATGGTCTAGAGGCACAGAATAGGTCAAGGCGTCGGTCCTAAAACTGATCCTAAGGAAAGACTAGAAAGACAATAGAAAGGGATTTAAGCTGCACAAAGTAAATGAACGTGTAGGTTTTGTATGGGTGGGCGAGGAGCTCATTCCACCAGTACAGTTGAGTACTGACACCCACATAGTTTACATGTGCAGGAACAGGTAGAAGCTCGTGGCGCGGAGCTCGCTTGGATGCGTCGAGGCACGGAGTTCCTTGGCGATTCGAAGCGCGCGGTCGCATGGAGTAAAGACTTATACAGGACATAATATATGGACGTCGCCTTCCGAATCTTCCACTGGTTTAAGCACTTGTATTTGAGAGATGAGAGAGAGCTGAGTGACTTGTAATGTGAGATGAGTGAGCTTGAGAGACTTGTAATCTTGGCCTTGCGCCCCAAATGTAACCGTTGTTTCAATATCAATAAAAGAGTATTTTACAATGACTTGTGTTTTGTTCTAAATTCCGCTGCTGTTATTCAATGTCTCTGCTTGGGACTTCTGTACGACGACCCCGTCGCAGCCGCTGAAATCGGCCGTTATGGAACCCGCCTTGCACGAGCGCAATCTAGGCTCGTGCGGCATCACGCCTTAGCGAGGACGATCGCTCCTACGGGAGCAGGGCGTGACAGGATGCTCGTGTCCTGGCGAGTTACGTACGTGAAAACGAGACACGTACGACACGATTCGTAGCTGCAACTTACGTGTCCGACTTCCGGGGGGGGTTTCGAGTGAGCTGACGGCGGCCAGGAGCGTCGGGGCGGTGGCGCTCAGGTGGCGACGCGTTCGTCTTGGCAGGACACGTCGAATGGTGGTGGTGGATGGGGCTGTTGGTCGCTGGGGAGGTGGCGTTGGGGCTCGCCGGAGTTAGGGTTAGGTCTTAGGCTCGTCGGGGAAGAAAGGGGGTCGGGGTGGTCGTGGGGTTGTGCTAGGGTTAGGGTTTAGGACGGGGGGGGGGGTTCTTATAAGGGTTTTAGGTCGGCTAGGGGTTCGAAGTCGGCCGGGAAATACGGGGCAGCTGGCCGGTCGTCGGGGGTGGGTAGAAAATAGGTTTTACAGTTAGGTCCTTAGACTTTTAGGAATTACAGATAGGTCCCTAACTATGTCTGAATGCAAATAATAATTTGCATCCCGCACTTAAAACATTTAGTTAATTACAAACTACCACTGAAACAATTTAAGTATTTATAAACTGCTATTAAAACATTTTAATTAATTACAAAACTATATTAAAATATTTTAATAAATTGCAAAATGGTATTTTAGTCATTAAACTCATTTAAAAATTATTTAAAAATTCTAGAAAAAATTCCTAAAATTATATTAAATTATTTTAAGGCTAAATATGTCATTAGAAATTAATTAACACTAATTAAATCAAAATTGAAAATCAGGGGCTGACACCAGCCCATATAATTGAGGGTTTTGGAAGAGCACACATTATGTTACCTAATGGCACTCAAATCCATTTGCAAAATGCGTTATATTCAAGCAATTCCAAAAGAAATTTGCTAAGTTTCAAAGATATACGCAAAAATGGATACCATATTGAAACTCGAAATGATAACAACAAAGAGACACTATGTATCACATCTAATGTAGTGAGCAAAAAGCTCACATTAGATGAATTCTCTTGTCTCTCGGTGGGTTTGTATTACACCACCATTGGTATAATTTAATCACATATGAATGTGGCAAAATATAAAGTCAATGATCCTATCTTATGTACCATTTGGCATGACCGTTTAGGTCACCCGGGGCAAACTATGTTCAAGAGGATCATTGATAATTCTTGCGGACACTTATTGAAAAATCACGATCTTGTTTTACCAAAGAATCACCTATGTGTTCCATGTTCACAAGAAAAGTTTATAACTAGACCATCTTTCCTAAAAGTTAAGAATGAGTCTCCGACTTTCTTGCAAAGAATATAAGGAGACATTTGCGGTCCTATTCATCCTGCTAGTGGTCCTTTTAGATATTTTATGGTACTCATAGATGCATCTACTAGGTGGTCACATGTTTGTTTATTGTCTACTAGAAATCTTGTATTTTCTCGTCTTTTGGCCCAAATTATTAAACTTAGATCTCAGTTTCCTGATAACTCGATTAAGTCAATTAGACTTGATAATGCCGCTGAATTTACCTCACAAGTATTTGATGATTATTGTACATCATTAGGGATTGAGGTAGAACATCATGTTCCCCATGTGCACACACAAAATGGGTTAGCTGAGTCATTTATTAAACATCTCCAACTTATAGCTAGACCTCTATGTTAAAAAATTTATTGTGTCCTGTCGATTCATGAGATGAAGAACATAAATTAAATTGCGAAAGCGTACCTGAATCCATTGCTAGACTTGATGGATCTTGAAGCGAACGTCTCTTTATTGGGTTCGATCTTCCAACTTGCTACGACCCTTAATGACAAAGAAGAATCCGAATCCTTTGTCCCTCACTTTCTGTTGATGGGGATGCAGAAGAGAAAAAAGAGAAAATCTCTCTTTTGGTGGCCGTATAAGTTGGGGACCATAACCCTAATGAATACACATATTTATATATGTGTTGATATTTCTAATTTGGCCCCTCATCAAATTAGAATTATCTCCGGTATCTACACATTAATTCCATGATAATTATACCCTTAAGCCAATTTCCAAATAGACCACTTTAATTTGGCTTAATTATTTAGATAGCCCAAACACAATTAATTTTACATGTGTGGCCCCTTAATTATTGAATAATTCCAACAATCTCCCACTGGGCCATATATGTAACCTTATAATTGTGTTAACCTTAGTGAGCTCATAAATTGCTATCTTAATCCTTAGGGTATATCCTGACAATCTCGTCCATTAACCATATCAACATAGGATCAAAGTGGCATTCGTCACATATAGCGTAACTAAACCATCAATGGTCACATATACCAATATAGCTAAACGACATAGATCAATCATGGATGCGTAGCATTAAAATTATATGCAATGTGATTAATACATGTCTATTTCCAACTGGTCCTCCTTAACTTTAGTAAGATCAAATACTTTAACATAATGAAAATAGAATGAACTAGATTTCCATATATCTGATCAGATAAATATTCAAAATACTTTAATACATAAATGTGTCCAAAACCAAATAGCACCCAAATACATAAAACACAAACTCCCACTATATTGCCATATACTTGATTGAGATAACACCCATATGAGCAGTATGCTCATGAAAGACCCTGGGTGATAATGCTTTTGTGAGCGGATCCGCTAACATGGAGTTTGTCCTAATGTGCTATATGGACACTATAACCATTCTGAATTCTTTCCTTCACAACTAGAAACTTTATGTCAATATCCTTTGACTTATACAAGTTTATGTTGTTATTGTAATACAGTACTGCTGATTTATTGTCACACCATAATTTCATGTGGTCTTTTAACACCGTACTGTAGGCGCAGCCTTGTGATAATTTTGTAACCATATTTCCTGAATAGATACCCCACAGCATGTTATAAAGCTTGCTTTCATGGTAGAAAAAATTATAAATGCATGTTTGAAACTCATTCAAAATATACCTCCATTAGTCAGCATAACCTGATGTGGATCTCCTGCTGTGTTGGCATCCAACAAAATCGGAGTCGGAATACTTTATGATCTCCAGAATTATCTGATCTCCTACAAAGAGCATAAGAGCATATAATTTTTTGTTCTCTATTAATTACTTAAGTAGTTTGGCTGCTATCCAATGATCCATCCATATTTGCTTAAATATCTGCCTAACATCATAATATGTACGCAATATCCTGACGCGTACATACTTGAGCATACATTAGACTCCCTACAACTGATCATGAAGGAAAAATATATTGTATTTTCTTAATTTTAAGTCTAACCTTAGGGCACTTGATTGAAACCGAATTTGTCTCCTTTAACGAGAGGTGTCACCTGGTTTGCAATGAAAATTTTAATCAATATACAAAACCAGAAAATTATTCCTACTCCCACTGAACTTGTGATACACACAATCTTCAACAGTGTTTATCTCAAAACCAAACGAGATAATCACTTGGTAAAACTTTAAGTACCTTCGACGATAATCCTGCTTGAGTCCATGAATAGATTTTGTCAATATGCAAACCATATTATTTGGGTCTTTGGACACAGTTTTCTGCATGCACCATAAATTGTTTCGTCGATGTTACCATTGAGAAACACAATTTTGACATCCATTTAATGTAACTCAAGATCAAAATGTGCAATAAGTGTTGTGATTGTTTTAAAAGATTCTTTCAAAGATACCGAAGAGAAAGTCTCTTTAATCAATCGTTGACTTTTGAGTAAAGTCACTAGCTGCAAGACGTACTTTATACCTCTCCACATTATCCTTTCGAATCTTTCTTGGTTTTAAATGTCCATTTTCAACCAATGAACTTCGTATCTTTTGGTAATGTGACAAGTTCCTAAACTTTATTGTCTTGCATAGACTTATACTCCTTATTTATTTCCTCAATCCACTTTTAAGAGTTGGAACTTTCCATGGCCGGACAGAAGATGATTGAATCACCTTCCAATATTCTATAGTTTTCCTCACGTTCCTAGAAAAATATGACAATATTGTCCAAAATTATATTTCTCCTTTCTCTGGTGGACCATCTTAATATTACCGGTTCTTAAGGTTGTTGAGTTTGTTCCTTAGGAATAATTATCTTATCTTGAATGGGGTGCCGCTACATTGTCGTTGTTAAGGTATCTTAACAACGACTTATAGAGGTAATTCGACATTATCTTATTGAGGCTCCGAATTCACTTCTTGATCATGACAGGTATAGAATCCTGCACATCGTCAAAAGTGATAGTAGAAATCGTAATTAATTCATTCTCAAAGACAATGATCCTGACTTTATTTCTCCTCCAAACTCAACATCCTCAAAAAATATTATACTTCTCGTCTCAAAAAAATTTCTTAGTGTGGGATCATATAATTATTAATCCCTTGATCTGTAGCATAACCAATAAAGTAGCTGCTTATAATTTAACTTTGGTCTATCTTCCCATTACACATTCAATATAAACATTAAAGTCTATAAAGTCAATGGAATCCAAATCTCATCAGACATAAATCGTTCAACTCTATTTCTAGAGAAGTGACCTAATGCTTATGTCATAACGAGGCTAAAAAAATATTATTAATTTTGCGTTTAGTACCACATGACTTCACTTGTAAGGTTTCATTATAAGATGCAATAGTTTTAACTGAATATAGGTTATCATAAACCTTAAAGGAACCGTTACCAATAATATTTAAATTTAAAGATAGACTAAACTTATTGTTTCTAAATAAATAATGATAATCAAATTTGTCCATTAAGAAAACTGAAACTGAATTTCGTCTAAAAGACGGTACAATAAAAGTGTCTATCAAATCCAAATAATGATCGGTTCCTAAAAATAACCTAAATTCCTATTGCTTTCACTTATACCGAATTGCCTTCACCCACATAGATGTATCTTTCACCATCAATTGACTTTTGGTAACTCAGGCAACCTTGCCTAGAACATTAATGTGGGTAGTCCCACCAGAATCTAACTACCATGAGTTTTTTTGTACTAAATCTAAATTAACCTCAGAACAAATCAAATTTAGAAATGTACTTTTCTTTATATGCCATGTGTGGTACTTTGTACATTTCTTCCTTATGTGTCCTGTCTTGTCACAAAAGAACAACCATTAGTTTTATATTGTTGTTTCTTTTGATCTGGACCCTTAGCAGCTACTGTATTCATTTCTTTTTGCCCTTAAAGTTTATCTCATTAAACATGAAAATTAAAATCTTATTGGCAGATATTTTAACAACATTAACTGTAAAGAGAACAAAGCAACAAAAAATAAACATGCTCTAACAAATAACCAAAGCGTAAAATATAGTCAAACAAATTCAAATAATGGTGAATCCCATCTCAAGATACCTAGTACATCATTAATATCAAGTCTTTGGACAGTGATATTAACTGTAAGTGGTATTCTTGGTGTAATGATCAAACGTTGACAATAAGTCATGTCAAATAATAAGCCTATCTTCGGATCGGGTTATTATTCACATGTAAACCGTATAATTGTCACACATTTATCACCACAAGTATGTGTGCAATTCGGCCAAGTATTAACCTTCCTTTGGGCCGACTAATACCCGCATGAATATACACACACAAACATCCAACATCCCTCATAGACTATCTACGCAAGAGATGTCACTTTGGCGACATCTTGTTTTAATGAGTCTATTTAGAATATTAGACAACTATTGCTAGTCACAAAAGGCACCAAAAAATTTGAATGTTAACTAAATTTTACAAACTGAATCATGTCTAAATCCTTATGCTTATTTAAATTAAATAATCATAAATCCTTATGTACATGCATATTTTAAATTTAAATAATCAATAATCAACAGATTTGATTGTACTGGATATATGCATCAAAAGATTACATCAAATAAAATAATCATAAATGTGTTAATCCTTTTGCATGAATTTATCGGAAACTAAATTTCTGAATCCAAATCAATAACAATATCATAAAGAAAGTTTTAAATCTGTTTTATACAACATAAAACAATAGATAATAGCAAAATATTATTTTGGTGTCTGCTTATATCTGTAGCATATCACCTTACTAATTCATGATAAATTTGAAAGTTACAAAATAATGTATAGACCCAACAATAAAATCCGAATGCTTGAACCTTTTTTTTAATGGCCAATTCCTTACTTATCCACATGAAATTTGGCATCTATGAACTATATATGCACCGAAACATCGACCAAATCAAAACAAGACAAATAAACAAATCAAACTTTTGAGAAAAGTTCCCGAACCTATAACACATTCTATATCCGATAGCAGACCCGCGAAGAGGCTGAACCAATACATGGTTTATTACTGTATAAAATAATTGCAAAGCTAAAAATTGATGTAATCATCATCCAAACCATACAGAAATCCTTAATAAGGAGGAGTTGTGGAAAAGTATGCCTGATATGCAATTATAGAGATGCTAAGCCATTGTGAATGAATACCAGCCTGGATCACCTCTTTGATATTTTGAGAATAACAAATAAAATTAAACAATCTTAGAAAGAACCAGAGTGAGCCGAAAGCAAGGCAAATATATTTGATGGAATATTCTTGATTCCTAAGATCTTAAAGGGAACACCCACCGTCCCTCTTGGGAGTCCAAAGAAAACATAATTAGAGTTGGTCGATTTCCGCACGGTTCTTTTTCTAAATAGGTGGATCATAAAAAATTGATCGAACAATCGCAACCCTAAATTAAATTAAATGGAACGATCTAGGGTTATGAATCCAACAAAAAATTAAATCTGAAAATTTCAAACTCATGAATCAAACAAGGGTGGCTCTGATACCACTTGTTAAAATTTTTATTGTGTCCTGTCGATTCATGAGATGAAGAACATAAATTAAATTGTGGAAGCGTACCTAAATCCATTGCTAGACTTGATGGATCTTGAAGCGAACGTCTCTTTATTGGGTTCGATCTCCCAACTTGCTACGACCCTTAATGACAAAGAAGAATCCGAATCCTTTGTCACTCTCTTTTTGTTGATGGGGATGCAGAAGAGAAAAAAGAGAAACCTCTCTTTTGGTGGCCGTATAAGTTGGGGACCATAACCCTAATGAATACACATATTTATATATGTGTTGATATTTCTAATTTGGTCCCTCATCAAATTAGAATTATCTCCGGTATCTACACATTAATTCTATGACAATTATACCCTTAAGCCAATTTTCAAATAGACCACTTTAATTTGGCTTAATTATTTAGATAGCCCAAACACAATTAATTTTACATGTGTGGCCCCTTAATTATTGAATAATTCCAACACTCTACTAATGCAATCTAATCTACCAATTGAGGCTTGGGGACATGCTATTTTACATGCTGCATCTCTAGTTAGATTTAGACCGACTGTCTACCATATTTTTTCACCTATACAACTTGTTAGTGGTAGACAACCCAACATTTCACATTTGAGAAAGTTTGGATGTGCAGTATATGTCCCAATTCTACCTCCCAAACGAACTAAAATGGGTCCCCAACGACGTTTGGGAATATACATTGGTTTTGAATCTTCCTCCATAATAAGGTATTTGGAACCAATGACTGGTGATGTCTTTAATGCAAGATTTGAAGATTGTCAATTTGATGAGAGAGTCTTCCCACCGTTAGGGGGAGGTAAGCAACAAATTGTTCATACAGAACAATCCATTGCTAATGAACGGCGTGAATTGACATGGAATACGCCTACTCTATCTCATCAAGATCCAAGAACTCCATAATGTGATTATGAGACAAGGAGAATGATACATTTGTAAGAAATTGCAAATCAATTACCTGATGTATTTAATGATGCTGTAAAGGTAACTAGATCTCATATGCCAGCCAAAATTAATGTTCATGTTGAACAAAATCTAAACAAGGCGGCAAATGAATCTACTACTACACGTCAAAAGCGTGGTAGACCTATAGGTTCCAAGGATAGTGCTCCTAGAAAGAGGAGAGTAAATGAAACATCTTGTCCTGATAAAAGCCCGATAGTGACTGGAGCTCCGGAAATAGATAATGAAGATGTGCATGTTTCTAAATTCACTGAAATGCCTATGGATGCCTCTAGAGAGGCACAGATACATGAAAATGAAGAGATCTCGATATTCCATGCATGTTCAGGTGAATTGTGGAATAGAAAAGCACTTGTCGTCGATGATATATTTAGCTATGCAGTAGCTACTGAAATATCAAAGGACAACGATGATTGTGAAAATGAACCACGTAGTATAAATGAATGTCGATAAAGAAAAGATTGGCCAATGTGGAAAGATGCTATTCAAGCAGAATTAAAATCTTTAGAAAAACGTGGTGTATTTGGACCTATAGTGGAAACACCAAAGGGCATAAATCCTGTTGGTTTTAAATGGTTGTTCGTGAGAAAACGAAATGAGAGAAACAAAGTTGAAAGATATAAAGTCCGACTTGTAGCACAAGGTTTCTCTCAAAGACCTGGAATTGACTATGTTGAGACATACTCTCCAGTTATGGATGTCATTACTTTTAGATATCTAATTAGTCTCGCAATTTCTGAAAAATCTTGATATGAGACTTATGGATGTTGTAACTGCATATTTGTATGGAGACTTAGATACTGACATCTATATGAAAATTCCAGAAGAATTTACAATGCCAGAGACTAAGTCAAAGGGCATGTGTTCAAATAAACTTAGACGAGCATTATATGGATTGAAACAATCCGTAAGAATGTGGTATAATCGTCTTAGTATATATTTGACTAAGGAAGGATATAAAAATAGTCAAATTTGTCCATGTGTCTTCATTAAGAAAGCAGAGAATGGATTTTTCTATAGTAGCAGTATATATGGATGATATAAACTTGATCGGATCTCCTGCTGAATTGGAGAAAACTGCAAATTATTTGAAAAAGGAATTTGAAATGAAAGACTTGGGAAAGATAAAGCTTTGTCTCGGCTTACAAATAGAACGAAGTTCTAGTAGAATATTAGTGCATCAATCCCGATATATCGAAAGGATTTTAAAACGATTTAGAATGGACAAAGCACATCCACTTAGTACACCCATGGTTGTACGAAGTTTGGATTAGGATAAAGATCCATATCGACCAAAAGGAGAAGATGAAAAAGTTCTTGGTCATGAAGTGTCGTATTTAAATGCTATTGGAGCGCTACTATATCTAGCACAATGCATAAGACCAGACATTGCTTTCTCTGTTAATTTATTATCTAGATATAGTTCTGCACCTACACTTAGACATTGGAATGGAGTTAAACACATAATGAGATATCTTCGTGGAACAAATGATATAGGATTATTTTATTTCTGTAATTCCACTAATAACTCCCATCTAATTGGTTATGCAAATTCTGGTTATCTTTCTGACCCTCATAAGGGTTGTTCCCAAACAGATTATGTGTTTATTAATAATCATGCAACTATATCTTGGCGATCAACAAAGCAAGGTTCAGTAGCAACTTCCTCTAACCATGCAGAATTAATTGTATTTTACGAAGCAACAAGAGAAAGTGTGTGGTTGCGATCGATTATTCATCATATAAATGTAAATTGTCAACTACCCACAGTTACAGATGAGCCTACAATAATATTCGAAGACAATGCAGCTTGCATTGCGCAAGTCCGAGAGGGATTCATCAAAGGAGATCGAACGAAGCACCTTCCACCAAAATTATTTTATGCACATGAGCTCTAAAGGACGAAAGTGATCGAAGTTAAGCAAGTAAGATCAAATGAAAACTTAGCCGATTTGTTCACTGAGGCACTCCCAAAGTCCACATTTCAGAAGTTGGTACACGGAATAGGCATGCGACGACTTAATCATCAAACAAATTAGCTGTTTCAGATCTATTGTATCGAGGGGGAGTATAACTTGTACATTATACTTTTGTTTTGCGTGTTGTACTCTTTTTCCTTAACTAAGATTTTTCCCACTGGGTTTTTTTTAGTAAGGTTTTAATGAGGCAACAAATGCACATATACCACCAACTAATTAATGGTGTATATCCAAGGGGAGTGTTGTAAATATGGATAAAATACCATTATTATTTGGTGTCTATAACTTATGCCTTTTGGTTATCCATAACCTATGGCTTTTAGCATTATTCTTTTTAATTGTTATCATGATAGTAAGCTCATTTGTAAGCCTGTATAAGAGGCTCTTGTCAAGTTGATCAACACAAGTGAATAAAGAAATAATTTCCTCCATCTCCTTCTCTTTGTTTTACAATAAATAAAGATTTATAGTCCAAACTTTTCAATTGTACGTGTCATGGCTTAAAATCTATAAATTCATGGTGTTATGATTTGTGGATAAATTTGATGCCTTATCTCTATCTACAACAACCCTTATCTTATTCCCCCTATATATATTCTCAATAAAAGAAGCCAAGGCTAGTCTATTCGACTACAAATATTTTCTTCATGTCCTATTTTACAATACGGTATCAGTACGAAAACTTCTATTTTGTAACATGTTATTAACACGAAAGCTCAAGGAAGAGGAACTCCAGACCGCTGGTTTACCGGCGATACGAGAAAGATATGATAAGGTGGATGGTAAGGTAACAACGTTACCATCAACTCAAATCATACCATCAAAGATGTACCAATATTCCATTAGCCATACCAAAGAGGTACCAATATGCAATTTAACTTTCATTTAAAAATATTATTTATCAGTCATTGGTTGTCGATGATAGTATGGCCTTTCCAAAGTTAATTCTAATATAATCTTAACTTGTTCATCAATTTGAGATTGTCAATATATTTAATAAACAATTTAAATGGAAATGTATTTCTGGATACAGAGATGAATATATATTAAAAATTGGTAAATTTTAATATATAAAAAAGCCGGTTATCTTACGAACTGACATAGAGCCTTATGGAGGACTCATCAACTTTACATCAAATTCAATGTTGTTTAATATCCCAACCGCAGGAGTAATAATGCCTTCAAATATACTCTTGTTTCGTTCCCTCCAGATATGCCATACATTCGTAGCCAGACGGATATGTGCCTCATTGAACCACCTTGTCCCCTTGTTATCAGCAGTCCGTATGCGGACAATGATCTCATCAATCTCCTTAGTGTCTGCATCCCATCCCAGTTTGCGACATTGGCCTTGCCATAAATACGACTCCACCTCGCACTCAAAAAATAAGTTTCGGATGGACTCGTTAGCATTTGGACAGAGCACACAGCGCGGAGGGGAGCATGGGATGCCAAATCGAATAAGCATGTCTCTGGTAAGTAGAAGACCAAGCAATACTTGATACATGCACAACTGCATTTTACGAGCCAGCTCTTTATGGCATACGGAGTCATAGTTGTCCATACGGGAATGTATATTACGCAACATTCATAGCAATCCCCGGCTCGGAACTCTCCATTACCGCCTCCCCCTATATTAGGTCGCCAAACCCAATAATCCTTAGGCGTTAGCAAGTCTATAGTCGACTTTTTGATAAGGTCGGCCAAGCCTGCTGTATGAGAATACTCTTTCGGCCGCCAAGCTCCATTTATTATAATGCGGTGAGTGCCCACTCCCTTACTCGCCTCTTGGATTCGAAGCTCCCCTGTATGCGCCCATAAGCTCCGATGCTCGATCCATGGTTCTTGCCACAGATCAGTATCCCGACCGTCTCGAAAAACCTATTGAATGGCATTTACAATAGCAGTACGATTGTGAAGCAGATGTTTGAATGATACAGATACATTTTTATATACTTTTATGTCTAGAAACAATCCCCTTTTAAGTACCTATTGGCAGTCCATTCGGCCCACAACGAAGTACCTTGGATGAATCTCCATGTAAGCTACATGCCCGAAACTTTCCAAAGAATTTGAAGGGATTGTAATCCCACCCACCCTTATGTTTCGGCCTGCACAGTTGATCCCATCCAACAGCATGTAGTCCACCCCTCCATATGAAAGCAGCACATATTCGTTCAATTTTTCGTATGGTAGCTAACGAAAGCATGATGGATTGTAGATAGAACCATGCCAAAGACGTGATAACTGATCGCACGAGCTCGATACGCTCTCCAAACGACAAGTAATGTGCCTGCTATCCCTTTACTCTTCTTTGTGTATATTCAACCAAATTTCGATAATCCATATCTTTTGCATAGTTAACGGACAATGGGACTCCAAAATATCTAACCGTAACTCTCCTTTCTCTACTCCCAATGCCACTACATGCTCCTCCTTGAGAGTACATTGAGTATTGAAATATACTCTACTTTTTTTGTTTAGATACAGACCCGAAAGGCGGCCAAACTCTTCCATGATGCCAGTAATCGCATGGTGCCCATTCATACTGGGGTATAAAAAGACCAATAAATCATCAGCATAGATGAGATGCGTGATGTAGGGCTGAATCCTGCGATACATAGGGACAAAAACGTCTCTGCTGAATCACAACCTCTAGTTGACAAGAAAAGTATTCCATCACAAGCGTGAAGAGGTACGGGGATAATGGGCCCCCTGTCCCAAGCCTCTATTACTTCTGATGAAACCATAAGGAATGCCACGGATGAGTACTGAGAAAGTAGGTGTAGTGATGCATTCCTTACCCTGTCAATCCATATCTGATCAAAGCCCATAGCAATCATCAACTGACATACAAAGTCCCGATTCGCCATGTCGTATGCCTTTCGTATATCAAGTTTAGTACATGCTTTCATGTTCCCAGCTTTGTTGAACTCTCGAACCATTTCGTGTGCAAGCAGACTGTGCTCCGCGATCGATTTGCCCTTAATAAATGTTGTCTGATTCCTGGACACTAGATTTGGCATGATTCCCTCCATTCGTCGACACATCAAGTGAGTAATTATTTTATATAAATAATTACAACACGTAATGGGCCAAAAGTCACCCAACATTGTTGCTCCCTCCTTCTTCGGAACAAGCGTTAAGAAGGTATGGTTAAGTTTCTTCAACAATTTTTCTCGCATGAAAAAATCTTGTAACGCTGCGAACACTGAAAGTTTAAGGACATCCCCGTAAAGTTTGAAGAATTTGCAACTGAAACCATCTGGCCCTGGAACTTTATTCGGGTCAGCAGCCATAATAATACACTCAATCTCCTCTATAGTAATTGGTGCCATTAGTACTTTATAATCATGGGCAGTGACAATCCTCTTGCAAATAAGATCAGGAAAAGTAGAAGTATAATTTGATTGGTTATATAACTCAGAGTAGTACCTGATAGCTTCCGTACCTGTATCCTCTGCTGCGAGTCAACCACCCTGCTAGTCGAGTCTAACAGTTGATGTAAACTGTTACGGTGCTGTCTGGAGCGAATCACATCATAGACAAAATTTGAGCATCTGTCGCCGTCTTTGAGCCAGTGGCACTTAGCACATTGTGCTAGCTGAATCTCGTCTTACATCCTGCGCACACCAACCTCCTGGGCCAGTGTCTTCTCTCAAGCCGCTATGTTCCCATCCAGAATGTTCGCCTGAAGATCCGTCTATGCCTGGTGCAATGCGGACTCCAGATCCGCTAAAGCAGGTCGAGGTCGCTCCTGGACCCAATTGGGCGAACCCCTGCACTGGGGATAACAAACTCTGATTCGCCACCTCCATGTACCCTAATGTAAGATGCCTGCTATTGTTGTATATGAAGGGACGTCATTTCCAAGGCGAAGGAGGAGTGAGACCAACTCAAATAGGCGAGTGATTCGAAGTCCCAAACGCCATCCCCTCGGCCAGCGAATGTAGGAAAATAGTGAACCAATCTCTGTTCTCTAAGGCTCTGTCTAGCTGACAAACAACTCTTTTGTTGATGGACTTGTTGTGCCATGTCCAGATGTGGCCCGACCTCTCCAAGCAATGTAGGCCTAATTGAACCACACAGTGTTGGAAATCCAGAAGTATAGAGTCAGGTACTGGTCGACCACCTATCTTCTCACTCCCATACAAAATTGCGTTAAAGTTCCCCACAACTAGTAAAGGAAGATGAGCAAGGTCTGCCGCTTTACTAACCTGTATGATATCTCTCCATAAATCTGTACGCTTTCTTCCATTATTACTCCCATAGACCGTTCCAAGGCAAAGATTTAGTCCACCTTTGTTAGAGAGACGAATAACAATTAGCTGCTCTGACATATGGACTAACTTACCATCCCATATATGACTATCCTACCAAGCCAAAATCCTGGCTATACCATATAAAGAAGATTATTTTTCTGCTTCCAGTTTGGCGGAGTCCTCCGAACTAACAGTTGATCGAATTTCAATTTAGTCTCCAGCAACATGTTGATAGTACAGGCTGCCTTGTTAAGCCTATCACTGACCTCCTTCCACCTGCCTAACGCACAAATCTCCCGAACACTCCAAGCAATAATCGTTATTAATGATCTATAGGGTCCCCCTGTTTGCCCTCAATTCCAACACCAGTGTGTGTAGTTGGATTATCCGGAAGCGGCTCTGATCCTTTCTGCCATTGTTGTTTGCCACAGAGATATTACTTATTAATGTAACCCATACAGGATTATCCTCGCATAGTGCCAACTCAGCAGAGGCTGCAGAGTCTAACCCCCGCCCAACAGGCTCCTTCCAAATAAGCCCTGCTTGGCGTTTCCTGCTAATGAAAGTAGACCCTAGCTCTGAAGATACAAAACGTTGACTGGACGTGGTAAAGACAAGCATGCCTCTAGTAGCAATACTCCTTTGTGCATTGAACACCACCATTGGTTTTGTTCTAGCACCTACATACCGAGCGCCTCTCCATCTATGTTAAGGCTCTTGCTATGATTAGCCAGCTCCCCCATGTGCGCCATGTCAGTCTCTACTTCCATATGACCTCCCTCCAATGACTCGTCTACATGTTCACCGCCCGGAGCAGTAGCATGCTCGCCAATGTTTCCTGCAGTAAACATTAGTAGCACCCGAAGACTTGCATGTCTTATCCGAGTGGCCAAAACACACACAAGAGGAGCAACTCGGGGGAACCCATTTATTCCACTGTTTGTTTGAGCACCTCTCCACTTGGGACTTCATACTCCAGTATCCTTGGAAGATCATTGTCCGCCTCTATTTCCACAAACATTCGAGCATACATCAATCTAGTGCAGTAAATAGTGGGATCGTCCGCTTTGATAGGAGTTCCAATCAGACTGGCCAGCCTCCCTAGTAGCGCGATACTCCAACATTTGGCCGAAAAATTTGGGAACCGTACCCAAATCGGAATCGTATGGAGGACATCCTTCTCACATGTCGATTCTGGATTCCCTTAATATAATGAGTCTTCTATCGAACGTCCACAGTCCACCACGTAAAATTCTGTCAACATCTTTCCGTAGGCCGAGTTTTACGAAGTAAAACCCATTTTCTCTTGAAAAAATTTCTATGCTGCCTTTAGGACACCAGACACGGTAAGCGTATGATCTAATTTGCCCGTAAAAAGGCTTATCATCCAACACTTAGAGGATAAGTGTGTTTCTCCAGAACTCTGTCACCTCCGTGATCTCTTCTACGGGAAAGATAGCCAGATATTTAGAACCTACTTTTGAAGGCTCCACATACCCCATTGATGCTTTGCCCGGAGTCCCGTTGATCCCACACACCTCTGCCCATGGCCTACTCGCGGTAGCGCCAGTGGCTACCACGTCGATGCAATTTGCAGTGAACGGAGCATTGTGCCCGCCTTGGCCTTCTCCAGCCCGATCATCTTCCGTTTCATCTAGGATCCATTTCCTTTGATCCTCCGGCATTGGCCTCATCATCCATCTGGCCGTCGTCGCCACACGTCCCATCGTTAGTGTCACAGCCGCATGGATCCCCACATGTTGAGCCTTGTGGTCCTCGCCTAATGGTCCGGTTGTGGTACCCCGTATGTGATCTTGCTTAATGCTTCTTATCTATTACCTTGTAAAGTCGTCCCTCGTATCCTCCTAGCATCGTAAAATCGGCCGACAGGGATCCCTGTTCGGTTACTGATGTTGTTCGTCCCTGGTCGGCATCTTCTATCCTCCCCATGCGCCGGCAGTTGGAGCGCCGCCTGCCAACTGTCGTCCATCCCCCATCCTCCTGTCCTTCCACCGGCGCACCATCGACATGCTGGTGTCCTCCTCCATCGGTAGTACCAGGGTCCCAAGTTTCTGCGAACGTGAGCTCCTTCTCTATCTCGTTAGGGTTCCCCATCTTTATATATATTATATATATTTTTTATTTTTAACATATATATATATATATATATATATATATATATATATATATATATATATATATATATATATATATATATATGCGGAAGGATCAAGATCCCCATACTTTTTGCATCCCCACTATTTACATCGTTGGATGGTGCTTTAAGTCATCTAATCTTAACCGTTGATTTACCAATGATTAAGATTAGATGACTTAAAGCACATCCAATGGATGTGAACATAGGGATGCAAAAAGTGTGGGGATGCCTATCCTTCATATATATATATATATATATATATATATATATATATATATAAGAGGATAATCTTGGAGAAGATGACCAATGGCTGTTAGAAGCTTCAAAAGTTAAAAAAATTATAAGGACACTTCAATTCTTACTCAAGACTAGTCCGGGATTGGAGCTAGCCCAGTTTAGACGAAAAATTACTTAGGACAAGCAATTATTTTACTAAAGGCTGCCCCCCACCCAACCACCCCAACTCACTCAACGTCATTCTTTTGAACTTTTCATTCTCTCTCTTCTCAAACCCTCTTAAACCCTCACTTCTTCTCCATCTTCACCGAAATTCTAGATTTTTTCCCAATGTTCTTCCCAATTTCAGAAATGGTGCCCAAAGGCTATTTAAAAACAAGGTACAAACCCTAGTTATTACAAATCCACTCAAGAAGATATTATTTTCATTTGATATTGTTATTTGTAAAAAAAATCATAATCCTTGTTGTAACTTAGTATCATCTCCAATAGTGATCAATATAAGTTGTTGAATAAGTTCAACACAAGTATCTCATTGTGCTCAAGTTGTTGAATAAGTTCAACACAAGAGAGCTAAAGTTGTTGAATAAGTTCAACACAAAAAATTTGAGAGATTTTTTTAAAATTTTTTGTGATAGAGAGTTCTTGAGTGAAAGGAGAGAAGTGTTGAGAGCTATTGTAATTCCTTTTCTTTTTCATAGTGGAACTAAATTACCTTTGTTTGTGGAAGTATACATCTTGCCCTAACTACGTAAATCATTATCTTTGTGGTTGTAAATTTTCTCTGAGTTTCTTGGATTTATTTTCGTTGTCCCCAACAAGTTGGTATCAGAGCTTTGGGAGTCTAACAAGGTGTCCGACAAAGTTCTTAGAGAAAGATAATTGGGTAGATTCTTGATATGGCTCCGCAAGTAGAATCGGGAAGTATAAAATTGAGAAGTTCAATGGGAAGAATAATTTTGACTTTTGGAAAAGTCAGACGAATAACGTTTTCATGTCTCAAAAGCTTCACAAAGCTTTACGAAAAAATCTAAGAAGCCCGCTGACATGACCAATAATGATTGGGACATCATAGATCTTGAAGTATGTATCGCTATTCACCTGTGTTTGGAAAGAGATGTCGTGTATTCTGTGAAGGATGAAACCACCGCCGCTGGGCTCTGGTTGATGTTGGAATCACTATACATGATGAAGAGTCTTACCAACCGACTTTATATGTTAAAGTCGCTCTACAGACTAGTGATGGAGGAAGGTACATCAATTCGGGATCATATCTCAAAATTCAATTGAATTATTTTCGACTTGAAGGATATTGATATACATGAAGAAGATGATCGTTTGGCGCTAATGATATTATTTTCTTTACCCAATTCTTATGAGAATCTTATTCAAACATTACTATACGGGAAAGACTCAATTTTCGTAGAAAAGGCTACGAGTGTCATATTGTCTAATGAGGTACGGAGGTTGGCTTCTAATGGCAGAAACGGTAGAGACCAAGCCCAATGTTTGACAGCAAGAGGAAGGACAAACGATAGAGCATCTTACAGTAGAAGGTCAAGATCCAAGTCTAAGACACCTATTGAGAAAGTGAAGTGCTTGAACTGCAATGAGAAAGGACATTATACAAATAAGTGTCCTCATCCAAAGAGGAAGAACAAGAAAAAGGAGAATAAGACAGAGAGAGAAGGTGATGAAGCAAATTGTGCTTCAAAAGCTGATAGTGATGGGGTCTGTTTTTTGGTGGCACATGACAACATGAGTGACCGTTGGATTCTCGATTCCGGATGCTTGTACCATATGTGTCCAAAGAGGGAGTGGTTTTATTCCTACAAGGCGACAAATGGTGGTTCTGTGTTGATGTACAACAAAAATGCATGTCGAGCTGTTGGAATTAGGTCTATCAAGGTGAAAATGTATGTTGGAATTGTGCGAACTGTGGCCGATGTTAGACATATTCCAAAAAAAATCTTATTTCTCTTGGTATGCTTGACTCAAATGAAAACAAGTTGGTTGTCGAGGGTAGAGTCTTGCGAGTTGTTCGTGGTTCTTTGGCGGTGATGAAAGGTCACCGGCAGGATAACCTTTATATCTTATTGGGAAGCACTGTGACTGGGACTTAGCAGTCAGTACATCTGATTTGTCTGATAGCACACATCTTTAGCATATGTGGCTTGGGCATATGAGTGAGAAAGGCCTGTCCTTACTGAGCAAGCAAGGGTTACTAAAGAACTTGAAGAAACCAAGTATGGATTTCTATGAGCATTGCATTTATCACAAGCAGTACAGGGTGATTTTCAGCGCAAGCAAGCAGAAGACAAGAGGTATTCTCGACTATGTGCATACAGTTGTATGGGGACCTAGCAGGATTCCTTCCAAGAATGGAGCAGGGTAATATATTACTTTTATTGATGATTATACACGTTATGTTTGGTTGTATTTCATCACAACCAAGGATCAAGTGTTCGAAAAGTTCAAGCAGTGGAAAGCGATGGTGGAGAACAGTACAGACAGAAAGGTTAAGACATTAAGGTCTGATAATGGTACTGAATATACCTATGGACCTTTCAAAGATTTCTGTGCTCAAGAAGGTATTGTTTGACATTGGACTGTCAGAAACACACTGCAACAGAATGGGTTAGCAGAGAGGATGAACCCAACCTTACTTCAGAAAGTAAGATGTATGCTCTCCAATGCTGGTTTAGGCAAGGAATGGTGGGCGGATGCTATACACATGGCACGGTACTTGGTTAATAGATCACCAACTCTGGCTATAGATTGTAAGACTCCATATGAGGGGGTGACCGACAAACCAGCAGATTACAACACTTTGCGCGTGTTTGGATGCAAAGCTTACTATCATGTCAATGAGGGTAAGTTGGAGCCGAGAGCCAAAAAAACTATATTCTTGGGATATGCATAAGGAGTGAAGGGCTACCGTCTGTACTTCTTGGAGGATAAGAAGTTCTTAATCAGCAGGGATGTTACATTCGACGAGTCTTCAGTATTGGCTTCAAATAAGAAGAGTGAGTCCAATCAGGATGGTGGTGTATCTAGCAAATCTCAAACAGTTAAGATTGAGTCATCTGAGGATGCATCAGATGAGGTGGAGGTTTCTGAAGATATTCATCAAACCCCACAAGAGCAACAACCAAAGGATGAGCAGCACCAGCAGTAAGATTCCTTGGCCACCACTAGGGCAAGGAGATCAATCAAGCCAGTACACATGTATGGATTTGAGGAACCGGTAAAGTACTATGGATAGTTAATGTGGTGGCATATGCACTACCAGTGGAGGATGACGAGCCTATCATATTCAGACAGACTATCAAAGATACTAGCAGCAAGAACTAGATGGTGTCTATGCAAGAAGAGATTGAGTCTCTCCACAAAAACTATACATAGGATCTGGTTCCATTGTCCAAGGGCAAGCGAGTTATAGGCTACAAGAGAGTGTACAAGAAGAAGGAAGCTTCTCCAGGGCCTGTGGAAAAGTTTTGCTTGAGAGCCCTTATGGACGGGATTGACGAGTAGTTGATTTGGTGAAGCTATGCGGTGGAGAAGTATGTCAGCTCAGTTTGCCAAGGTGGAGATATGAAGGAAAGTATCCAAAAATAGGCCCATGACCTTTTTTGACCATATATATTGTTGTTCTACATAGGATTGAATTTTTAATATATGCAAGTCTATATAGGATTGGATTTCCAATATATAATCTTATATAAGATTGGATTTTTAGCCTATATAGGATGGGATTTCTATGGTATATAAAGGGTTCTAAAGGTTCTCCACAAAAGACACCTCCAAGAGTGCTCAATGTAAGTCGTTGAATAAGTTCAACACAAGTATCTCATTGTGCTCAAGTTGTTGAATAAGTTCAACACAAAAAATTTGAGAGATTTTTTTTTTAATCTTTGTGAGAAAGAGTTATTGAGTGCAAGGAGAGAGGTGTTGAGAGCTATTGTAATTCATTTTCTTCTTCATAGTGGAACTAAATCACCCTCGTTTATGGAAGTAGACATCTTGGCCGAACCACGTAAATTATTGTATTTGTGGTTGTGAATTTTCTCTGAGTTTTTTGGGTTTATTTTTACTGTCCCCAACAGCATGACAAGTGAGTCCATCCTTAAATTTTATGTCCACATTTTTTACAAAAAGAAAGGAATGTCCACTTATCATACAAAGGAGTTCTTCGGTATCAGAGGTGGACATAAGACATAGTGAAAAATTAGAGAATCCTACGAATGACATAAAGTTAATGGTTGGACTACCCCCTCGGTCTGCAAGCGAACATGCAATGTAGACATGCAATGTAGATGATGATGAAAGATGCGACCAAGAGAAGGAATTATAAGGAATTAAAGAATACATGGGTAAAGAGAAAAAAGTGAACTGGGAGTATTTTACTTAGGTAAACTTAACAAAGTCAACAAAAGAGAGAAAATGAGTAAAAATATTGGTGTATTAATAACACCCATTATAAACAGGAACCCATTCCATGTTCCTCTTCATGAATCCTATATGCAAACTCAACCCCACGCCTATTGTATCAGAAACTCCTTCTTGCCTGCGGAAGGGATGACCGCGACGGGTCCTCCTCTCATTCTCCTCTCTGTACCCTTCGGGACCCATCTCCGAAAATTCGAACCCCCCTCCGATGGGAGGCCGACATGTGGTGTGCTGACCAGAACTGTGGTCCATGTAGCACGGCCCATATTGTATTCATCTTCCTCTCCTAGCCATGCTACATCAACCTTCACACCTCCATTGCCATGGCCATTATAGCCATCTGGTCTCCTTCATTTCCCTCAGTGGTAACTCAAACTTAGAAATCGTCTAGGACTCAATATGGTCCTCCTCACTTCTTCTCTATATCCTTGGCTTAGGACAACCCTATAATTTTCTCTGCTTTAATGACTCCAATAGACTGTTGGAACTTTATGGGCCAAAAATCTGAAAGGTTTGCAGTAGAAAAATTAAAACCTTTTTTGGTCCACGGAGGGTGACCGCATACGGACGTGTCACCCTCCTCCCACTGGCCCCTCCTGCACCACACACCGGACCTGTCATGCTCCGGTCCCGTAGGACCGATCGTTCTCACTAAGGCGTGATGCCACACGAGCCTATATTGTGCTCGTGCAAGGCAGTTTATAACAACCGATTACAACAGCTTGTGTTAGGGTCATTGCACAAAAGTCCCAAGCAGAAGTATTGAATATAAAAGGCAATACAAGCATTGAAACAAAATCAGAGTCTTTATTAATAATGAACATAAGATTACAAAGGAGCGTAGCCAAGGTTACAAGTCACTCAAGCTCACTTTTCTCTCTGATTACAAGTCACTCAGCTCTCTCTCATCTTTTAATACAAATTTGATGAGCCATCGGATGCTTGAGATAGGCGATGTTCATATATTATGTCCCGTATAAGTTTCGACTCCAAGCGGCCGTACGCCTTGAAATGCCAAAGAACTTCGTGTCTCGATGCATCCAAGCGAGCTCCGTGCCAACGAGCTTCTACTTGTGCCTGTACATGAAAACTATGTGGATGCCAGTACTCAACTGTACTGGTAGAGTGAGCTTCTCGCCTACCCATACAAAACCAACACGTTCATTTACTTTGTGCAACATAATCCCTTTATGATTGTCTTTCTATTCTTGCCTTAGGATCGATTTTAGGACATAGATGTATGGCCTATTTGTATCTCTAGACCATCATCATGCTATCGCACCGATAACTTCCTTATTCTTGTCTCTAGACCATTTTTGTGCTTGTAACATCAACATAACAACTCGTGCTTGTCTTATGGTCCATACTTTGGGACACAACAACATGATTCGTGTCATCGACTTGGTTCGTGCTTCAACAGCGAGGTCATGTCTCGCAACTTAGCATGACTTAACCCAACTTTGCCTTACGGTCATTCCTGACTTAACTCGAGATGATCAATCCTGACTTGTGGAACTTGCGTTGATGAATCAAACACGACGCCACTTTCGTGCCAAAGCACATGTCTTTGCTCTAGCCAAATCTTAGGCTCCATAATGGTGTTACAACTGATGCACATCCTCTTAACTCACTTTGTGTCATGCTTGTACTCGACGCAATCCAAAGGCATGCACGCGGATAACCGCTCTTATACCGACACATCTATATGAGTGGTTACTAACAATGTCAAGCTATACTGGATCTTCATGCATACGATGACCATTCGTGTGCGAGGTGCGAGCTCCACCGAATGGTCCCACAGCCTATATTGTAATGGTTCGCTTCAAGGCAAGTCGCACCGTCGTTGAATGCTGTACAATATCTGCTCTTCCTCCTAGGCCGACACGAACCCGGTGCCCCAGCGATCATTCGAGGAATTTCCCTTGCACGTAAGTTGTCCAATGATCATGCAAGACTCAACTCGATTTACCATGTCCTTCTTTATTCATGACCGTGCTTTCCATACTTCATGAGAGACTCCCAAGCAGCGGGACCGGTCTCAGCGACAAACGGTCGCATGAACTTTCTATCCTTTAAAACACGAGAAACGACTATTGTATAGCCTTCCAGATAGACCTGAACAAACGTGTTTCCTTCGTCCCATAGACTGTGGCATACTGTCACGCCCCACTCCCAAATATATGAGATTAGGGCATAACCTGGCCAGCTGATACGACCTAGAGTGAGCTGTCCAATTTAATGGACCACTTAGGCGAACAACGCTGTAAAAGTAACTAACCAACACAGACAATCATCTAGAATCTCATCCATAGATAACATAAAAGGATGTACTGAATATACAAGCAGAGTAGTCTGAATGTCCAATACAACTGAAGAAAAATACAAGTCTGGTGGAAACAATCCCACAGTACATCAAAATGGAAATACTTGAATGGAAGATAACTAGCTAAGAGCAACAACTAACTAGATAATGAAACTCTCAGCCAAAGTAGCAGCATACCCTAGATCAAGGAACTCCTCAGGGTAGACCTCGTAGTCCTCTGCACAGTCTCCTGCCTCAGCTCTGGTACCGTAGATCGTCGAGTATAGGTGCTCGTCGAGATCTAGAAATGAACCAGGTCCTAGGGGACATAGCAAGATACAAATAGGAACATACCATAAAATAAATACTGATATAAACATAAGGGGTGTGCTAACCAGTCTAAGTGAATGCATATGAAGACAACTTCGGAACGTATGGGTGGGTAGATAAGGAAATGACATCGGAGCACGAGCCGACGTCGGATCACGAGCCGATGTAAACATAAAAACACTAGTATACCTCCGACCGTACCTAGCACGCAGCTAGTGGCGATGCTGGATGTATCCCATAGTGATTGTATGGCCCATAACCGGGTATCCATGCCCATAACTGGGTATCACTGAGGCTAAAATAATGTAACAGTCTCCTATATGCCTACTGGTTGTCTTCCTCCGGTGATGTACAAGTCGCATCGACCCAAACATCTACTCTCTATGAAGAGTCAGCTATCTAGAACCATCTCTACCCTAATGTGCCGTCACACGAGCCACTCGTACTGATAGCCAGTCGAGAGCGACAGCGTGCCATGACCTGATCTCACTCAGTGTCGTATCATAACAGTGTCAGGGTCAAGGGACTTGTAACAACAACTCCGCAACTAAGGGTACGTCACCTAGAGCTAGGCCAAGTAGGTAGTCCTAGTGTCGATGCCATCATCGACTACGCCCGAGGCAAATTCGGACTCTACTAATCTACGCTAACAAGAGTATAAAAATATATGTGTAAAGACAGTAATACAGGCAAGGTATACTTGCCTTCAATCCGCAATGCGCAAGTAGTGCTCCGGTCCCTTCTGCCTCAATCACGCCGTCCAAGAGATCTACAAATACACAACCAAGACTTACGATACGCTAAATGAACATCCATGAAAACGCATCTAACTACACACAAGTAGAGTGTACGTTTATACGTACTAGATATCCCATTCAAATACTAAGTTACATTTATACAAGGAAATACACATACAAGTTTTCATATTTGTATAGAGACATATGTATGCAAGTATAGGTGCATATCCACAAGTTTGTATATGAAATCGTATATATACGAGAGTATATGTAAAATATATATATATATATATATATATACTAATATATATATATATATATATATATATATATAGGAAATATATATATATATATATATATATATATATATATATTATATATATATATTAGGAAATACATAGTCAATACTCGTAAGACGTATATATACATATATGTATAAAGAAAATATACACACTTATACACATAAAAAACGTATTTATATATAGTAGTATGTATACGGAAATATATATACGGATTGTATATATATATTTTTTACGGATTGTATATATTCCCCCGTATATACGAAAATATATATACGGATATATATTATATATATATATATTATATAATTATTATAATTATATATATATATATATATATAATATATAAATAATTATATATATAATATTATATATATAAACAGAAATGTATATGGGGGAATATATAAGGGAATGTATACGAAAATGTACACGGTTTGTATATAATATAAAGGAAGTTATGAAATGGGGACCCATATATACATGACAATATATATACACAAAAGACTTATTAATGTAGCATGTGTACAAGGGATTGAGTTACCTATTTATATAACTTATATAGCAAAGAATCCTACTATCAATGTGTATACACAAGGAAACAAGTGAAAATAGGTCTTGTTGTGTCCTAAGTGAAGGAGAATACATCCTGCCAAATGAAGGAAAACATAACAAGTTCACTTTGAATGAACTTGTCCACCAAAGTTCATACCCATCTCCATATCCATTTAAATAATGGCAAACCTATATATACATGAAAATACAAGGAGGAAGGGAGAAGGGACGGTCACCTCTGCCGTAGGTGTACGCTACGACAGCGAAGGCGCACGAGGGGGGGCTCGACGACGTGACAGAGACACGTCCCGTCGACGCAAAAATGCCAGAAAGTCGTCAACAACGGGGACGTCGTACTCGACTTTGAAAGGTCGATGGGGCCGCTAGAGATGGCGCCTCCCTCCTGGTGGGTCGCCGACCTGGGGGAAGGTCGGCGACGGCCGAATGGGCGCACAACGACGCAGCACGCACGGCAGCAGCTCCTATAGCAGCGGCTGCACAGCAGCTCGCAACAGCGTACGATGCTGCTGCTGTCCCTTTCGGCGAAGGGGGCTGTCCGTTTGGAGGAGGCAGATGAGGTGAAGACAAAGATGGACATGGAGGTGGTGGCGAGGTCGATATGGGGGGCTGCTGCTCGGCTAGGCCATGGGGTGGTCGACCAAGTGGGGGTGGTGAAGGGGGGAGATGTTGGTGATGGAGATAAGGAGGATGATGAAGATGATGATGGTGGTGAAGATAAAGGGAATGGTGTGGGTGCTGTCGGCCAAGGCTAAGGAGAGGGGGCTGATGGTATTTGAAAGAAAAGAAGGAGGAAGAGTATGGGTGTTTGAAAATAGAGATGGGGGAGTATGGTAGCTGTAGAGGGGTGCTTAGGAAAGAGAAATAGAGAGAGAGTGTGTGTGTGATGTGACATAGTGTAAGCCCCTAATTTTCTAGTTCGTTTTTTTTAAAAAAGGATATGTTTGTATTATTTTTTTGTACTTCGTATCTACACGTCGCATACGACTTCGCATTTTCGTATTTGCGTAGCATGCGAAGTTGCGTTCGTAATTTCTCGACGAATGCGAATATGTGTCGAGGTACTATTTTTAGAAACAAAATATTTTTATAAATTTTTATGTTAAACTGAATGTGATAAATATTTTTATTTTCAAAAATAGTTATTCGTCGTTTATAAGTAGTGATTTGGAAACTTGGGTTATATGAAATATTTCCGATATTTTGCTAATATGAAATTTTTATTAATGGTTTGTCATTACAAAAGCTAGTTTATGATTTAATATTTAAAGTAATTATAGTGATTTTCGAAATTAATTATTTCCATAATTATTTAACTATGAAAATGATATTTTGGATTTGGTTAATTTAAATATTTGATTAAATATGGTAAATTAAATTGCAAAGGATTTATTGACTTTATTTAGAAAAATAGTTTAAATGAAGAGTAGTATTTTCTAGATTTGACTTGTATTGGGTTGAGTTATTTTAAATCGATTTAAAAAAAAGGGTGATTTATCTAATTGGAATTTAAACAATTCCAATCCTATCCAACTGGGAATTCCCCATCCTATAAATAGGCAGTACTCCTCCAATTTCTCCACAACAACCCAATGTGCACCGTGTCGTGCCTTCCATCCACTATACTTTTCCCCCTTTACAAATACAAAATCTCCGTGTCCGACAGCTTCGGACACCGACTCGTCCCGTGTCTCGCAGGACACGTTTACCGACTCCCATGCCGACGAACCTCCAGCACACAAAAATCGTGTCCCCGTGTCTGTGTCCCCGCTCATCATCGCCACCGTCCCCGACACCACAGCCATCACCGCCACCCATCCAACCAGCAACAGAAGAAGAAGAGGGGAGAACCCTCACCTGGCCGTCGGCGACGCCGAGCCCTTCCCGTGCGCCACCCGCGTCCGTCGCCTTCGTCCCCAGCGAACGAGCTCTGACGTGCCAGCACATGACGCGCCACCCCGTACTTCGTCTCCGACCCAGATCCGCTGCCACCTGGGGTCCCCGAGCCGCGCCGGCGTGCGCCGCCCTAGGTCGGGACTCGGCAGCAGCCTTGCGCCTCCGCCTGAGCCGGCTCCGCCGTGCCTCGTCACCGCGGGGTGGATTCGACCACTGGCACCGCCCTTCCGCCGATCTCCTTCCCCAGCGCCGCCGCCGCGCTGGCCATCCGCCCGCCGGGCCGACGAACCTCGCACCATCTCCGCCGACCGCGCCACCGCCAAACCCCTCTCCGGAGAGTCTCTTCTCCGCCGCTTCAGCCTCCTCGCCGGCGCACGACGCCACCGCGCGCCGAGACCGCCGGCCAATCGCCGGTGAGTAACCCCCCACTTTCCCCCTTCACTTCCCCTTTCTCTCGCTCCTCTTCTCCCTCACTGTCTTCTGAATTGGGAGAAGGAATAGTAAGGGATGGATTAATAATATTAATATTATTATTATTATTATTATTATATAATAATTTTACTGTACAGCAAATATCTATTACTATTATATATTATCATTATTATTATTAAAACCATTATTTCTATTACTTTTGTTATGATATTAATACTATTATTATTATTAAGTTATATTATCATTAATTATACAAAGAAAAGGACTAGTTGTTTTAAGGATTAATATTATTATTATTAACAGTAGTATTATTGTTAATATTTTATGGGTATATATGAGTGGGGGTATTTTGCCATTGGTAGTATTAGTGGCAATATTGTTCTCAAAATTTTAATTGTTCAAAAATTTGATTTATATCTTAAAAATATTTGTGGGAAAATATATACTACTGCATACTATTGTCTAAGGATTTTTAACTACAAATTTTATCTTTGCAATTTAGTTTTAACCATAAGAAATTTCTTCTAGATTTGCAAAATATTTGATTAATAAAAGAGTAGTTTCACACTAAGATTTTAAGATATTTTGTTTTTTAAGTATCATAAATAAAATTGTGAAATATAGTTTCCTAAAAATTATATTATATATATAAAGATTACTTTCAAGTAGTTATTAAAATTATTTTGGCTAAAGATATTTTAAAAGGGGTATAAATTTTCTTCACACATCCTCACTACTATCTGTCAGCCTTAATCGTAACTAATTCCAAATTCCTTTTTCTCGCGAATGCGGATCATGTTGCATCGACCATGGCTATTGGACCAAGCTGGACTTATCAGATTATCGCACACCGGACGTAACACCAGGCAAGATACCTTGCCATTATACTGTTTATATTCAGTCTGCATTTTATTACATATCACTGTTCATTTATTTTTAGTTCATGATTATTGCCTGCTCAGTGATATTAGTAGTATCTTGTTATTTACCTTTGGTTGCATATGGACTTAGAGTTAAAGGACTACCATTAGCTTAGTGCATTGCATAAAACTTTGACACAGTTGTACCACGAGGATGTGTGAGATGAGTATCATGTAGAGGTTCTTGCGTGTGGGTTGATCCCTCATGCGCATGCGTTAGGGCTAACTGCTAATAGAGGCGTGTTAGAGACTTGGCAGTTAGTAGAGGTATATGGTCGTGGATGTGACTTAACAGGTACATTGGGTGGGGAGAACATTACCTGACGTATGGGCTTCTATGCACTTCCCTTATTACCTGTGCGCTCCGCCGGAGACGCAGGCTCCAGGTGCCCTCTGACGTTATCCAGAGCGTTATGGACGTAGCCCCTTGCATGGTGCCCTCTGACGCTTCACGGGCGTTATGGACGTAGGCCCCTGGTGTCCTATATGGGAACTATGCGATCCTATTTACAGCCAGGCTCATGCGTGGAAGGATTGTTTCTCAAACTGCATGTTCACTTTAGTTCGGTTAGTTTACCTTATTTGTGTCGTGTCACTTTCTTTGATTGTGGCATGTTTTATATTCAGTATTTATATGGCATGTTGATGTATCTTGTTACGTCCCTCTGAGGACCTGGTTATCTCGCCAGGTGTGTGTTTCGTGATTTCTTGCAGGTGCTCTAGCTAAGGCCATTCTTCCTTCGTGGTGATTGCTCTTGGACACGCCATTGCTCTCGCTTGCTAAATTCTTTCCTTATATATTTTTTTCTATATTTAATTTGGTTGGTAGTGAACTTTGTCTCCACCCAACTATTGTGTACATGACAAATTCAAAATTACTTTTATATTATCTTTGTGGATGAGATTTAGTACCTTGGTTACTGCATTTTACAGCTTATGTATATATACGAGGGTCCATATACTTCGTATGTATACAGCTGGCATGATTACGTTCTAGTCCTACGTATTTTGGGACTGGGGCGTTACATGTTTTTGTGGTGGCCCATGCAGGTCGAGTTTGTCACTTCGGTTACGTAATTGTACCGATGTGAACCTGCAATATAGGATTAGTGTCTAGGAATCTCATCCACAAGCTTGGCCTCCTCCCTTGTTTCAAGTTTTTGAACTCCCGTTGTCATCCTTGACTTGCATCCTGCTTGAACTCTTTCTACCGTAAATCCTTATTTTTGTGCTTTGACAGTTAGGAAGATGACTACACTATTATATGCTCATAGGTCAAACACATGGCTAGAATGGTTATATTGGCAATTGGAATACATTGAAAACTCTAATTGAGTTTAAAAGTTTTTTTTGATTTAATGATTAGTAATTGGTAAAGTAGGATATTACCACTGAAAGTTTTAACCTTGAGATTTCTAAATAGTAAACACCAGAGGATTTATAGGATATCATACTTGGTTTAAGAAATTGATTTTTTCAAAGGTTTGATATTTATGATTTATTGGATTATACTTACATCCTTGCACAAGTATAAAAGTGAATTGCTTTTCGAGTTGTGATATTTAGGAGTTTGAGTGATAGATATACATCTTTGAACAAATATAAAATTTATTTGATTTTCGAGTTTTAATGTTCATGATTTATTATTTATAGTTATGCACATTTGAATAGTTATAAATTTGGGTTGAAAATGATATTAGCTTTTAAAAATGGTCGTAGAAATTTTTACGGAGTGTACAAACTTACGATTTTTGTGTTTAGTAAATTTTGAATTTTAAGTGGAAGTAATGACAGTAAAGTTTGGTTTAAAATATTTGGAAGTTATGAAAACGATTTTTGAAATTTTTTAAATGGTGTCCTATGATTGAGGATTTACAAATCTATTTAGATTTTTGGTAAAAAAAAATGACTGATAAGATTATTTAAAATTTTAGTTTAATGAGGGATTGCTAATTTATGGGAGAATTTCGAATTGATGTGATAAAAGGTTATTTTGATTGATTAAAGTAAGTTACCATTTAAAGGTTGCGATTTTGCTGGAATAACTTAGCATGAATAGAAGTTAAAATTGATGAGAGCGTTGAGCTTAATTTTAAGAATGCTTTTAATATACTAAGAGATTTATTATGAGTTATTTGAAAATTTTAGAGTTATAAATTTTGATTGATTGTGAAGTTTATGTAGATTTGTAAATTATGAACTCTTGAGTTAAATAGTGGAATTTAAAAATTTTTGGAAAGGGCTAGTAGTAACATGATAAAATTATGCTTTGAGATTTATGTAGTGATTTAAATTTGTTATGATGAATTTGAAATACAAATTTTGGTGGTTTATTTTGAAAGTTTATTTTTGAAATTTTCTTGAGGAAGCTTGAGTTAATTTTTTTTTTGGTAGGCCATCAAGATAGCTCTAAAAAGATAGATGTACTCCATACAAATTGCCATGTCACTCATGACCATGATAGTAGTATATACACCAGTGTTGTTAGTCATCTACCTAGCTATGTGACTGTATTTTCACCCTGACTTATTCGACCTTCCTTCAATTCTAGATCTTTTTATTGCGACTTTCTAACCCATTGCATTTGTATAATGATTTAATTGTTCCCAAACTGTATTCATTAGGATACTATCTTCTCACTAGAACTGTGCCCCTAAATTATTATTCTTATGGATTCTTTAATTAATTTTATCTCATGCTTTAAACTTGATCTCCTTATTATTATGCATTAATTATCACCTCGTGCACTCCAACTTTCTATTTTTGATCATTCGGCGTTCCCTATTGTGACTTTGATATTTGGAGCACCACACTAGACTTTTCCTTCCAATAACTTTTACATGCAAGACCTAGACGAGCCCACCTTCATGTAGGTATATCACGTGCCACTAAAACACGTCTCCTTGTACCCTAATTTCATGTTACGACTTTCAGATCGGAAAAACTGGACGATAACCCCTACCGTGAAACCATATACTTGTTAACTATAGACTCGACCTCGGTATATGATTTTGCTCTATTTCCCTTACATGCTTAACCTTGCACTTATCTTGATTGCTGGACCTATCGTCCCATAGCACCATTAGTTTAATCCTTTTAAGTTAGGTAGAATATCTCATTACCTAACTAACCATTTTTCCTAGTGAATCATATTGATAAATTCATTGGACTATAACACTTAGGAGGACCCTAACTTATCTAGTCAACCGAGTCGACTGCATAGACCCAAATTTCGGGCGGGACCGAGACTTTATAAGATCTTGGACTATTTGATTCTATCATCATTACCTTTACTTCTAATTTTATCTACCTATGATGCTAAAATAGCTTAGTTTTGCAAGCTTATTCTTTATCAAGCTTGATCATGACATATGTTTAAAGTGGGCGCCCACTAATACATTGTCTAATCAGAACCGACGTATTATGGTCTGATCAACCATAGTGCACTTGGTTCGCTTTTGTCTATTGTTCAACGTGGATAGAGACATAGTTAAACTTGGCCTTAGAGTCTCATCCACGACTGCCGTGGCAATTCTTTTGGAACTTATTCAGTCGTCTTTGAACCCCTCATTTGAATTCGATAACGCCTTCTTCAAATTCTTTATGTTTGCCTTCTGCCTGTTTTAGAAAGACAAACACCCGTACGTGATATTCCCTTAGTTGTCCACTATCTATTCCCAAGATAGTTAACCAGTTACCAACAGATTTGACTGTAACCCCATCTTGAATTAACCAACCTCCTCGTGACACTAGGTTCATTATCGCGACTTCTAATCATTCATGAGACGTAAGGATGAATCAACCAATTCCTTCATCAAACCTAAAACCCGACGACCACATCTTCTCAAGGAACCACAACTCCAAGTCCCTAAGTTATTCTTTTTGCATTAATATTTCTTGAATTGTGTTATCATGATTATCTTAGCTAGCGACCCTCGTCCATTACCATATTCGTGATTTTTTTTTTCTATTTAACATTTATGATAAACGCCGTTTTCTTGCCTCGCCAAAAGAATTGTTCATACTTTCTTATCGTTAAACTCTTGAACCCTACCTATTCCTAAATTTCGAGGACGAAATTCTTTTAAGTTGGGTAGGATGTAAGCACCCTAATTTTCTAGTTCGTTTTTTTTAAAAAGGATATGTTTGTATTTATTTTTTTGTACTTCGTATCTACACGTCGCATACGACTTCGCATTTTCGTATTTGCGTAGCATGCGAAGTTGCGTTCGTAATTTCTCGACGAATGCGAATATGTGTCGAGGTACATATTTTTAGAAACAAAATATTTTTATAAAAATTTTATGTTAAACTGAATGTGATAAATATTTTTTTTCAAAAATAGTTATTCGTCGTTTATAAGTAGTGATTTGGAAACTTGGGTTATATGAAATATATCCGAATATTTTGCTAATATGAAATTTTTATTAATAGGTTTGTCATTTACAAAAGCTAGTTTATGATTTAATATTTAAAGTAATTATAGTGATTTTCGAAATTAATTATTTCCATAATTATTTAACTATGAAAATGATATTTTGGATTTGGTTAATTTAAATATTTGATTAAATATGGTAAATTAAATTGCAAAGGATTTATTGACTTTATTTAGAAAAATAGTTTAAATGAGAGTAGTATTTTCTAGATTTGACTTGTATTGGGTTGAGTTTTTTAAATCGATTTAAATAAAAAGGGTGATTTATC
The DNA here is from genome assembly GCA_029216955.1 of Iris pallida. Classification (NCBI taxonomy): domain Eukaryota; kingdom Viridiplantae; phylum Streptophyta; class Magnoliopsida; order Asparagales; family Iridaceae; genus Iris; species Iris pallida. Next base: position 29,736,907 of record JANAVB010040218.1, on the reverse strand, counting down.
TAATTGGAATTTAAACAATTCCAATCCCTATCCAACTGGGAATTCCCACATCCTATAAATAGGCAGGTACTCCTCCAATTTCTCCACAACAACCCAATGTGCACCGTGTCTATGCCTTCCATCCACTATACTTTTCCCCCTTTACAAATACAATAATCTCCGTGTCCGACAGCTTCGGACACCGACTCGTCCCGTGTCTCGCAGGACACGTTTACCGACTCCCCATGCCGACGAACCTCCAGCACCACAAAAATCGTGTCCCCGTGTCTGTGTCCCCGCTCATCATCGCCACCGTCCCCGACACCACAGCCATCACCGCCACCCATCACAACCAGCAACAGAAGAAGAAGAGGGGAGAACCCTCACCTGGCCGTCGGCGACGCCGAGCCCTTCCCGTGCGCCACCCGCGTCCGTCGCCTTCGTCCCAGCGAACGAGCTCTGACGTGCCAGCACATGACGCGCCACCCCGTACTTCGTCTCCGACCCAGATCCGCTGCCACCTGGGGTCCCCGAGCCGCGCCGGCGTGCGCCGCCCTAGGTCGGGACTCGGCAGCAGCCTTGCGCCTCCGCCTGAGCCGGCTCCGCCGTGCCTCGTCACCGCGGGGTGGATTCGACCACTGGCACCGCCCTTCCGCCGATCTCCTTCCCCAGCGCCGCCGCCGCGCTGGCCATCCGCGCCGCCGGGCCGACGAACCTCGCACCATCTCCGCCGACCGCGCCACCGCCAAACCCCTCTCCGGAGAGTCTCTTCTCCGCCGCTTCAGCCTCCTCGCCGGCGCACGACGCCACCGCGCGCCGAGACCGCCGGCCAATCGCCGGTGAGTAACCCCCCACTTTCCCCCTTCACTTCCCCTTTCTCTCGCTGCTCTCTCTCTCCCTCACTGTCTTCTGAATTGGGAGAAGGAATAGTAAGGGATGGATTAATATATTAATATTATTATTATTATTATATATAATAATTTTACTGTACAGCAAATATCTATTACTATTATATATTATCATTATTATTATTAAAACCATTATTTCTATTACTTTTGTTATGATATTAATAATATTATTATTATTATAGTTATTATTATCATTAATTATACAAAGAAAAGGACTAGTTGTTTTAAGGATTAATATTATTATTATTAACAGTAGTATTATTGTTAATATTTTATGGGTATATATGAGTGGGGGTATTTTGCCATTGGTAGTATTAGTGGCAATATTGTTCTCAAAATTTTAATTGTTCAAAAATTTGATTTATATCTTAAAAATATTTGTGGGAAAATATATATACTCATATATTTGTCTAAGGATTTTTAACTACAAATTTTATCTTTGCAATTTAGTTTTAACCATAAGAAATTTCTTCTAGATTTGCAAAATATTTTGATTAATAAAAGAGTAGTTTCACACTAAGATTTTAAGATATTTTGTTTTTTAAGTATCATAAAAAAATTGTGAAATATAGTTTCCTAAAAATTATATATATATATATAAAGATTACTTTCAAGTAGTTATTAAAATTATTTTTGGCTAAAGATATTTTAAAAGGGGTATAAAATTTTCTTCACACATCCTCACTATCTGTCAGCCTTAATCGTAACTAATTCCAAATTCATCTTTTTCTCGCGAATGCGGATCATGTTGCATCGACCATGGCTATTGGACCAAGCTGGACTTATCAGATTATCGCACACCCGACGTAACACCAGGCAAGATACCTTGCCATTATACTGTTTATATTCAGTCTGCATTTTATTACATATCACTGTTCATTTATTTTTAGTTCATGATTATTGCCTGCTCAGTGATATTAGTAGTATCTTGTTATTTACCTTTGGTTGCATATGGACTTAGAGTTAAAGGACTACCATTAGCTTAGTGCATTGCATAAAACTTTGACACAGTTGTACCACGAGGATGTGTGAGATGAGTATCATGTAGAGGTTCTTGCGTGTGGGTTGATCCCCCATGCGCATGCGTTAGGGCTAACTGCTAATAGAGGCGTGTTAGAGACTTGGCAGTTAGTAGAGGTATATGGTCGTGGATGTGACTTAACAGGTACATTGGGTGGGGAGAACATTACCTGACGTATGGGCTTCTATGCACTTCCCTTATTACCTGTGCGCTCCGCCGGAGACGCAGGCTCCAGGTGCCCTCTGACGTTATCCAGAGCGTTATGGACGTAGCCCCTTGCATGGTGCCCTCTGACGCTTCACGGGCGTTATGGACGTAGGCCCCTGGTGCCCTATATGGGAACTATGCCGATCCTATTTACAGCCAGGGCTCATGCGTCGAAGGATTGTTTCTCAAACTGCATGTTCACTTTAGTTCGGTTAGTTTACCTTATTTGTGTCGTGTCACTTTCTTTGATTGTGGCATGTTTTATATTCAGTATTTATATGGCATGTTGATGTATCTTGTTACGTCCCTCTGAGGACCTGGTTATCTCGCCAGGTGTGTGTTTCGTGATTTCTTGCAGGTGCTCTAGCTAAGGCCATTCTTTCCTTCGTGGTGATTGCTCTTGGACACGCCATTGCTCTCGCTTGCTAAATTCTTTCCTTATATATTTTTCCTATATTTAATTTGGTTGGTAGTGGACTTTGTCTCCGCCCAACTATTGTGTACATGACAAATTCAAAATTACTTTTATAGTTATCTTTGTGGATGAGATTTAGTACCTTGGTTACTGTATTTTACAGCTTATGTATATATACGAGGGTCCATATACTTCGTATGTATACAGCTGGCATGATTACGTTCTAGTCCTACGTATTTTGGGACTGGGGCGTTACACATAGCCTTTTTAGAAATAGTAAGGGTATTTGTGGGGATTTATTGATGTTGTGTATGTGGGTATGGGTGAGAGGAATTGCATGGTGCTTAGGTTGGGTCTAATTGAGTCGGATCGGGTCACAATTTGGTCTAAGTGAATTAAATGACTCAAATTAGTCATTTATAATCACGAATAAATAAATAGCATGTGGGAACTTAATTGGATGGGAAACAAGTGGTATGTGTGTAGTAGGATCAAAATAGGTCGTGTCCATATCTTGGGTTGACAAGTTTGGGTCTAATGGGTGTCTCCAATTCGAGTTAGAAATAAATGTAACTCCGTGGGATGAATCAAGATTGGATCAAATGTCAGGAAAGTTGTGTGATAAAAATGAAGCACAAGATGGTGTATCTGAGTGTGATACGAAGGTCATGGGCGAATAGTGTCTCGAGTATATCATGTATGACAAGTTGGTTTAGAGAAAATGACTAGTCTTGCGCTCCTAATTTGAAAGTCATGGCAACGTACAAATGATAGTAAAAATAATAGTGGAAAATCATTAATAACTTAGAAAATCGTAATAAATCATATTTAATCCCTAATTAATCTAGATAAAAATCTAATTTAAATTCAGAGGGCTTACACATACTTATCCTTGAACCGACCGTGGCTCGTGCCTTAGACTAACTTATGTTCTATGTGACACTATCGCCTAAGAAATACTTTATATGACGAGCCTTGAGATCGTAGGGCTATGTGACTTTGACAACTGCAGAAAACATAGGACAGTGCTTGTTATGGCTTCGATAGCCCAACAAAATTTTGCCTAACTCAATCGTGCAACAACTTGACGAGCAAAGGCTATGTTAAGCCTCCCATCGTAGGAACGTGCCGTGCACGCGTTCGACTTGAACAACCAAGTTCTTTGGGTGTCTAGACTTATGCCATAAGCCGTGCGATGCAACTTAACCCGTGGGACGAGCAAAGGTTATGCCAAGCCTTGGACGATGGGACCGTGCTTGCTTTATCAAGCATTTATACGTACGACGGCTATGACTTAGGCTAAGTTCATAGCTTTGTGGCAACATCGACCAACTTTCTTTCTCCCAAGCCACGGGACGAAGGATCGAGTGTCATTTTGAAAGCACGACGTACGATACTTCTAAGCCGACCGTGGGACCTTTCCATGTTCTAACTCAGTCTGACCCAACTTGGGATTATTCCCTTAGCTATGTAGATTCGTCTCTTTTATTATCAAGCCTACTTGTGCAGTTAAAAACTCTCGTTTTATTAGAGTGAAGGACAAGCTGGGGCAAGTTCACCGAAGCCACCCACATGAGCGAAAAGTCGCCTCGGCGAGTGAGACTTCGAGCAGGCCGCTGCATGGCTAAGTCCGAATGTTGTTGGCGTTTCAATTCCTTCGATTTAGCTGAGCGGGAAGGGGCATTACATTATACACCACTCAGAAAAAGTTTCGTCCTTGAAATTTACTGAGTACACTTATCGACTTATAACTTGGTTCAACATCCAATGACTCTCGCACACGCTTCGCCTTAACCAATCTATAAACCTGACTTGTATTAATGTCTCAATCATTTCATTTCAAACCAACGATCACATTACCCTCAATCTTTTCCTTGAAATACGATTTTAAAATCCTCGATACTGTTTAGTTCCTACAGTCCTACTGGAATTCAATGTATCACTTAGTTAGATCGTGCACATATTCCAGACGTCCCCAAAATACATGCTTGTCAGCCAAGCATCGTGATAGAGAATCTGCTATTTTTACTAGAGTCGATTGTGCATATATTCAGGCGTCCTAAAATATATGCATTCCAGCCGAGCCTCGTGAGTAGGGTTTCCATATTCTTGAATCATTCTATCCATCAATACCAATCCTATCAATCCTCAAGATTAATCGTACCGATCACTAACTCTCGGGGCAGGGCCGTCTGGCCTAACCGCTAGGCCATCTCTCTAGGCTAAATTCAACCGTCAGTATTGGAATCGTAGTTCTCCAATATAATATCAACATGACCCCAATCCTAAGGTCAAACCAAAGTTGATAATACGGGGTTTTCTACCCAAGCTCGCATCATTCCGATTTCTAACTTCGAGCATAGATTTTTATTCGTACTCACAACGTTCAAACCTAGGGGTCCGAGTCATTCAGCAAAGCCATCCTACCGTAAGTTCACTCAACCAATTCCTCGACATATCAATGTCGCTCGTTCAACAACCAATTCATGTTGTAACTCCACCTTCCTGATAATTGATTTTTTGTTTTATATTATATTGATTAAATAATTTAGAATTTATTACATACTTTAACTATATGCAAAGCTATTAAATATATCATTTCTTGTTTACATTTCTTTGGCCTTGGGCCATTCCTTCTTGGGCTTTATGCATGGGCTTTCTTTTTAATTGAATGGATATTTAAACACTCAGCCTACTGCCATTACTTTCAGTTCAGTTAAAATTCAAACTGAACGGACAAATTCTTCCTCTCTAACCGAATTTGGCAGGGAAAGGAAATTGGAATTTCCCGCTCTCCTGTGTGCTTAATCCCCACGCCATCTACTGCTTATATAAGACCCTTCTCTTCCCATCCATTCTCCTCAAATTGTTCTTCCTCATTCTTCTCAAATCAAGAGTTCCTGAACCCTAATTTGGAGTGACGATCGAGAGAATTCGATGACGAGCCCTGAGCTGTAGTGGATCTCCTTCGATCATCTACCAATTGGTTCATGCCTTCAATTCAGGAATGAATTCCTTCCTGATGGTTTTTGAAGATTGATCCGTCCTTGTTCCGACAGATCGAGCAGTCGAAGGAGGTGAGGAATCGAACACAATTTCTTTGGATTAGATAATTTGTAAAGTTTGGGAAGTTATTGATTCGATCTCTTTCCTTGTTGACCTGTTGTCTGTTCTCAATTGTGAGGAGATCAGGAACTCCAATCTGTTCGTTCATTTTTCCAACCGATTGAACCCTGGTAATTGTGATCATCTTGTCTCAATTCACTTAGATTGATGCTGATTGATCTATAATTTCAATCTATTCATTCCTGTATCGATCAGATCTGAGGTTGTAGATCGGTGACTAATTGCTTTGTATCAAGTAAAGCTTGGTTCGGATGCTGGTGTATTCCCAGTTTGGATTTTAAATAATCAGAGAAGAGAGTGTCTGTGGGATGATTTTCTTTGTTTCTTTTGTTTTGGCTCAGATTTTAGAATTTGTTGAGCACACGAGGACCGTGTCCAAACACTGTCGGTTGTGTCGTCGAGACATCAACCCAAGGCTAATTTCAGGTAAATTTTTTTTAACCTTTGCAATTAAACTTGTTAGATGCATATGATAAGATGAGTAACTGCTTATGAGTAAACTGGCTATTGGGATTAAGTTTAGCTATTACCTATTGAGCACACTAGTTCAGTTTTAGCTTGATAATTTGATAACTAGATTTGATAATTGAGATATTCAGTCTCAAGACTAATTTTGTAGGTTGTGTCCATCAATTATTATTGTAGCTCTCATGATTTCCTATCCTAATGTTCTGAATGAGGGACAGATGTTGTACCTATAGGTTATTAGGAAGCCAGCTCTGAATGATGATTGTGATTATTTTAGTTAGCTGAATAGATGAGGGAACTCATTGCCTACATTTTTTACTGTCATATGGCACTTAAGAACAGGGCTGGGTGTTTTAGTCTGAAAACTCAATTGATGTGATTACTTAACTGCAGAATATCTAGTCTTTACAGCTGGTTTAATGGTCGATTTGGCCCTGAATTATAGAGCCTGGACTTAATCTAAATAACTGAATGTTATACTTTACTTGTATATGGGCTGAAACAAGGTAACTGGATATTAGATTGGTGTATGAATGATGTGGACTGTTTTGAATCAACTTCAAATTCCTAGAACTATGATAGTAGATGTTCATTCTTTGAATATGGTTCAGACCTGGATTATGTTTGGTATTGGACAATGGACAAGGCTGCCATCTGAATTGTTCCCTGTTTGAAATAGGACTGAGTATAGTTCTTAGTAGCAGTAACCTGGGAACTAGGTAAGTGATTGATTCCTTTGTTAGAATTAGGATTCAATTCCAGTACTGTAAGCCTAGAGTAGGATGGTGTATCATATTTGAGTCTGAATTTCCTGGAACTTAATTGCCAACTTGTTTTCAGGATTGGGTTGATCTATATTAATGAATGCAGCATTTTGGGTTGATACGGGGAACCTGAGCAGGGCATTTTGTTTTATAAGTCTATGCATATTGTTCAGCTGAATTAAATAGGCTTTAATTTGAATTGTCCTGATATTGAACTGAGATGAGAATGACAGTTGGATTTTAGTCTTCATTTTCTCATCTGTTAGCAGTTTTCACTATTAGCATTTCGATATTAAATTGGAGTTTCCTCATTAAATGGCATATAGCCTAACCCCATGAATACATTGGTTGATCTCAATAAGCCTTCAGGAGGGAAACTGAAGTTTAGAATGTGTAGGTAGTAACCTGAGCTAACAGTGTGATGGACATTTAGAATGGTTTGACTAAGTTCAGCTCTTTTGAGTATTCAGGGGATTGCAGTAGATTGTAGTAGGAAGGATCACCTTGGATTATAAGTATGATACTGCAGGTTACAGTAACAGTTTTGACCTACACATTGTGGTGGTGTTAAGACTGACTTGTATCAAGATTAGCCTTGACTGATGAACATCAGTCCTGAAGCAGAACGACATTAGGAATGACTTTAGGAATTTATCCTGAAATTGAGTGTGAACTGTGGAAGAAACTTGAGATTGACTTGTTTCAGTCATATTTAGGACCGAATGTTATCTGAGATTGAAGGATCACCTTCAGAAAAATATTTCTAGGCAATTAGACTGGTATATATCAGCTTTGGACTGATAATGTAGCAGTGTTTACCAGGACTGAGAAATCAGTTGTCCTAACTAAGAGGGTCTGTACCATGCCTTGTAAGGCTGAGTAGTACTAGTAATGGTTAAGATTGATAGTGTCCTGGTTCAGGATTTGAGGTATCAGCTGAACTGGAGATGGGGCTGAATATTTGACTGTTTAGAACTGTAGTTAGGTTGATTTAGGACCTGGCTTAGAATGGAATGAGGATACCAGCCCCACACTGGGACTGGATTGTGGTTCAGTGACCAATTGCTGTCATCCAGTGACTTGGGATGAGCTGTACAGACTATTAGTTGCCTAAGTTACTTAGCTAATATTATAGTTATGTTTCTATATTTTAGGATATCCTTGTGGCAACTATAGGAGCTAACATGGTTAGGTACTATAGAGTGGTTAGATAATCAAGTCTATGAACCTAGAATATAGTAATCAACTAGTTTAATAGAAATTGTTAGCATATGGATTTATATTAATTAATTGTAACTCATTTAACAGGAGGACATCCAGCTTTACTATCCCTACTTGATTACCCTGCGCAAGGCAAGTATACTCCTCGGATTTGTTCATTTCTCATGTCTTGTACATTCATCCTTGTATCTCCTTGTTGACACGATATATCACGGTATTGTCTGGTTTCATATTTCATGTATTACTTGTGTCTGGGAGGGGAAATACTATAGATATGTGATCAAACCCTGTTACTATTCATATGAATAGCTTGGACCCCGCATCGTGCATGCGGGACCAAAGCCGTACCATTTCATATTCATTGCATCTACCCAAGCCGATCACACAATCTAGATGTATTTCAATATTGCACATGTCAGGATTTAGGTTGTATTTCAGGATTCATGGTTGTATTTCATGTTCAGGTTGTACTTCATGTTCAGGTTGTATTTCATGTTCAGGACTCTTATCATGTTCCCTATTTTACTTTTAGTATTTCCTGTTCAGTTCATATCTTGTTCTCATTTCATGTACTTTATATATATTTCCTGTTTCTTGATTCATACCATGATGTTCATGTTCATTTCCTTGGATATACTTAGCTCCGCTCCTAACTAGGATATGTTACAGGTGAGTTGGAGGCTCTGTGCGACACGTATTATGGCGGGAGCCATTAGATGCAGGAGAGCTAGCTGGAGTTGCTCTTGACTTAGAGGGTGCAGAAGCCTAGAGCTTATCTTAGTATTTACATATTATTTCCTTGTATTGAGACTAGACTTACTTTCATTTGCTGGAATGTAATAAATTCTGAGACATGTATCTGGATTTGGGATTCGTTATAGATGCTGTATTCACATTTACTCTTGTATATTTGGTTAGTTTTCCTTAGTATTGTACAGCTTACTTCTGTCGTGTCTATCGACGAAGGCTGGACGTGTCCGACTCGTATCCGGTTATTCGGGAGCGGGTCGTGACATATTTTTAGTGGTGGCCTATACAGGTCTATCCTAATGGTACTAGGTCTTAGCGTACTATTGAGGGACTTGATTACACTAGGAAAACTTGATCATAGCATAGGAAAAATTGGGAAATAAGGGTATATCAGGTTTATCAGGTGCATTGATATTATAAAAACATAGTTTATTAGGTTTTTAGGGTTTGTCAATCAACGAAGTTTTCTTTCTATTTCAAGATGGTCACTACGAGGAAGACCGCGGATCAGCCCGGAGTTGCAGGCAGCTCAGATCAGGCCGCACCAAATGTTCCGGCAGATTAGCTTCCGCCAACGCCTCCTATCTTTCCACCGCTGCCTTCGACGATGATGTTTGACGGCGCCCAGGAGATGGCGATGTTCCAGCAGTTTATGGAGGCCCAGAATCACCAGACAGCACAGTTCGTCGACGCACTCAGGACTCAAGAGAGCAGCACCGACACCAGTAGCACCTCCAGCACCACGAGCACTGAGACCAGGGACGGCCAAGGAATACCAGAATCTCTGCCCGATGGACTTTTGGGGCAATGAGGGTATCATCTATGCAGATGAATGGCTGGAGAATGCGGAGAGGACCTTGAAGATGGCACAGATCCCGGATGAATTAAAGGTAGAGGTAGCGAGCATGCGGCTGTTCGACCTTGCCAGAGCCTGGTACCGCAAGGAGCCCCAGTTGGCAGCACAACAGGTTCTTTGGGCATATTTCAAAATACTGTTCAAAGATAAGTTTTTCCCAGATATCGAGAGGGACGAGCTTCGGATGCAGTTCGAGGCCTTGCAGCAGGAGACGATGTCAGTAGCAGAGTATACTTTAGAGTTTATCCGACTCAGCAGGTTCGCAGAGAACCTAGTCGGCACGTCGGAGGAGAGGGCCTGGAGATTCAAGAAGGGCCTGACCAGGGAGCTGAGGCACACAGTAGCTATTAGCCAGGCGACTACTTACTCGAGCATCCTCAAGATCGCCCAGGCAGTTGAGAAGGAGATGGACCCGAGGCCCAAGAGGGATAGGGACATCGGTAGTAGCAGTTACCAGGCGCCAGCGAAGAGAGTACAGATACAGACTCAGGCGAGGCCACATCAGCCGGCAGCAGTTCAGCACCGTCCTGCCAGAGTTCCAGCAGCTCAGCATCAGAGGCAGCAGGGAGTCACTTGCACATACTGTCATTGGCCGGGACACCACGTGGAGGTCTGTCGCAAGAGGCTTGGAATTTGCCTCTTCTGCGGGTCAGACGCACACCAGATGAGAGACTGTCAGCAGGCCACAGTTGGACTAGCAAGAGGACCCCGAGGAGCTGGAGGACCATCGCCTGCACCACCCAAAGCATTGCCTGCTGCAACCCAGAGAGAAGGAGCTCTACCACCCTAGCAGTAGAGGTTTACACAGCACCAGCAGCAGCAGAGGGGAGGACCACAGCGGGGACGTGCTTACGTCATGGCCGCAGTAAAGGAGGAGGAGGCAGCTCTAGATGTCATCACAGGTTCTGTTATCATTTATTCATTTCCTGCCATTGCCTTATTTGATTCGGGAGCCACACATAGCTTTATATCATATGAGTTTCTGCATAGACACGGCTTCACGTTCAAGCCCACTAGAAGGAACTATCAGATTATGATAGGAGGAGGGGTAGTGCCAGTCAGTGAGATGGTGGACTGCCCTATTACTGTAGCTGGACGGGAGCTTAGGGCTTGACTTCTAGTGATGCCATTGCCCGGATTCGACGTAGTCCTCGGCATCGACTGGATGAGTGAGCAGTTTGCCGTAATAGACTGCCATGAGGGGAAGGTGACTTTCAGCCCGCCAGGAGTTCTACCGTTCGAGATCAATAGACGAGTTGCAGAGAGACCAGAAAGAGTCTACTTCGAAGCAGTTGCAGAAGACCAGGAGTTACCGTATCCGCTGATTGCAGAATATCTTGACATCTTTCCCGAGGAGTTGTCAGGATTGTCGCCAGATCGAGACATGGAGTTCAGGATCGACCTAGTGCCCGGATCAGCGCCGAAGTCCCAGCATTGCTACAAGATCAACCGAAGGAAGCTGCAGAGCTGAAGGCCCAGATTGATGAGTTGGAAGGCAAGGGTTTTATTCGGTCCAGTGCTTCACCCTGGGGAGCACCAGCACTCTTCGTATCCAAGAAGGATGGGACGGTGAGGATGTGCATCGATTACCGTGCACTCAACAACATCACCATCAAGAATAGATACCCATTGCCACGGATTGATGAGCTGTTTGATCAGCTTAGTAGAGCGAAGGTCTTTTCCAAGATTGACCTTCGGTCGGGGTATCATCAGATGAAGGTTCGGGAGCAGGATATTCTGAAGACAGCTTTTAACACCCGATACAGCCAGTATGAGTTCTTGGTGATGCCGTTCGGACTCACAAATGTCCCAGCAGTGTTTATGAACTTGATAAATAAAGTTTTTCATAAGTATTTGGACAAGTTTGTCATAGTATTCATTGACGACATTCTGATATATTCAAAGACCAAGGAGAAGCATGTAGAGCACCCACGGATTGTGTTAGAGATACTGCGGAAGGAGAAATTGTACAGGAAACTCTTGAAATGTGAGTTTTTCTTGGACCGGGTGGAGTTTTTGGGACATGTGGTAACTGGAGGAATTTCTGTGGATCCCAAGAATTGAAGCAGTGGAAGCATGGACACCTCCCAAGTCAGTAGCTGAGATTCGTAGTTTCCTGGGGCTAGCAGGATACTACAGGAAGTTCGTGAAGGATTTTGCCAGGATAGCAGAGCCGATGACCAAGCTTACACGGAAGGACGAGGAGTTCATCTGGAGCGACGCCTGCCAGTCAGCATTTAAAGAATTGAAGAGAAGACTTACTACAGCACCAGTTCTAGCTTTGCCATCTGGATCAGGAGGATTCGTCATCTACAGTGATGCTTCAGGGAAGGGCTTGGGATGTGTGCTTGAACAGAACAAGAGGGTCATTGCTTATGCTTCTAGACAGTTGAGACCTCATGAGAAGAATTATCCCACACCTGACTTGGAGCTTACAGCAGTCATATTTGCCTTGAAACTGTGGAAGCACTACTTGTATGGAGAGCGAGTAGACATCTTCACGGACCACAAAAGCCTGAAGTATGTTTTCACTCAGAAGGAGCTGAATATGAGGCAGCGCAGATGACTGAAACTCGTGAAAGATTTGGACATCAATTTGCAGTACCATCCTGGGAAGGCAAATATGGTAGCAGATGCTTTCAGTCGATATCCTGTTGCTATGTATCTCACTATGGACCAACATCTACTGGAGGATCTTGAGAGCCTTGGGATCGAGATTGTTCTTTCAGGAGTTGGAGGACAGCTGATGCACATGCAGATACAGTCAGGACTAATAGAGAAGATCAAGGAGACCCAGTTTCTTGATGAGGGACTCCGATGTCTCAGAGGCCAGGCAGAGGCAGGATTGCTTGACGACTTCACCATTGCAGAGGATAGATCCCTGAGGCACGGAACTCAGTTGTGTGTGTCCAAGGATTTGCGAGAGGAGGTAATGCAGGAAGCCCACCAGTCGCAGTATTCTATTCATCCTGGATCTACCAAGATGTTCAAGGATTTGCGAGAGTATGTCTGGTGGTATGGGATGAAGAGAAAGGTTGCCAGATTTGTTTCCAGATGCCTTGTGTGCCAGCAAGTCAAGGCGGAGCGTCAGAGACCAGCAGGACTACTCCAGCCCTTACCTATTCCGAAATGGAAGTAGGAGCATATCACTATGGATTTTGTCTCTGGATTACTGCGTACTCCCAGTGGCAAGGATGCTATTTGGGTGATCGTGGACAGACTGACGAAGTCTGCTCATTTTATTCCCTTCAAGGTTGGGATGTCGACCAAGAAGCTTGCAGATCTCTACATGCATCAGATCATAAGGATTCACGGGGTGCCGGTGAGCATCGTTTCAGACAGAGATAGCCGCTTCACATCACATTTCTGGAGAAGTCTATAGCTAAGCTTAGGATCACAGTTAAAGTTTAGCACAGCCTATCATCCACAGACGGACGGGCCGTCCGAGAGGACCATTCAGACGCTGGAGGACATGCTACGAGTTTGTGCACTCGACTTCGGCGGTTCGTGGGAGGATCATTTGCATCTAGTGGAGTTTGCCTATAACAACAGTTATCAGGCTAGCATCTAGATGACCCCGTTCGAGGCACTGTATGGGCGGAGATGTCACACACCCTTATCTTGGGACGACGTTGGCAAGAGGGCTTTGCTTGGGCCAGAGATGGTGGTAGACTCAGCTGAGAAGATCAGGCTGATCAGGGAGCATCTCAGAGTCGCACAGGATCGACAGAAGCATTGGGCGGACAGCAGCAGACGGCCACTGGAGTTCGCTGTTGGAGATAGAGTATTCCTGAAGATCTCACCGACTAGAGGCGTCATTTATTTCGGCAGAGACGAAAAGCTCAGTCTGAGGTATATCGGGCCTTTCGATGTGACGGCACGGATTGGCGAGGTGGCGTATCGACTAGAGCTTCCAGCTAGTTTGGAGGAGTGTATGACATTTTCTACGTGTCCCAGCTTCGATGCTACATTCCGGACCCGAGCCATATGGTGGACTACTTAGGGTTAGAGGTGGGTCCGAGCTTGACCTACGAGGAGCAGCCATGGAGATCCTCGATCGGAGGGAGAAGCGCCTGCAGAACCAGACTATTCCACTTGTTCGCGTCATGTGGAGACACCACTCTCCGGGAGTCCACATGGGAGCGTAAGGATGAGATGCGAGAGCGCTATCCTAGATTGTTTACTTGATTGCATTTTAGCATTTTGGAATTTTCTTTTTCAATAAATATTTTGTGGTGTTCGTGAATCAATTTTGGAATATTTTTGAATTTCGAGGGCAAAATTTTTCAAGGGGGAGATTTGTAACTCCACCTTCCTGATAATTGAATTTTTTTGTTTATATTATATTGATTAAATAATTTAGAATTTATTACATACTTTAACTATATGCAAAGCTATTAAATATATCATTTCTTGTTTACATTTTTTTGGCCTTGGGCCATTCCTTCTTGGGCTTTATCATGGGCTTTCTTTTTAATTGAATGGATATTTAAACACTCAGCCTACTGCCATTACTTTCAGTTCAGTTAAAATTCAAACTGAACGGACAAATTCTTCATCTCTAACAGAATTTGGCAGGGAAAGGAAATTGGAATTTCCCGCTCTCCTGTGTGCTTAATCCCCACGCCATCTACTACTATATAAGACCCTTCTCTTCCCATCCTTCTCTTCCCATCCATTCTCCTCAAATTGTTCTTTCCTCTTTCTTCTCAAATCAAGAGTTCCTGAACCCTAATTTGGAGTGACGATCGAGAGAAGTCGATGACGAGCCCTGAGCTGTAGTGGATCTCCTTCGATCATCTACCAATTGGTTCGTGCCTTCAATTCAGGAATGAATTCCTTCCCTGATGGTTTTTGAAGATTGATCCGTCCTTGTACCGACAGATCGAGCAGTCGAAGGAGGTGAGGAATCAAACACAATTTCTTTGGATTATATAATTTGTAAAGTTTGGGAAGTTATTGATTCGATCTCTTTCCTTGTTGAGCTGTTGTCTGTTCTCAATTGTGAGGAGATCAGGAACTCTAATATGTTCGTTCATTTTTTCCAACCGATTGAACCCTGGTAATTGTTAGAATTAGGATTCAATTCCAGTACTGTAAGCCTAGAGTAGGATGATGTATCATATTTGAGTCTGAATTTTCCTGGGAACTTAATTGCCAACTTGTTTTCAGGATTGGGTTGATCTATATTAATGAATTCAACATTTTGGGTTGATACGGGGAACCTGAGCAGGGCATTTTGTTTTATAAGTCTATGCATATTGTTCAGCTGAATGAAATAGGCTTTAATTTGAGTTATCCTGATATTGAACTGAGATGAGAATGACAGTTGGATTTTAGTCTTCATTTTCCTCATCTGTTAGCAGTTTTCACTATTTGTATTTCGATATTAAATTGGAGTTTCCTCATTAAATGGCATATAGCCTAACCCCATGAATACATTGGTTGATCTCAATAAGCCTTCAGAAGGGAAACTGAAGTTTAGAATGTGTAGGTAGTAACCTGAGCTAACAGTGTGATGGACACTTAGAATGATTTGACTAAGTTCAGCTCTTTTGAGTATTCAGGGGATTGCAGTAGATTGTACTAGGAAGGATCACCTTGGATTATAAGGATGATACTGCAGGTTACAGTAACAGTTTTGACCTGCACATTGTGGTGGTGTTAAGACTGACTTGTATCAAGATTAGCCTTGACTGATGAACATCAGTCCTAAAGCAGGAACGACATTAGGAATGACTTTAGGAATTTACCCTGAAATTGAGTGTGGACTGTGGAAGAAACTTAGATTGACTTGTTTCAGTCCTATTTAGGACTGAATGTTATCTGAGATTGAAGGATCACCTTTAGAAAAATATTTCGAGGCAATTAGACTGGTATATATATCATCTTTGGATTGATAATGTAGCAGTATTTACTAGGACTGAGAAATCAGTTGTCCTAACTAAGAGGGTCTGTACCATGACTTGTAAGGCTGGGTAGTACTAGTAATGGTTAAGATTGATAGTGTCCTTGTTCAGGATTTGAGGTATCAGCTGAACTGGAGATGGGGCTGAATATTTGACTGTTTAGAACTGTAGTTAGTTTGATTTAGGACCTGGCTTAGAATGGAATGAGGATACCAGCCCCACACTGGGACTGGATTGTGGTTCAGTGACCAATTGCTGTCATCCAGTGACTTGGGATGAGCTGTACAGACTATTAGTGGCATAAGTTACTTAGCTAATATTATAGTTATATGTTTCTATATTTTAAGATATCCTTGTGGCAACTATAGGAGCTAACATGGTTAGGTACTATAGAGTGGTTAGATAATCAAGTCTATGAACCTAGAATATAGTAATCAACTAGTTTAATAGAAATTGTTAGCATATGGATTTATATTAATTAATTGTAACTCATTTAACAGGAGGACATCCAGCTTTACTATCCCTACTTGATCACCCTGCGCAAGGCAAGTATACTCCTCGGATTTGTTCATTTCTCATGTCTTGTACATTTATCCTTGTATCTCCTTGTTGACACGATATATCACGGTATTGTCTGGTTTCATGTTTCATGTATTACTTATGTCTGGGAGAGGAAATACTATAGATATGTGATCAAACCCTATTACTATTCATGTGAATAGCTTGGGTCCTGCATCGTGCACGCGGGACCAAAACCGTACCATTTCATGTTCATTGCATCTGCCCAAGCCGATCACACAATCTAGATGTATTTCAATATTGTACATGTCAGGATTCAGGTTGTATTTCAGGATTCATGGTTGTATTTCATGTTCAGGTTGTACTTCATGTTCAGGTTGTATTTCATGTTCAGGTTGTATTTCATGTTCATGACTCTTATCATGTTTCCTGTTTTACTTTCAGTATTTCCTGTTCAGTTCATGTCTTGTTCTCATTTCCTGTACTTTATATATATTTCCTGTTTCTTGATTCATACCATGATGTTCATGTTCATTTCCTTGGATATACTTAGCTCCGCTTCTGACTAGGATATGTTGCAGGTGAGTTGGAGGCTCTGTGCGACACGTATTATGGCAGAGAGCCATTAGATGCAGGAGAGCTAGCTGGAGTTGCTCTTGACTTAGAGGCTGCAGAAGCCTAGAGCTTACCTTAGTATTTCCATATTATTTTCTTGTATTGAGACTAGTAGACTTACTTTCATTTGCTGGAATGTAATAAATTCTGAGACATGTATCTGGATTTGGAATTCGTTATAGATGCTGTGTTCATATTTACTCTTGTATATCTGGTTAGTTTTCCTTAGTATTGTACAGCTTACTTCGTCGTGTCTATCGACGAAGGCTGGGCGTGTCCGACTCGTATCCAGTTATTCGGGAGCGGGTCGTGACACATGTAGTCTATCTCTTCGAACACGTTCGATATAATCTGTCTATCCATCCTTCCCAAGTCAAGCATGCTACGACACAATTTGTCACTAAACTATAATACTCATTCCATATTCCCTAAGTCGCTTATCACAATTCACGTATTCGATCACAAGGTCGTCTAACATAACAATGTGCTATGTCCCAATCTCACGCAAGTCTGATTATCCGCGATAGATATGAAATCACCATGCCAATGCTCCCGCAGGATAATCGTTCTCATCCGGGAATAACTCTTGCCTTGAGTCTAGACTAATTCATTCTCGATACGTAGATTGGATCTATCAATCCTCAAGTTTACTTCATCGTCAATCACAAGTCCGACCAATCCTAGAATTTACCTTTACATCAAACCACAAGTCGAAGCAATCCAAATTGTCACGCCCTGATCTCCTGAGTTCGATCATTTTCGCGACATGAATCACCATGTCAGCGCTTACGCAGAACGATCACCCCAAATTCGATGTAACACATGTGTGAGGCTGGAGTTGCGCTCGCGCAAGATAAGATCGTCGACGTGTGGTTATCATTGAAGAAATCAAGACACGATCATTTTCATCCAAGCATTCATTCCAATCAAAATACCAAGTATAGCATCCATCAAAACAATAATATTTTACACGATTGTCATTCCTCGAATCAGAGTACCCCCGAGTTATCGCATATCGATGTTTGATACACCTCAATACCATCGATGATATACATAACCCGACGATCTTCATTTGCAACGAATTTTGAGTCGTACAACTGATGCTATTATCTGAATTGGATATACCCCAATCTTTTCGATATTTTAAGATAAAAAATTCGATCATTAATCCCCGAACTAGTCACATGATCATTTCGTTCAAACCTATAATCACGTACATTCATTCGTCTATCTTTAGTCATCGAGCAACATATTTTCTCAAAATGTATCGATCTATGCTAACTCAAATCATCGAGCAACATCTTTCCAATCCTTAGAGTCATTCTCAAATATTCGAATCATTTCCATGTACGCTATCATCTAATCGTGCTAACTTTTCGTATACGATTCATATCGATTTCCTCGATCGAGTCATCCTTCTGTACATCTTAACTTTATCTCGATTCATTTTTACCTACTCAATCATTTTTGTATTTCGTACTCGGCATAATCCCAATCCGGTGCGCGTCATTTCTAGTTCGTTCAAATCAACTTGTCAAAATCCTCAAGATTACAACTTACTCAATGATACTCAATCTAAGGCTTTGCGTACTCGTCGCTTGCTGATAGACTCGTTGGTACCCCACGTATCCTCAATCGATCGACATCCCCGAGGCTATCCCATACACCACTCAGGGATGAAGTCATTTGACAAATTCTCAAAACTATCATTTGATTCACAATTGATTACTTTGAATCCCCGTTCGAACCATTCCTCAAATTTCAAGCACGATTCATTTGTATCACATCGAAGATATCATCGTTCAATGGCACTCCTATCGATAGCTATCCTGCATACTCAATCGAGTTCAACTCATTATCGTCCGAAACGAATTGAATCCCGCACTTGACTTTGCTAAGGCCGACACAATTCTTGGTGTATATGCCTAGCCCGACTTAGCCAACCTTGCTTGTTTAAAGTTAGTTCAACCAATTTTCTTTCGTGATACTTTTTAAAATATATGGACTTATTGTATGGACATTCCGTGGGATATTTGAAAGAGAGCGTACCATAATATCGATTGCGGAACATCAAAGTTTGCGGAACAAAATCGAGAGCTAAAGAATTCAATCAAAAGTCCAAGGACGTAAAGCCGTGCTCTGATACCATTATGTCACACCTCGATCCCGTAGGACCGATCGTCCTCGCTAAGGTGTGATGCCGCACGAGCCTAGATTGCGCTCATGCAAGGCAGTTTCATAACGGCCGATTACAACAGCTTGCTTTGGGGTCGTCGCACAGAAGTCCCAAGCAGAATTATTGAATATAAAAGGCAACACAAACATTGAAACAAAATCAGAGTCTTTATTAATAATGAAAATAAGATTACAAAGGCGCGTAGCCAAGATTACAAGTCACTCAAGCTCATTTTTCTCTCTGATTACAAGTCACTCAGCTCTCTCTCATCTCTCAATACACAGTTGATAAGCCAGCGGATGCTTTAGATAGGCGATGTCCATACATTATGTCCCGTATAAGTTTCGACTCTAAGCGGCCACACACCTCGAAACGCCAAGGAACTCCGTGCCTCGACGCATCCAAGCGAACTCCGTGCCAACGAGCTTCTACTTGTGCCTTCACATGAAAACTGTGTGGCTGTCAGTACTCAACTATACTGGTGGTGAGCTCCTCGCCCACCCATAC
>JANAVB010040218.1:29402850-29717453 GCA_029216955.1 Iris pallida | reverse complement strand
TGAGATTGATATGTTAAGGAATTGGTTGAAACGAGGTTATCATAGGATGGCTTTGCTGAATAACTCGGACCCCGTGCGCGAAATAAGGGGATGTCGTAGGAAATCGATGCTCGAAGTTTAGAAATAGGAGTGATGCGAGCTTGGTAGCAAACCCCCGTACTATCACTTGGTTTGACCTTAGGATGGGGTCAGTGTTGACATTGTTTTTGGGAACTATGATTTCAATACTGACGGAAAGACATGGCCTAGCAGTTAGGCAGACGTCCTAGTACAAAGTGGTAGATTTATGGAGGCACCACTCGCGAGTCTCGGTTGACATGCACGTATATCAGGGACGTCCGAATATGTGCACGATCCGACTCGATGGTGATGGAAGATTCGCTATCACGAGGCTTGGTTGAAATGCATATATTTTAGGGATGCCTAAGATATGTGCACGATCTATACTAAGTGATACGTTGAATCGAGTGAGACTTGAGGAATGGAAAAGTTCGAGGATTTTGAGATCGTGAGTTTAGAAGAAAAGATTGATAGTAGCACGAGCGTGGCTCGGATTTGGGAAATGTATAGGAGAAATGTGTGCGAGAGTCATTGAACGTTCGAGTGATAAGCCAATATGATAAGTGTACTCAGTTAGTTTCGAGGACGAAACTTTTTCTGAGTGGTGTATGTAGTGCCCTGTCCCCTCAGTCAATCGGAGGAATCGAAACGCCGACGGCGTCGGACTTCGCCATGCAACGGCGACTTAAAGACAGCGCTCAGGTGGGATAGTTTCGGTGAACTTGTCTCATCTTAGCATTCACATAATAAATCGCATGTTTTCAACTTGCACAAGTAGGCTTGATAATAAAAGTGACGAATCCACATAGCTAAAGGGAATAATCCCGACGGTCGAATTGAGTTAGAATATGGAAAGGTCCAACGGTCGGCTTAGAGTTGGTGCACAGCGTGCTTTGAAAATGACACTCGATCTTTTGTTCCGTGGCTTGGGAGAAGGAAAGTTGGTTGAGTAGGCAAAGTTATGAACGTAGCCTAAGTCATAGGCGTCGCCCGCGTAAATGCTCGATAAAGCATGCACGCTTCCATGATGCAAGGCTTGGCATAGCCTTTGCTCGTCCCTTGAGTTAAGTTGTAGGCTTGGTGAAGTTAGGCAAAGTGATGGTGGTCGACCTAAGTCATTCCAAGCACGGTCCTACGAGTTCTACGGTTGGGTATGACAACTTAGTCTTACGGTTTCAAGCCGTCATATAGAGTATGTCCTGGGTGGTGGCGTCGCGTAGAGTTCAAGTTGGTTTAAGGCACAATGTCACGGACTTAGTATTTTCAGGCACGGGCCACGGTTGATTCATTGAGTTTGGAAAGTATTGTGAATTTGTTCTTGAGTTGAGTAAAATGATAGGGCAAGAAAGAAGAATGCTCGCGACTACGGGTCGTCGAGGCAAGATCTCAGATGTGAGAAGTATTGAACTTGGCCCTGAAAGAGATGATAACACTAAAGGTGGAATGACTGTGTGAGACGTCAGTTGAGTCGAGTCTTGCATGGTCATGGACAACTTGTCGATAAGGTAGAGTTTCCTCGAACGGTAGCCCGACGGAAGGGGACCGGTTCTTGAGAAGCAGCATTAGCACGTGCTGGATGACCGCACAAGTTAGCGCAGAGGCTTGCCAGCGGGGCTAGCTACCCACGTTGGCAAGGGCGGCCGTCTAACAAGCTAAAGGAGTCCAGGATGGCTCTGGGAGTCAGTGACCAAATTATAGATGAGTCGGCATGGCGGCAGATCTGCGTGTGTGCCTTTGGATTGAGTTGAGTTGTTGAATGTGTGTACAGTTGGAATACAATGTTTGGTCCTAAGATGTGGCATCAACATAGGCGACGTGCTTCGGCACGAGATGTGGCATCGAGTCTAATGTTGTCAGCATATAAGTTGCATAGTTTGGATGTGAGTTGTCCTGAGTCTAAGTCAGGAAAGGCCGCAAGGCAAAGTTGGTCGAGTGACACTTAACCCACAAGTCTTGATTGGGTCAGTTGATGATTTAGTAGCAAAGGGCCGCGAGGCGGCGATATGGTTGAGTCGCACGTAGTTGCGAGGCACGGCACAAAGGATTTGTAGCACGGTCACACGGGAATGGAGCCTCATCGCGTAGTTGCGTCTCTGATTTTGGCCGAAAGGCAAGCACGACTTGATACGTTAACGTTGTTTGAGTCGACCTTGTTGTTGCAAGCACGGGATGGTCTAGAGGCACAGAATAGGTCAAGGCGTCGGTCCTAAAACTGATCCTAAGGAAAGCTAGAAAGACAATAGAAAGGGATTTAAGCTGCACAAAGTAAATGAACGTGTAGGTTTTGTATGGGTGGGCGAGGAGCTCATTCCACCAGTACAGTTGAGTACTGACACCCACATAGTTTACATGTGCAGGAACAGGTAGAAGCTCGTGGCGCGGAGCTCGCTTGGATGCGTCGAGGCACGGAGTTCCTTGGCGATTCGAAGCGCGCGGTCGCATGGAGTAAAGACTTATACAGGACATAATATATGGACGTCGCCTTCCGAATCTTCCACTGGTTTAAGCACTTGTATTTGAGAGATGAGAGAGAGCTGAGTGACTTGTAATGTGAGATGAGTGAGCTTGAGAGACTTGTAATCTTGGCCTTGCGCCCCAAATGTAACCGTTGTTTCAATATCAATAAAAGAGTATTTTACAATGACTTGTGTTTTGTTCTAAATTCCGCTGCTGTTATTCAATGTCTCTGCTTGGGACTTCTGTACGACGACCCCGTCGCAGCCGCTGAAATCGGCCGTTATGGAACCCGCCTTGCACGAGCGCAATCTAGGCTCGTGCGGCATCACGCCTTAGCGAGGACGATCGCTCCTACGGGAGCAGGGCGTGACAGGATGCTCGTGTCCTGGCGAGTTACGTACGTGAAAACGAGACACGTACGACACGATTCGTAGCTGCAACTTACGTGTCCGACTTCCGGGGGGGGTTTCGAGTGAGCTGACGGCGGCCAGGAGCGTCGGGGCGGTGGCGCTCAGGTGGCGACGCGTTCGTCTTGGCAGGACACGTCGAATGGTGGTGGTGGATGGGGCTGTTGGTCGCTGGGGAGGTGGCGTTGGGGCTCGCCGGAGTTAGGGTTAGGTCTTAGGCTCGTCGGGGAAGAAAGGGGGTCGGGGTGGTCGTGGGGTTGTGCTAGGTTAGGGTTTAGGACGGGGGGGGGGGTTCTTATAAGGGTTTTAGGTCGGCTAGGGGTTCGAAGTCGGCCGGGAAATACGGGCAGCTGGCCGGTCGTCGGGGGTGGGTAGAAAATAGGTTTTACAGTTAGGTCCTTAGACTTTTAGGAATTACAGATAGGTCCCTAACTATCTGAATGCAAATAATAATTTGCATCCCGCACTTAAAACATTTAGTTAATTACAAACTACCACTGAAACAATTTAAGTATTTTAAACTGCTATTAAAACATTTTAATTAATTACAAAACTATATTAAAATATTTTAATAAATTGCAAAATGGTATTTTAGTCATTAAACTCATTTAAAAATTATTTAAAAATTCTAGAAAAAATTCCTAAAATTATATTAAATTATTTTAAGGCTAAATATGTCATTAGAAATTAATTAACACTAATTAAATCAAAATTGAAAATCAGGGGCTGACACCAGCCCATATAATTGAGGGTTTGGAAGAGCACACATTATGTTACCTAATGGCACTCAAATCCATTTGCAAAATGCGTTATATTCAAGCAATTCCAAAAGAAATTTGCTAAGTTTCAAGATATACGCAAAAATGGATACCATATTGAAACTCGAAATGATAACAACAAAGAGACACTATGTATCACATCTAATGTAGTGAGCAAAAAGCTCACATTAGATGAATTCTCTTGTCTCTCGGTGGGTTTGTATTACACCACCATTGGTATAATTTAATCACATATGAATGTGGCAAAATATAAAGTCAATGATCCTATCTTATGTACCATTTGGCATGACCGTTTAGGTCACCCGGGGCAAACTATGTTCAAGAGGATCATTGATAATTCTTGCGGACACTTATTGAAAAATCACGATCTTGTTTTACCAAAGAATCACCTATGTGTTCCATGTTCACAAGAAAAGTTTATAACTAGACCATCTTTCCTAAAAGTTAAGAATGAGTCTCCGACTTTCTTGCAAAGAATATAAGGAGACATTTGCGGTCCTATTCATCCTGCTAGTGGTCCTTTTAGATATTTTATGGTACTCATAGATGCATCTACTAGGTGGTCACATGTTTGTTTATTGTCTACTAGAAATCTTGTATTTTCTCGTCTTTTGGCCCAAATTATTAAACTTAGATCTCAGTTTCCTGATAACTCGATTAAGTCAATTAGACTTGATAATGCCGCTGAATTTACCTCACAAGTATTTGATGATTATTGTACATCATTAGGGATTGAGGTAGAACATCATGTTCCCCATGTGCACACACAAAATGGGTTAGCTGAGTCATTTATTAAACATCTCCAACTTATAGCTAGACCTCTATGTTAAAAAATTTATTGTGTCCTGTCGATTCATGAGATGAAGAACATAAATTAAATTGCGAAGCGTACCTGAATCCATTGCTAGACTTGATGGATCTTGAAGCGAACGTCTCTTTATTGGGTTCGATCTTCCAACTTGCTACGACCCTTAATGACAAAGAAGAATCCGAATCCTTTGTCCCTCACTTTCTGTTGATGGGGATGCAGAAGAGAAAAAAGAGAAAATCTCTCTTTTGGTGGCCGTATAAGTTGGGGACCATAACCCTAATGAATACACATATTTATATGTGTTGATATTTCTAATTTGGCCCCTCATCAAATTAGAATTATCTCCGGTATCTACACATTAATTCCATGATAATTATACCCTTAAGCCAATTTCCAAATAGACCACTTTAATTTGGCTTAATTATTTAGATAGCCCAAACACAATTAATTTTACATGTGTGGCCCCTTAATTATTGAATAATTCCAATCTCCCACTGGGCCATATATGTAACCTTATAATTGTGTTAACCTTAGTGAGCTCATAAATTGCTATCTTAATCCTTAGGGTATATCCTGACAATCTCGTCCATTAACCATATCAACATAGGATCAAAGTGGCATTCGTCACATATAGCGTAACTAAACCATCAATGGTCACATATACCAATATAGCTAAACGACATAGATCAATCATGGATGCGTAGCATTAAAATTATATGCAATGTGATTAATACATGTCTATTTCCAACTGGTCCTCCTTAACTTTAGTAAGATCAAATACTTTAACATAATGAAAATAGAATGAACTAGATTTCCATATATCTGATCAGATAAATATTCAAAATACTTTAATACATAAATGTGTCCAAAACCAAATAGCACCCAAATACATAAAACACAAACTCCCACTATATTGCCATATACTTGATTGAGATAACACCCATATGAGCAGTATGCTCATGAAAGACCCTGGGTGATAATGCTTTTGTGAGCGGATCCGCTAACATGGAGTTTGTCCTAATGTGCTATATGGACACTATAACCATTCTGAATTCTTTCCTTCACAACTAGAAACTTTATGTCAATATCCTTTGACTTATACAAGTTTATGTTGTTATTGTAATACAGTACTGCTGATTTATTGTCACACCATAATTTCATGTGGTCTTTTAACACCGTACTGTAGGCGCAGCCTTGTGATAATTTTGTAACCATATTTCCTGAATAGATACCCCACAGCATGTTATAAAGCTTGCTTTCATGGTAGAAAAAATTATAATGCATGTTTGAAACTCATTCAAAATATACCTCCATTAGTCAGCATAACCTGATGTGGATCTCCTGCTGTGTTGGCATCCAACAAAATCGGAGTCGGAATACTTTATGATCTCCAGAATTATCTGATCTCCTACAAAGAGCATAAGAGCATATAATTTTTGTTCTCTATTAATTACTTAAGTAGTTTGGCTGCTATCCAATGATCCATCCATATTTGCTTAAATATCTGCCTAACATCATAATATGTACGCAATATCCTGACGCGTACATACTTGAGCATACATTAGACTCCCTACAACTGATCATGAAGGAAAATATATTGTATTTTCTTAATTTTAAGTCTAACCTTAGGGCACTTGATTGAAACCGAATTTGTCTCCTTTAACGAGAGGTGTCACCTGGTTTGCATGAAAATTTTAATCAATATACAAAACCAGAAAATTATTCCTACTCCCACTGAACTTGTGATACACACAATCTTCAACAGTGTTTATCTCAAAACCAAACGAGATAATCACTTGGTAAAACTTTAAGTACCTTCGACGATAATCCTGCTTGAGTCCATGAATAGATTTTGTCAATATGCAAACCATATTATTTGGGTCTTTGGACACAGTTTTCTGCATGCACCATAAATTGTTTCGTCGATGTTACCATTGAGAAACACAATTTTGACATCCATTTAATGTAACTCAAGATCAAAATGTGCAATAAGTGTTGTGATTGTTTTAAAAGATTCTTTCAAAGATACCGAAGAGAAAGTCTCTTTAATCAATCGTTGACTTTTGAGTAAAGTCACTAGCTGCAAGACGTACTTTATACCTCTCCACATTATCCTTTCGAATCTTTCTTGGTTTTAAATGTCCATTTTCAACCAATGAACTTCGTATCTTTTGGTAATGTGACAAGTTCCTAAACTTTATTGTCTTGCATAGACTTATACTCCTTATTTATTTCCTCAATCCACTTTTAAGAGTTGGAACTTTCCATGGACAGAAGATGATTGAATCACCTTCCAATATTCTATAGTTTTCCTCACGTTCCTAGAAAAATATGACAATATTGTCCAAATTATATTTCTCCTTTCTCTGGTGGACCATCTTAATATTACCGGTTCTTAGGTTGTTGAGTTTGTTCCTTAGGAATAATTATCTTATCTTGAATGGGGTGCCGCTACATTGTCGTTGTTAAGGTATCTTAACAACGACTTATAGAGGTAATTCGACATTATCTTATTGAGGCTCCGAATTCACTTCTTGATCATACAGGTATAGAATCCTGCACATCGTCAAAAGTGATAGTAGAAATCGTAATTATTCATTCTCAAAGACAATGATCCTGACTTTATTTCTCCCCAAACTCAACATCCTCAAAAAATATTATACTTCTCGTCTCAAAAAATTTCTTAGTGTGGGATCATATAATTATTAATCCCTTGATCTGTAGCATAACCAATAAAGTAGCTGCTTATAATTTAACTTTGGTCTATCTTCCCATTACACATTCAATATAAACATTAAAGTCTATAAAGTCAATGGAATCCAAATCTCATCAGACATAAATCGTTCAACTCTATTTCTAGAGAAGTGACCTAATGCTTATGTCATAACGAGGCTAAAAAATATTATTAATTTTGCGTTTAGTACCACATGACTTCACTTGTAAGGTTTCATTATAAGATGCAATAGTTTAACTGAATATAGGTTATCATAAACCTTAAAGGAACCGTTACCAATAATATTTAAATTTAAAGATAGACTAAACTTATTGTTTCTAAATAAACAATGATAACAAATTTGTCCATTAAGAAAACTGAAACTGAATTTCGTCTAAAAGACGGTACAATAAAAGTGTCTATCAAATCCAAATAATGATCGGTTCCTAAAAATAACCTAAATTCCTATTGCTTTCACTTATACCGAATTGCCTTCACCCACATGATGTATCTTTCACCACCATCAATTGACTTTTGGTAACTCAGCAACCTTGCCTAGAACATTAATGTGGGTAGTCCCACCAAATCTAACTACCATGAGTTTTTTTGTACTAAATCTAAATTAACCTCAGAACAAATCAATTTAGAAATGTACTTTTCTTTATATGCCATGTGTGGTACTTTGTACATTTCTTCCTTATGTGTCCTGTCTTGTCACAAAAGAACAACCATTAGTTTTATATTGTTGTTTCTTTTGATCTGGACCCTTAGCAGCTACTGTATTCATTTCTTTTTGCCCTTAAAGTTTATCTCATTAAACATGAAAATTAAAATCTTATTGGCAGATATTTTAACAACATTAACTGTAAAGAGAACAAAGCAACAAAAAATAAACATGCTCTAACAAATAACCAAAGCGTAAAATATAGTCAAACAAATTCAAATAATGGTGAACCCATCTCAAGATACCTAGTACATCATTAATATCAAGTCTTTGGACAGTGATATTAACTAAGTGGTATTCTTGGTGTAATGATCAAACGTTGACAATAAGTCATGTCAAATAATAAGCCTATCTTTGGATCGGGTTATTATTCACATGTAAACCGTATAATTGTCACACATTT
The DNA here is from genome assembly GCA_029216955.1 of Iris pallida. Classification (NCBI taxonomy): domain Eukaryota; kingdom Viridiplantae; phylum Streptophyta; class Magnoliopsida; order Asparagales; family Iridaceae; genus Iris; species Iris pallida. The sequence continues at coordinate 29,709,099 of JANAVB010040218.1, read as the reverse complement.
ATCACCACAAGTATGTGTGCAATTCGGCCAAGTATTAACCTTCCTTTGGGCCGACTAATACCCGCATGAATATACACACAAACATCCAACATCCCTCATAGACTATCTACGCAAGAGAGTCACTTTGGCGACATCTTGTTTTAATGAGTCTATTTAGAATATTAGACAACTATTGCTAGTCACAAAAGGCACCAAAAAATTTGAATGTTAACTAAATTTTACAAACTGAATCATGTCTAAATCCTTATGCTTATTTAAATTAAATAATCATAAATCCTTATGTACATGCATATTTTAAATTTAAATAATCAATAATCAACAGATTTGATTGTACTGGATATATGCATCAAAAGATTACATCAAATAAAATAATCATAAATGTGTTAATCCTTTTGCATGAATTTATCGGAAACTAAATTTCTGAATCCAAATCAATAACAATATCATAAAGAAAGTTTTAAATCTGTTTTATACAACATAAAACAATAGATAATAGCAAAATATTATTTTGGTGTCTGCTTATATCTGTAGCATATCACCTTACTAATTCATGATAAATTTGAAAGTTACAAAATAATGTATAGACCCAACAATAAAATCCGAATGCTTGAACCTTTTTTTTAATGGCCAATTCCTTACTTATCCACATGAAATTTGGCATCTATGATATATATGCACCGAAACATCGACCAAATCAAAACAAGACAAATAAACAAATCAAACTTTTGAGAAAAGTTCCCGAACCTATAACACATTCTATATCCGATAGCAGACCCGCGAAGAGGCTGAACTAATACATGGTTTATTACTGTATAAAATAATTGCAAAGCTAAAAATTATGTAATCATCATCCAAACCATACAGAAATCCTTAATAAGGAGGAGTTGTGGAAAAGTATGCCTGATATGCAATTATAGAGATGCTAAGCCATTGTGAATGAATACCAGCCTGGATCACCTCTTTGCTATTTTGAGAATAACAAATAAAATTAAACAATCTTAGAAAGAACCAGAGTGAGCCGAAAGCAAGGCAAATATATTTGATGGAATATTCTTGATTCCTAAGATCTTAAAGGGAACACCCACCGTCCCTCTTGGGAGTCCAAAGAAAACATAATTAGAGTTGGTCGATTTCCGCACGGTTCTTTTTCTAAATAGGTGGATCATAAAAAATTGATCGAACAATCGCAACCCTAAATTAAATTAAATGGAACGATCTAGGGTTCTGAATCCAACAAAAAATTAAATCTGAAAATTTCAAACTCATGAATCAAACAAGGGTGGCTCTGATACCACTTGTTAAAATTTTTATTGTGTCCTGTCGATTCATGAGATGAAGAACATAAATTAAATTGTGGAAGCGTACCTAAATCCATTGCTAGACTTGATGGATCTTGAAGCGAACGTCTCTTTATTGGGTTCGATCTTCCAACTTGCTACGACCCTTAATGACAAAGAAGAATCCGAATCCTTTGTCACTCTCTTTTTGTGATGGGGATGCAGAAGAGAAAAAAGAGAAACCTCTCTTTTGGTGGCCGTATAAGTTGGGGACCATAACCCTAATGAATACACATATTTATATGTGTTGATATTTCTAATTTGGCCCTCATCAAATTAGAATTATCTCCGGTATCTACACATTAATTCTGACAATTATACCCTTAAGCCAATTTTCAAATAGACCACTTTAATTTGGCTTAATTATTTAGATAGCCCAAACACAATTAATTTTACATGTGTGGCCCCTTAATTATTGAATAATTCCAACACTCTACTAATGCAATCTAATCTGCCAATTGAGGCTTGGGGACATGCTATTTTACATGCTGCATCTCTAGTTAGATTTAGACCGACTGTCTACCATATTTTTTCACCCATACAACTTGTTAGTGGTAGACAACCCAACATTTCACATTTGAGAAAGTTTGGATGTGCAGTATATGTCCCAATTCTACCTCCCAAACGAACTAAAATGGGTCCCCAACGACGTTTGGGATATACATTGGTTTTGAATCTTCCTCCATAATAAGGTATTTGGAACCAATGACTGGTGATGCTTTAATGCAAGATTTGAAGATTGTCAATTTGATGAGAGAGTCTTCCCACCGTTAGGGGGAGGTAAGCAACAAATTGTTCATACAGAACAATCCATTGCTAATGAACGGCGTGAATTGACATGGAATACGCCTACTCTATCTCATCAAGATCCAAGAACTCCATAATGTGATTATGAGACAAGGAGAATGATACATTTGTAAGAAATTGCAAATCAATTACCTGATGTATTTAATGATGCTGTAAAGGTAACTAGATCTCATATGCCAGCCAAAATTAATGTTCATGTTGAACAAAATCTAAACAAGGCGGCAAATGAATCTACTACTACACGTCAAAAGCGTGGTAGACCTATAGGTTCCAAGGATAGTGCTCCTAGAAAGAGGAGAGTAAATGAAACATCTTGTCCTGATAAAAGCCCGATAGTGGCTGGAGCTCCGGAAATAGATAATGAAGATGTGCATGTTTCCAAATTCACTGAAATGCCTATGGATGCCTCTAGAGAGGCACAGATACCTGAAAATGAAGAGATCTCGATATTCCATGCATGTTCAGGTAATTGTGGAATAGAAAAGCACTTGTCATCGATATATATTTAGCTATGCAGTAGCTACTGAAATATCAAAGGACAACGATGATTGTGAAAATGAACCACGTAGTATAAATGAATGTCGATAAAGAAAAGATTGGCCAATGTGAAAGATGCTATTCAAGCAGAATTAAAATCTTTAGAAAAACGTGGTGTATTTGGACCTATAGTGGAAACACCAAAGGGCATAAATCCTGTTGGTTTTAAATGGTTTCGTGAGAAAACGAAATGAGAGAAACAAGTTGAAAGATATAAAGTCCGACTTGTAGCACAAGGTTTCTCTCAAAGACCTGAAATTGACTATGTTGAGACATACTCTCCAGTTATGGATGTCATTACTTTTAGATATCTAATTAGTCTCGCAATTTCTGAAAAATCTTGATATGAGACTTATGGATGTTGTAACTGCATATTTGTATGGAGACTTAGATACTGACATCTATATGAAAATTCCAGAAGAATTTACAATGCCAGAGACTAAGTCAAAGGGCATGTGTTCAAATAAACTTAGACGAGCATTATATGGATTGAAACAATCCGTAAGAATGTGGTATAATCGTCTTAGTATATATTTGACTAAGGAAGGATATAAAAATAGTCAAATTTGTCCATGTGTCTTCATTAAGAAAGAGAGAATGGATTTTCTATAGTCAGTATATGGATGATATAAACTTGATCGGATCTCCTGCTGAATTGGAGAAAACTGCAAATTATTTGAAAAAGGAATTTGAAATAAAGACTTGGGAAAGACAAAGCTTTGTCTCGGCTTACAAATAGAACGAAGTTCTAGTAGAATATTAGTGCATCAATCCCGATATATCGAAAGGATTTTAAAACGATTTAGAATGGACAAAGCACATCCACTTAGTACACCCATGGTTGTACGAAGTTTGGATTTGGATAAAGATCCATATCGACCAAAAGGAGAAGATGAAAAAGTTCTTGGTCATGAAGTGTCGTATTTAAATGCTATTGGAGCGCTACTATATCTAGCACAATGCATAAGACCAGACATTGCTTTCTCTGTTAATTTATTATCTAGATATAATTCTGCACCTACACTTAGACATTGGAATGGAGTTAAACACATAATGAGATATCTTCGTGGAATAAATGATATAGGATTATTTTATTTCTGTAATTCCACTAATAACTCCCATCTAATTGGTTATGCAATTCTGGTTATCTTTCTGACCCTCATAAGGGTTGTTCCCAAACAGATTATGTGTTTATTAATAATCATGCAACTATATCTTGGCGATCAACAAAGCAAGGTTCAGTAGCAACTTCCTCTAACCATGCAGAATTAATTGTATTTACGAAGCAACAAGAGAAAGTGTGTGGTTGCGATCGATTATTCATCATATAAATGTAAATTGTCAACTACCCACAGTTACAGATGAGCCTACAATAATATTCGAAGACAATGCAGCTTGCATTGCGCAAGTCCGAGAGGGATTCATCAAAGGAGATCGAACGAAGCACCTTCCACCAAAATTATTTTATGCACATGAGCTCTAAAGGACGAAAGTGATCGAAGTTAAGCAAGTAAGATCAAATGAAAACTTAGCCAATTTGTTCACTGAGGCACTCCCAAAGTCCATTTCAGAAGTTGGTACACGGAATAGGCATGCGACGACTTAATCATCAACAAATTAGCTGTTTCAGATCTATTGTATCGAGGGGGAGTATAACTTGTACATTATACTTTTGTTTTGCGTGTTGTACTCTTTTTCCTTAACTAAGATTTTTCCCACTGGGTTTTTTTTAGTAAGGTTTTAATGAGCAACAAATGCACATATACCACCAACTAATTAATGGTGTATATCCAAGGGGAGTGTTGTAAATATGGATAAAATACCATTATTATTTGGTGTCTATAACTTATGCCTTTTGGTTATCCATAACCTATGGCTTTTAGCATTATTCTTTTTAATTGTTATCATGATAGTAAGCTCATTTGTAAGCCTGTATAAGAGGCTCTTGTCAAGTTGATCAACACAAGTGAATAAAGAAATAATTTCCTCCATCTCCTTCTCTTTGTTTTATAATAAATAAAGATTTATAGTCCAAACTTTTCAATTGTAGTCATGGCTTAAAATCTATAAATTCATGGTGTTATGATTTGTGGATAAATTTGATGCCTTATCTCTATCTACAACAACCCTTATCTTATTCCCCCTATATATTCTCAATAAAAGAAGCCAAGGCTAGTCTATTCGACTACAAATATTTTCTTCATGTCCTATTTTACAATACGGTATCAGTACGAAAACTTCTATTTTGTAACATGTTATTAACACGAAAGCTCAAGGAAGAGGAACTCCAGACCGCTGGTTTACCGGCGATACGAGAAAGATATGATAAGGTGGATGGTAAGGTAACAACGTTACCATCAACTCAAATCATACCAAACAAAGATGTACCAATATTCCATTAGCCATACCAAAGAGGTACCAATATGCAATTTAACTTTCATTTAAAATATTATTTATCAGTCATTGGTTGTCGATGATAGTATGGCCTTTCCAAAGTTAATTCTAATATAATCTTAATTGTTCATCAATTTGAGATTGTCAATATATTTAATAAACAATTTAAATGGAAATGTATTTCTGGATACAGAGATGAATATATTTAAAAATTGGTAAATTTTAATATATAAAAAAGCCGGTTATCTTACGAACTGACATAGAGCCTTATGGAGGACTCATCAACTTTACATCAAATTCAATGTTGTTTAATATCCCAACCGCAGGAGTAATAATGCCTTCAAATATACTCTTGTTTCGTTCCCTCCAGATATGCCATACATTCGTAGCCAGACGGATATGTGCCTCATTGAACCACCTTGTCCCCTTGTTATCAGCAGTCCGTATGCGGACAATGATCTCATCAATCTCCTTAGTGTCTGCATCCCATCCCAGTTTGCGACATTGGCCTTGCCATAAATACGACTCCACCTCGCACTCAAAAAATAAGTTTCGGATGGACTCGTTAGCATTTGGAAAGAGCACACAGCGCGGAGGGGAGCATGGGATGCCAAATCGAATAAGCATGTCTCTGGTAAGTAGAAGACCAACAATACTTGATACATGCACAACTGCATTTTACGAGCCAGCTCTTTATGGCATACGAGTCATAGTTGTCCATACGGGAATGTATATTACGCAACATTCATAGCAATCCCCGGCTCGGAACTCTCCATTACCGCCTCCCCCTATATTAGGTCGCCAAACCCAATAATCCTTAGGCGTTAGCAAGTCTATAGTCGACTTTTTGATAAGGTCGGCCAAGCTTGCTGTATGAGAATACTCTTTCGGCCGCCAAGCTCCATTTATTATAATGCGGTGAGTGCCCACTCCCTTACTCGCCTCTTGGATTCGAAGCTCCCCTGTATGCGCCCATAAGCTCCGATGCTCGATCCATGGTTCTTGCCACAGATCAGTATCCCGACCGTCTCGAAAAACCCATTGAATGGCATTTACAATAGCAGTACGATTGTGAAGCAGATGTTTGAATGATACAGATACATTTTTATACTTTTATGTCTAGAAACAATCCCCTTTTAAGTACCTATTGGCAGTCCATTCGGCCCACAAAAGTACCTTGGATGAATCTCCATGTAAGCTACATGCCCGAAACTTTCCAAAGAATTTGAAGGGATTGTAATCCCACCCACCCTTATGTTTCGGCCTGCACAGTTGATCCCATCCAACAGCATGTAGTCCACCCCTCCATATGAAAGCAGCACATATTCGTTCAATTTTTGTATGGTAGCTAACGAAGCATGATGGATTGTAGATAGAACCATGCCAAAGACGTGATAACTGATCGCACGAGCTCGATACGCTCTCCAAACGACAAGTAATGTGCCTGCTATCCCTTTACTCTTCTTTGTGTATATTCAACCAAATTTCATAATCCATATCTTTTGCATAGTTAACGGACAATGGGACTCCAAAATATCTAACCGTAACTCTCCTTTCTCTACTCCCAATGCCACTACATGCTCCTCCTTGAGAGTACATTGAGTATTGAAATATACTCTACTTTTTTTGTTTAGATACAGACCCGAAAGGCGGCCAAACTCTTCCATGATGCCAGTAATCGCATGGTGCCCATTCATACTGGGGTATAAAAAGACCAATAAATCATCAGCATAGATGAGATGCGTGATGTAGGGCTGAATCCTGCGATACATAGGGACAAAAACGTCTCTGCTGAATCACAACCTCTAGTTGACAAGAAAAGTATTCCATCACAAGCGTGAAGAGGTACGGGGATAATGGGCCCCCTGTCCCAAGCCTCTATTACTTCTGATGAAACCATAAGGAATGCCACGGATGAGTACTGAGAAAGTAGGTGTAGTGATGCATTCCTTACCCTGTCAACCATATCTGATCAAAGCCCATAGCAATCATCAACTGACATACAAAGTCCCGATTCGCCATGTCGTATGCCTTTCGTATATCAAGTTTAGTACATGCTTTCATGTTCCCAGCTTTGTTGAACTCTCGAACCATTTCGTGTGCAAGCAGACTGTGCTCCGCGATCGATTTGCCCTTAATAAATGTTGTCTGATTCCTGGACACTAGATTTGGCATGATTCCCTCCATTCGTCGACACATCAAGTGAGTAATTATTTTATATAAATAATTACAACACGTAATGGGCCAAAAGTCACCCAACATTGTTGCTCCCTCCTTCTTCGGAACAAGCGTTAAGAAGGTATGGTTAAGTTTCTTCAACAATTTTTCTCGCATGAAAAAATCTTGTAACGCTGCGAACACTGAAGTTTAAGGACATCCCCGTAAGTTTGAAGAATTTGCACTGAAACCATCTGGCCCTGGAACTTTATTCGGGTCAGCAGCCATAATAATACACTCAATCTCCTCTATAGTAATTGGTGCCATTAGTACTTTATAATCATGGGCAGTGACAATCCTCTTGCAAATAAGATCAGGAAAAGTAGAAGTATAATTTGATTGGTTATATAACTCAGAGTAGTACCTGATAGCTTCCGTACCTGTATCCTCTGCTGCGAGTCAACCACCCTGCTAGTCGAGTCTAACAGTTGATGTAAACTGTTACGGTGCTGTCTGGAGCGAATCACATCATAGACAAAATTTGAGCATCTGTCGCCGTCTTTGAGCCAGTGGCACTTAGCACATTGTGCTAGCTGAATCTCGTCTTACATCCTGCGCACACCAACCTCCTGGGCCAGTGTCTTCTCTCAAGCCGCTATGTTCCCATCCAGAATGTTCGCCTGAAGATCCGTCTATGCCTGGTGCAATGCGGACTCCAGATCCGCTAAAGCAGGTCGAGGTCGCTCCTGGACCCAATTGGGCGAACCCCTGCACTGGGGATAACAAACTCTGATTCGCCACCTCCATGTACCCTAATGTAAGATGCCTGCTATTGTTGTATATGAAGGGACGTCATTTCCAAGGCGAAGGAGGAGTGAGACCAACTCAAATAGGCGAGTGATTCGAAGTCCCAAACGCCATCCCCTCGGCCAGCGAATGTAGGAAAATAGTGAACCAATCTCTGTTCTCTAAGGCTCTGTCTAGCTGACAAACAACTCTTTTGTTGATGGACTTGTTGTGCCATGTCCAGATGTGGCCCGACCTCTCCAAGCAATGTAGGCCTAATTGAACCACACAGTGTTGGAAATCCAGAAGTATAGAGTCAGGTACTGGTCGACCACCTATCTTCTCACTCCCATACAAAATTGCGTTAAAGTTCCCCACAACTAGTAAAGGAAGATGAGCAAGGTCTGCCGCTTTACTAACCTGTATGATATCTCTCCATAAATCTGTACGCTTTCTTCCATTATTACTCCCATAGACCGTTCCAAGGCAAAGATTTAGTCCACCTTTGTTAGAGAGACGAATAACAATTAGCTGCTCTGACATATGGACTAACTTACCATCCCATATATGACTATCCTACCAAGCCAAAATCCTGGCTATACCATATAAAGAAGATTATTTTCTGCTTCCAGTTTGGCGGAGTCCTCCGAACTAACAGTTGATCGAATTTCAATTTAGTCTCCAGCAACATGTTGATAGTACAGGCTGCCTTGTTAAGCCTATCACTGACCTCCTTCCACCTGCCTAACGCACAAATCTCCGAACACTCCAGCAATAATCGTTATTAATGATCTATAGGGTCCCCCTGTTTGCCCTCAATTCCAACACCATGTGTGTAGTTGGATTATCCGGAAGCGGCTCTGATCCTTTCTGCCATTGTTGTTTGCCACAGAGATATTACTTATTAATGTAACCCATACAGGATTATCCTCGCATAGTGCCAACTCAGCAGAGGCTGCAGAGTCTAACCCCGCCCAACAGGCTCCTTCCAAATAAGCCCTGCTTGGCGTTTCCTGCTAATGAAAGTAGACCCTAGCTCTGAAGATACAAAACGTTGACTGGACGTGGTAAACAAGCATGCCTCTAGTAGCAATACTCCTTTGTGCATTGAACACCACCATTGGTTTTGTTCTAGCACCTACATACCGAGCGCCTCTCCATCTATGTTAAGGCTCTTGCTATGATTAGCCAGCTCCCCCATGTGCGCCATGTCAGTCTCTACTTCCATATGACCTCCCTCCAATGACTCGTCTACATGTTCACCGCCCGGAGCAGTAGCATGCTCGCCAATGTTTCCTGCAGTAAACATTAGTAGCACCCGAAGACTTGCATGTCTTATCCGAGTGGCCAAAACACACACAAGAGGAGCAACTCGGGGAACCCATTTATTCCACTGTTTGTTTGAGCACCTCTCCACTTGGGACTTCATACTCCAGTATCCTTGGAAGATCATTGTCCGCCTCTATTTCCACAAACATTCGAGCATACATCAATCTAGTGCAGTAAATAGTGGGATCGTCCGCTTTGATAGGAGTTCCAATCAGACTGGCCAGCCTCCCTAGTAGCGCGATACTCCAACATTTGGCCGAAAAATTTGGGAACCGTACCCAAATCGGAATCGTATGGAGGACATCCTTCTCACGTCGATTCTGGATTCCCTTAATATAATGAGTCTTCTATCGAACGTCCACAGTCCACCACGTAAAATTCTGTCAACATCTTTCCGTAGGCCGAGTTTTACGAAGTAAAACCCATTTTCTCTTGAAAAAATTTCTATGCTGCCTTTAGGACACCAGACACGGTAAGCGTATGATCTAATTTGCCCGTAAAAAGGCTTATCATCCAACACTTAGAGGATAAGTGTGTTTCTCCAGAACTCTGTCACCTCCGTGATCTCTTCTACGGGAAAGATAGCCAGATATTTAGAACCTACTTTTGAAGGCTCCACATACCCCATTGATGCTTTGCCCGGAGTCCCGTTGATCCCACACACCTCTGCCCATGGCCTACTCGCGGTAGCGCCAGTGGCTACCACGTCGATGCAATTTGCAGTGAACGGAGCATTGTGCCCGCCTTGGCCTTCTCCACCCGATCATCTTCCGTTTCATCTAGGATCCATTTCCTTTGATCCTCCGGCATTGGCCTCATCATCCATCTGGCCGTCGTCGCCACACGTCCCATCGTTAGTGTCACAGCCGCATGGATCCCCACATGTTGAGCCTTGTGGTCCTCGCCTAATGGTCCGGTTGTGGTACCCCGTATGTGATCTTGCTTAATGCTTCTTATCTATTACCTTGTAAAGTCGTCCCTCGTATCCTCCTAGCATCGTAAAATCGGCCGACAGGGATCCCTGTTCGGTTACTGATGTTGTTCGTCCCTGGTCGGCATCTTCTATCCTCCCCATGCGCCGGCAGTTGGAGCGCCGCCTGCCAACTGTCGTCCATCCCCCATCCTCCTGTCCTTCCACCGGCGCACCATCGACATGCTGGTGTCCTCCTCCATCGGTAGTACCAGGGTCCCAAGTTTCTGCGAACGTGAGCTCCTTCTCTATCTCGTTAGGGTTCCCCATCTTTATATATTATATATATTTTTTATTTTTAACATATATATATATATATATATATATATATATATATAATATATATATATATATATATATATATGCGGAAGGATCAAGATCCCCATACTTTTTGCATCCCCACTATTTACATCGTTGGATGGTGCTTTAAGTCATCTAATCTTAACCGTTGATTTACCAATGATTAAGATTAGATGACTTAAAGCACATCCAATGGATGTGAACATAGGGATGCAAAAAGTGTGGGGATGCCTATCCTTCATAATATATATATATATATATATATATATATATATATATAAAGGATAATCTTGGAGAAGATGACCAATGGCTGTTAGAAGCTTCAAAAGTTAAAAAAATTATAAGGACACTTCAATTCTTACTCAAGACTAGTCCGGGATTGGAGCTAGCCCAGTTTAGACGAAAAATTACTTAGGACAAGCAATTATTTTACTAAAGGCTGCCCCCCACCCAACCACCCCAACTCACTCAACGTCATTCTTTTGAACTTTTCATTCTCTCTTCTCAAACCCTCTTAAACCCTCACTTCTTCTCCATCTTCACCGAAATTCTAGATTTTTTCCCAATGTTCTTCCCAATTTCAGAAATGGTGCCCAAAGGCTATTTAAAAACAAGGTACAAACCCTAGTTATTACAAATCCACTCAAGAAGATATTATTTTCATTTGATATTGTTATTTGTAAAAAAAATCATAATCCTTGTTGTAACTTAGTATCATCTCCAATAGTGATCAATATAAGTTGTTGAATAAGTTCAACACAAGTATCTCATTGTGCTCAAGTTGTTGAATAAGTTCAACACAAGAGAGCTAAAGTTGTTGAATAAGTTCAACACAAAAATTTGAGAGATTTTTTTAAAATTTTTGTGATAGAGAGTTCTTGAGTGAAAGGAGAGAAGTGTTGAGAGCTATTGTAATTCCTTTTCTTTTTCATAGTGGAACTAAATTACCTTTGTTTGTGGAAGTATACATCTTGCCCTAACTACGTAAATCATTATCTTTGTGGTTGTAATTTTCTCTGAGTTTCTTGGATTTATTTCGTTGTCCCCAACAAGTTGGTATCAGAGCTTTGGGAGTCTAACAAGGTGTCCGACAAAGTTCTTAGAGAAAGATAATTGGGTAGATTCTTGATATGGCTCCGCAAGTAGAATCGGGAAGTATAAAATTGAGAAGTTCAATGGGAAGAATAATTTTGACTTTTGGAAAAGTCAGACGAATAACGTTTTCATGTCTCAAAAGCTTCACAAAGCTTTACGAAAAAATCTAAGAAGCCCGCTGACATGACCAATAATGATTGGGACATCATAGATCTTGAAGTATGTACGCTATTCACCTGTGTTTGGAAAGAGATGTCGTGTATTCTGTGAAGGATGAAACCACCGCCGCTGGGCTCTGGTTGATGTTGGAATCACTATACATGATGAAGAGTCTTACCAACCGACTTTATATGTTAAAGTCGCTCTACAGACTAGTGATGGAGGAAGGTACATCAATTCGGATCATATCTCAAAATTCAATTGAATTATTTCGACTTGAAGGATATTGATATACATGAAGAAGATGATCGTTTGGCGCTAATGATATTATTTTCTTTACCCAATTCTTATGAGAATCTTATTCAAACATTACTATACGGGAAAGACTCAATTTTCGTAGAAAAGGCTACGAGTGTCATATTGTCTAATGAGGTACGGAGGTTGGCTTCTAATGGCAGAAACGGTAGAGACCAAGCCCAATGTTTGACAGCAAGAGAAGGACAAACGATAGAGCATCTTACAGTAGAAGGTCAAGATCCAAGTCTAAGACACCTATTGAGAAAGTGAAGTGCTTGAACTGCAATGAGAAAGGACATTATACAAATAAGTGTCCTCATCCAAAGAGGAAGAACAAGAAAAAGGAGAATAAGACAGAGAGAGAAGGTGATGAAGCAAATTGTGCTTCAAAAGCTGATAGTGATGGGGTCTGTTTTTTGGTGGCACATGACAACATGAGTGACCGTTGGATTCTCGATTCCGGATGCTTGTACCATATGTGTCCAAAGAGGGAGTGGTTTTATTCCAAGGCGACAAATGGTGGTTCTGTGTTGATGTACAACAAAAATGCATGTCGAGCTGTTGGAATTAGGTCTATCAAGGTGAAAATGTATGTTGGAATTGTGCGAACTGTGGCCGATGTTAGACATATTCCAAAAAAAATCTTATTTCTCTTGGTATGCTTGACTCAAATGAAAACAAGTTGGTTGTCGAGGGTAGAGTCTTGCGAGTTGTTCGTGGTTCTTTGGCGGTGATGAAAGGTCACCGGCAGGATAACCTTTATATCTTATTGGGAAGCACTGTGACTGGGACTTAGCAGTCAGTACATCTGATTTGTCTGATAGCACACATCTTTAGCATATGTGGCTTGGGCATATGAGTGAGAAAGGCCTGTCCTTACTGAGCAAGCAAGGGTTACTAAAGAACTTGAAGAAACCAAGTATGGATTTCTATGAGCATTGCATTTATCACAAGCAGTACAGGGTGATTTTCAGCGCAAGCAAGCAGAAGACAAGAGGTATTCTCGACTATGTGCATACAGTTGTATGGGGACCTAGCAGGATTCCTTCCAAGAATGGAGCAGGGTAATATATTACTTTTATTGATGATTATACACGTTATGTTTGGTTGTATTTCATCACAACCAAGGATCAAGTGTTCGAAAAGTTCAAGCAGTGGAAAGCGATGGTGGAGAACAGTACAGACAGAAAGGTTAAGACATTAAGGTCTGATAATGGTACTGAATATACCTATGGACCTTTCAAAGATTTCTGTGCTCAAGAAGGTATTGTTTGACATTGGACTGTCAGAAACACTGCAACAGAATGGGTTAGCAGAGAGGATGAACCCAACCTTACTTCAGAAAGTAAGATGTATGCTCTCCAATGCTGGTTTAGGCAAGGAATGGTGGGCGGATGCTATACACATGGCACGGTACTTGGTTAATAGATCACCAACTCTGGCTATAGATTGTAAGACTCCATATGAGGGGGTGACCGACAAACCAGCAGATTACAACACTTTGCGCGTGTTTGGATGCAAAGCTTACTATCATGTCAATGAGGGTAAGTTGGAGCCGAGAGCCAAAAAAACTATTCTTGGGATATGCATAAGGAGTGAAGGGCTACCGTCTGTACTTCTTGGAGGATAAGAAGTTCTTAATCAGCAGGGATGTTACATTCGACGAGTCTTCAGTATTGGCTTCAAATAAGAAGAGTGAGTCCAATCAGGATGGTGGTGTATCTAGCAAATCTCAAACAGTTAAGATTGAGTCATCTGAGGATGCATCAGATGAGGTGGAGGTTTCTGAAGATATTCATCAAACCCCACAAGAGCAACAACCAAAGGATGAGCAGCACCAGCAGTAAGATTCCTTGGCCACCACTAGGCAAGGAGATCAATCAAGCCAGTACACATGTATGGATTTGAGGAACCGGTAAAGTACTATGGATAGTTAATGTGGTGGCATATGCACTACCAGTGGAGGATGACGAGCCTATCATATTCAGACAGACTATCAAAGATACTAGCAGCAAGAACTAGATGGTGTCTATGCAAGAAGAGATTGAGTCTCTCCACAAAAACTATACATAGGATCTGGTTCCATTGTCCAAGGGCAAGCGAGTTATAGGCTACAAGAGAGTGTACAAGAAGAAGGAAGCTTCTCCAGGGCCTGTGGAAAAGTTTTGCTTGAGAGCCCTTATGGACGGGATTGACGAGTAGTTGATTTGGTGAAGCTATGCGGTGGAGAAGTATGTCAGCTCAGTTTGCCAAGGTGGAGATATGAAGGAAAGTATCCAAAAATAGGCCCATGACCTTTTTTGACCATATATATTGTTGTTCTACATAGGATTGAATTTTTAATATATGCAAGTCTATATAGGATTGGATTTCCAATATATAATCTTATATAAGATTGGATTTTTAGCCTATATAGGATGGGATTTCTATGGTATATAAAGGGTTCTAAAGGTTCTCCACAAAAGACACCTCCAAGAGTGCTCAATGTAAGTCGTTGAATAAGTTCAACACAAGTATCTCATTGTGCTCAAGTTGTTGAATAAGTTCAACACAAAAAATTTGAGAGATTTTTTTTTTAATCTTTGTGAGAAAGAGTTATTGAGTGCAAGGAGAGAGGTGTTGAGAGCTATTGTAATTCATTTTCTTCTTCATAGTGGAACTAAATCACCCTCGTTTATGGAAGTAGACATCTTGGCCGAACCACGTAAATTATTGTATTTGTGGTTGTGAATTTTCTCTGAGTTTTTTGGGTTTATTTTTACTGTCCCCAACAGCATGACAAGTGAGTCCATCCTTAAATTTTATGTCCACATTTTTTACAAAAAGAAAGGAATGTCCACTTATCATACAAAGGAGTTCTTCGGTATCAGAGGTGGACATAAGACATAGTGAAAAATTAGAGAATCCTACGAATGACATAAAGTTAATGGTTGGACTACCCCCTCGGTCTGCAAGCGAACATGCAATGTAGACATGCAATGTAGATGATGATGAAAGATGCGACCAAGAGAAGGAATTATAAGGAATTAAAGAATACATGGGTAAAGAGAAAAAAGTGAACTGGGAGTATTTTACTTAGGTAACTTAACAAAGTCAACAAAAGAGAGAAAATGAGTAAAAATATTGGTGTATTTAATAACACCCATTATAAACAGGAACCCATTCCATGTTCCTCTTCATGAATCCTATATGCAAACTCAACCCCACGCCTATTGTATCAGAAACTCCTTCTTGCCTGCGGAAGGGATGACCGCGACGGGTCCTCCTCTCATTCTCCTCTCTGTACCCTTCGGGACCCATCTCCGAAAATTCGAACCCCCCTCCGATGGGAGGCCGACATGTGGTGTGCTGACCAGAACTGTGGTCCATGTAGCACGGCCCATATTGTATTCATCTTCCTCTCCTAGCCATGCTACATCAACCTTCACACCTCCATTGCCATGGCCATTATAGCCATCTGGTCTCCTTCATTTCCCTCAGTGGTAACTCAAACTTAGAAATCGTCTAGGACTCAATATGGTCCTCCTCACTTCTTCTCTATATCCTTGGCTTAGGACAACCCTATAATTTTCTCTGCTTTAATGACTCCAATAGACTGTTGGAACTTTATGGGCCAAAAATCTGAAAGGTTTGCAGTAGAAAAATTAAAACCTTTTTTGGTCCACGGAGGGTGACCGCATACGGACGTGTCACCCTCCTCCCACTGGCCCCTCCTGCACCACACCGGACCTGTCATGCTCCGGTCCCGTAGGACCGATCGTTCTCACTAAGGCGTGATGCCACACGAGCCTATATTGTGCTCGTGCAAGGCAGTTTATAACAACCGATTACAACAGCTTGTGTTAGGGTCATTGCACAAAAGTCCCAAGCAGAAGTATTGAATATAAAAGGCAATACAAGCATTGAAACAAAATCAGAGTCTTTATTAATAATGAACATAAGATTACAAAGGAGCGTAGCCAAGGTTACAAGTCACTCAAGCTCACTTTTCTCTCTGATTACAAGTCACTCAGCTCTCTCTCATCTTTTAATACAAATTTGATGAGCCATCGGATGCTTGAGATAGGCGATGTTCATATATTATGTCCCGTATAAGTTTCGACTCCAAGCGGCCGTACGCCTTGAAATGCCAAAGAACTTCGTGTCTCGATGCATCCAAGCGAGCTCCGTGCCAACGAGCTTCTACTTGTGCCTGTACATGAAAACTATGTGGATGCCAGTACTCAACTGTACTGGTAGAGTGAGCTTCTCGCCTACCCATACAAAACCAACACGTTCATTTACTTTGTGCAACATAATCCCTTTATGATTGTCTTTCTATTCTTGCCTTAGGATCGATTTTAGGACATAGATGTATGGCCTATTTGTATCTCTAGACCATCATCATGCTATCGCACCGATAACTTCCTTATTCTTGTCTCTAGACCATTTTTGTGCTTGTAACATCAACATAACAACTCGTGCTTGTCTTATGGTCCATACTTTGGGACACAACAACATGATTCGTGTCATCGACTTGGTTCGTGCTTCAACAGCGAGGTCATGTCTCGCAACTTAGCATGACTTAACCCAACTTTGCCTTACGGTCATTCCTGACTTAACTCGAGATGATCAATCCTGACTTGTGGAACTTGCGTTGATGAATCAAACACGACGCCACTTTCGTGCCAAAGCACATGTCTTTGCTCTAGCCAAATCTTAGGCTCCATAATGGTGTTACAACTGATGCACATCCTCTTAACTCACTTTGTGTCATGCTTGTACTCGACGCAATCCAAAGGCATGCACGCGGATAACCGCTCTTATACCGACACATCTATATGAGTGGTTACTAACAATGTCAAGCTATACTGGATCTTCATGCATACGATGACCATTCGTGTGCGAGGTGCGAGCTCCACCGAATGGTCCCACAGCCTATATTGTAATGGTTCGCTTCAAGGCAAGTCGCACCGTCGTTGAATGCTGTACAATATCTGCTCTTCCTCCTAGGCCGACACGAACCCGGTGCCCCAGCGATCATTCGAGGAATTTCCCTTGCACGTAAGTTGTCCAATGATCATGCAAGACTCAACTCGATTTACCATGTCCTTCTTTATTCATGACCGTGCTTTCCATACTTCATGAGAGACTCCCAAGCAGCGGGACCGGTCTCAGCGACAAACGGTCGCATGAACTTTCTATCCTTTAAAACACGAGAAACGACTATTGTATAGCCTTCCAGATAGACCTGAACAAACGTGTTTCCTTCGTATCCCATAGACTGTGGCATACTGTCACGCCCCACTCCCAAATATATGAGATTATGGCATAACCTGGCCAGCTGATACGACCTAGAGTGAGCTGTCCAATTTAATGGACCCACTTAGGCGAACAACGCTGTAAAAGTAACTAACCAACACAGACAATCATCTAGAATCTCATCCACAGATAACATAAAAGGATGTACTGAATATACAAGCAGAGTAGTCTGAATGTCCAATACAACTGAAGAAAAATACAAGTCTGGTGGAAACAATCCCACAGTACATCAAAATGGAAATACTTGAATGGAAGATAACTAGCTAAGAGCAACAACTAACTAGATAATGAAACTCTCAGCCAAAGTAGCAGCATACCCTAGATCAAGGGAACTCCTCAGGGTAGACCTCGTAGTCCTCTGCACAGTCTCCTGCCTCAGCTCCGGTACCGTAGATCGTCGAGTATAGGTGCTCGTCGAGATCTAGAAATGAAACAGGTCCTTAGGGGACATAGCAAGATACAAATAGGAACATACCATAAAATAAATACTGATATAAACATAAGGGGTGTGCTAACCAGTCTAAGTGAATGCATATGAAGACAACTTCGGAACGTATGGGTGGGTAGATAAGGAAATGACATCGGAGCACGAGCCGACGTCGGATCACGAGCCGATGTAAACATAAAAATACTAGTATACCTCTCGACCGTACCTAGCACGCAGCTAGTGGCTAATGCTGGATGTATCCCATAGTGATTGTATGGCCCATAACCGGGTATCCATGCCCATAACTGGGTATCACTGAGGCTAAAATAATGTAACAGTCTATCCCATACGCCTACTGGTTGTCTTTCCTGCCCGGTGATGTACAAGTCGCATCCATAACCCAAACATCTACTCTCTATGAAGAGTCAGCTATCTAGAACCATCTCTACCCTAAATGTGCCGTCACACGAGCCACTCGTACTGATAGCCAGTCGAGAGCGACAGCACGTGCCATGACCTGATCTCACTCAGTGTCGTATCATAACACGTGTCAGGGTCAAGGGACTTGTAACAACAACTCCGCAACTAAGGGTACGTCACCTAGAGCTAGGCCAAGTAGGTAGTCCTAGTGTCGATGCCATCATCGACTACGCCCGAGGCAAATTTCGGACTCTACTAATCTACGCTAACAAGAGTATAAAAATATATGTGTAAAGACAGTAATACAGGCAAGGTATACTTGCCTTCAATCCCGCAATGCGCAAGTAGTACTCCGGTCCCTTCTGCCTCAATCACGCCGTCCAAGAGATCTACAAATACACAACCAAGACTTACGATACGCTAAATGAACATCCATGAAAACGCATCTAACTACACACAAGTAGAGTGTACGTTTATACGTACTAGATATCCCATTCAAATACTAAGTTACATTTATACAAGGAAATACACATACAAGTTTTCATATTTGTATAGAGACATATGTATGCAAGTATAGGTGCATATCCACAAGTTTGTATATGAAATCGTATATATATACGAGAGTATATGTAAAATATATATATATATATATATATATACATATATATATATATACATATATATATATATATATATATATATATATTATATATATATATATATATATATATATATATATATATATATTAGGAATATACATAGTCAATACTCGTAAGACGTATTTATATATACATATATGTATAAAGAAAATATACACACTTATACACATAAGAAAACGTATTATATATAGTAGTATGTATACGGAAATATATATACGGATTGTATATATATATATATTTTTTACGGATTGTATATATATTCCCCCGTATATACGAAAATATATATACGGATTGTATATACGGATTGTATATATATATATATATATTTTTTTTTTTATATGTATATATATATATATATATATATATATATATATATATATATATATATATATATATATATATATATAAGGAAATTATATATAATAGTTATATATATAAACGAAAATGTATATGGGGGAATATATATAAGGGAATGTATACGAAAATGTATACGGTTTGTATATAAATATAAAAGAAGTTATGAAATGGGGACCCATATATACATGACAATATATATACACAAAAGACTTATTAATGTAGCATGTGTACAAGGGATTGAGTTACCTATTTATATAACTTATATAGCAAAGAATCCTACTATCAATGTGTATACGCAAGGAAACAAGTGAAATAGGTCTTGTTGTGTCCTAAGTGAAGGAGAATACATCCTGCCAAATGAAGGAAAATATAACAAGTTCACTTTGAATGAACTTGTCCACCAAAGTTCATACCCATCTCCATATCCATTTAAACAATGGCAAACCTATATATACATGAAAATACAAGGAGGAAGGGAGAAGGGATGGTCACCTCTGCCGTAGGTGTACGCTACGACAGCGAAGGCGCACGAGGGGGGCTCGACGACGTGACGGAGACACATCCCGTCGACGCAAAAATGCCAGAAAGTCGTCAACGACGGGGACGTCGTACTCGACTTCGAAAGGTCGATGGGGCCGCTAGAGATGGCGCCTCCCTCCTGGTGGGTCGCCGACCTAGGGAGAAGGTCAGCGACGGCCGACGTGGGGGCGCAACGACGCAGCACACACGGCAGCAGCTCCTATAGCAGCGGCTACACAGCAGCTCGCAACAGCGTACGACTGCTGCTGCTGTCCCTTGCGGCGAAGGAGGGCTGCCCGTTGGAAGGAGGAAGATGAGGTAAAGACAAAGATGGAGATGGAGGTGGTGGCGAGGTCGATATGGGGGGCTGCTGCTCGGCTAGGCCATGGGGTGGTCGGCCAAGTGGGGGTGGTGAAGGGGGAGATGATGTTGGTGATGGAGATGAGGAGGATGATGAAGATGATGATGGTGGTGAAGATAAAGGAAATGGTGTGGGTGTTGTCGGCCAAGGCTAAGGAGAGGGGGCTGATGGTATTAGAAAGAAAAGAAAGAGGAAGAGTATGGGTGTTTGAAAATAGAGAGGGGGAGTATGGTGGCTGTAGAGGGGTGCTTAGGAAAGAGAAATAGAGAGAGAGTGTGTGTGTGATGTGACATATCCTTTTTGGAAATAGTAAGAGTGTTTGTGGGGATTTATTGATGTTGTATGTGTGGGTATGGGTGAGAGGAATTGCATGGTGCTTAGGTTGGGTCTAATTGAGTCGGGTCGGGTCACAATTTGGTCTAAGTGAATTAAATGACTCAAATTAGTCATTTATAATCACAGATAAATAAATAGCATACGGGGACTTAATTGGATGGAAAACAAGTGGTATGTGTGTAGTAGGCTCAAAATGGGCCGTGTCCATATATTGGGTTGACAAGTTTGGGTCTAATAGGTGTCCCCAATTCGAGTTAGAAATAAATGTGACTCCGTGGGGTGAATCAAGATTGGATCAAATGTCAGAAAAGTTGTGTGATAAAAATAAAGCACAAGATGGTGTATCTGAGTGTGATACGAAGGTCATGGGCGAAGAGTGTCTTGAGTATATCATGTATGACAAGTTGATTTAGAGAAAATGACTAGTCTTGCGCTCCTAATTTGAAAGTCATGGCAACGTGCAAATGATAGTAAAAACTAATAGTAGAAAATCATTAATAACTTAGAAAATCATAATTAATCATATTTAATCCCTAATTAATCTAGATAAAAATCTAATTTAAATTCAGAGGGCTTACACATACTTATCCTTGAACCGACCGTGGCTCGTGCCTTAGACTAACTTATGTTCTATGCGACACTATCGCCTAAGAAATACTTTATATGACGAGCCTTGAGATCGTAGGGCTATGTGACTTTGACAACTGCAGAAAACATAGGACAGTGCTTGTTATGGCTTCGATAGCCCAACAAAATTTTTCCTAACTCAATCGTGCAACAACTTGACGAGCAAAGGCTATGTCAAGCCTCCCATCGTAGGAACGTGCCGTGCACGCGTTCGACTTGAACAACCAAGTTCTTTGGGTGCCTAGACTTATGCCATAAGTCGTACGATGCAACTTAACCCGTGGGACGAGCAAAGGTTATGCCAAGCCTTGGACGATGGGACCGTGCTTGCTTTATCAAGCATTTATACGTACGACGGCTATGACTTAGGCTAAGTTCATAGCTTTGTGGCAACATCGACCAACTTTCCTTCTTCCAAGCCACGGGACGAAGGACCGAGTGTCATTTTGAAAGCACGACGTACGATACTTCTAAGCCGACCGTGGGACCTTTCCATGTTTTAACTCAGTCTGACCCAACTTGGGATTATTCCCTTAGCTATGTGGATTCGTCTTTTTTATTATCAAGCCTACTTGTGCAGTTAAAAACTCTCATTTTATTAGAGTGAAGGACAAGCTGGGGCAAGTTCACCGAAGCCACCCACCTGAGCGAGAAGTCGCCTCGGTCGAGTGAGACTTCGAGCAGGCCATTGCATGGCTAAGTCCGAATGTTATTGGCATTTTAATTCCTTCGATTGAGCTGAGCGGGAAGGGGCATTACATTATACACCACTCAGAAAAAGTTTTGTCCTCGAAATTTACTGAGTACACTTATCGACTTATAACTTGGTTCAACATCCAATGACTCTCGCACACGCTTCGCCTTAACCAATCTATGAAACCTGACTTGCATTAATGTCTCAATCATTTCATTTCAAACCAACGATCACATTACCCTCAATCTTTTCCTTGAAATACGATTTCAAAATCCTCGATACTGTTTAGTTCCTACAGTCCCACTGGGATTCAATGTATCACTTAGTTGGATCGTGCACATATTCTAAGCGTCCCCAAAATACATGCTTGTCAGCCAAGCCTCGTGATAGAGAATCTGCTATTTTTACTAGAGTCGAATTGTGCACATATTCAGGCGTCTCTAAAATATATGCATTCCAGCCGAGCCTCGTGAGTAGGGTTTCCATATTCTTGAATCATTCTATCCATCAATACCAATCCTATCAATCCTCAAGATTAATCGTACCGATCACTAACTCTCGAGACAGGACCGTCTTGCCTAACCGCTAGGCCATCTCTCTAGGCTAAAGTCAACCGTCAGTATTGGAATCATAGTTCTCCAACAATAATATCAATACTGACCCCAATCCTAAGGTCAAACCAAAGTTGATAATACGGGGTTTTCTACCCAAGCTCGTATCATTCCGATTTCTAACTTCGAGCATAGATTTTTCTATTCGCACTCACAACGTTCAAACCTAGGGGTCCGAGTCATTCAGCAAAGCCATCCTACCGTAAGTTCACTCAACCAATTCCTCGACATATCAATGTCGCTCGTCCAACAACCAATTCATGTTGTAACTCCACCTTCCTGATAATTGAATTTTTTTTATATTATATTGATTAAATAATTTAGAATTTATTACATACTTTAACTATATGCAAAGCTATTAAATATATCATTTCTTGTTTACATTTCTTTGGCCTTGGGCCATTCCTTCTTGGGCTTTATGCATGGGCTTTCTTTTTAATTGAATGGATATTTAAACACTCAGCCTACTGCCATTACTTTCAGTTCAGTTAAAATTCAAACTGAACGGACAAATTCTTCCTCTCTAACCGAATTTGGCAGAAAAAGGAAATTGGAATTTCCTGCTCTCCTGTTTGCTTAATCCCCACGCCATATACTGCTTATATAAGACCCTTCTCTTCCCATCCTTCTCTTCCCATCCATTCTCCTCAAATTGTTCTTCCCTCATTCTTCTCAAATCAAGAGTTCCTGAACCCTAATTTGGAGTGACGATCGAGAGAATTTGATGATGAGCCCTGAGCTGTAGTGGATCTTCTTCGATCATCTACCAATTGGTTCATGCCTTCAATTCAGGAATGAATTCCTTCCCTGATGGTTTTTGAAGATTGATCCGTCCTTGTTCCGACAGATCGAGCAGTTGAAGGAGGTGAGGAATCGAACACAATTTCTTTGGATTAGATAATTTGTAAAGTTTGGGAAGTTGTTGATTCGATCTCTTTCCTTGTTGAGCTGTTGTCTGTTCTCAATTGTGAGGAGATCAGGAACTCCAATCTGTTCGTTCATTTTTCCCAACCGATTAAACCCTGGTAATTGTGATCATCTTGTCTCAATTCACTTAGATTGATGCTGATTGATCTATAATTTCAATCTATTCATTCCTGTATCGATCAGATCTGAGGTTGTAGATCGGTGACTAATTGCTTTGTATCAAGTAAAGCTTGGTTCGGATACTAGGTAAGTATTCCCAGTTTGGATTTTAAATAATCAGAGAAGAGAGTGTCTGTGGGATGATTTTCTTTGTTTCTTTTGATTTTGGCTCAGATTTTAGAATTTCTTGAGCACACGAGGACTGTGTCCAAACACTGTCGGTTGTGTCGTCGAGACATCAACCCAAGGCTAATTTCAGGTAAATTTTTTTTAACCTTTGCAATTAAACTTGTTAGATGCATATGATAAGATGAGTAACTGCTTATGAGTAAACTGGATATTGGGATTAAGTTTAGCTATTACCTATTGAGCACACTAGTTCAGTTTTAGCTTGATAATTTGATAACTAGATTTGATAATTGAGATATTCAGTCTCAAGACTAATTTCTGTAGGTTGTGTCCATCAATTATTATTGTAGCTCTCACGATTTCCCTATCCTAATGTTCTGAACGAGGGACAGATGTTGTACCTATAGGTTATTAGGAAGCCAGCTCTGAATGATGATTATGATTATTTTAGTTAGCTGAATAGATGATGGAACTCATTAGCCTATATTTTTATTACTGTCATATGGCACTTAAGAACAGGGCTGGGTATTTTAGTCTGAAAACTCAATTGATGTGATTACTTAACTGCAGAATATCTAGTCTACTTACAGCTGGTTTAATGGTCGATTTGGCCCTGAATTATAGAGCCTGGACTTAATCTAAATAACTGAATGTTATACTTTACCTGTATATGGGCTAAAATTAGGGTAACTGGATATTAGATTGGTGTATGAATGATGTGGACTGTTTCGAATCAACTTCAAATTCCTAGAACTCTGCACAGTAGATGTTCATTCTTTGAATATGGTTCAGACCTGGATTATGTTTGGTATTAGACAATGGACAAGGCTGCCATCTGAATTGTTCCCTGTTTGAAATAGGACTGAGTATAGTTCTTAGTAGTAGTAACCTGGGAACTTGGTAAGTGATTGATTCCTTTGTTAGAATTAGGATTCAATTCCAGTACTGTAAGCCTAGAGTAGGATGGTGTATCATATTTGAGTCTGAATGTTCCTGGGAACTTAATTGCCAACTTGTTTTCAGGATTGGGTTGATCTATATTAATGAATGCAGCATTTTGGGTTGATACGGGGAACCTGAGCAGGGCATTTTGTTTTATAAGTCTATGCATATTGTTCAGCTGAATGAAATAGGCTTTAATTTGAGTTGTCCTGATATTGAACTGAGATGAGAATGACAGTTGGATTTTAGTCTTCATTTTCCTCATCTGTTAGCAGTTTTCACTATTAGCATTTCGATATTAAATTGGAGTTTCCTCATTAAATGGCATATAGCCTAACCCCATGAATACATTGGTTGATCTCAATAAGCCTTCAGGAGGGAAACTGAAGTTTAGAATGTGTAGGTAGTAACCTGAGCTAATAGTGTGATGGAAACTTAGAATGATTTGACTAAGTTCAGCTCTTTTGAGTATTCAGGGGATTGCAGTAGATTATAGAAGGAAGGATCACCTTGGATTATAAGTATGATACTGCAGGTTACAGTAATAGTTTTGACCTGCACATTGTGGTGGTGTTAAGACTGACTTGTATCAAGATTAGCCTTGACTGATGAACATCAGTGCTGAAGCAGGAACGACATTAGGAATGACTTTAGGAATTTATCCTGAAATTGAGTGTGGACTGTGGAAGAAACTTGAGATTGACTTGTTTCAGTCCTATTTAGGACTGAATGTTATTTGAGATTGAAGGATCACCTTCAGAAAAATATTTCGAGGCAATTAGACTGGTATATATATCAGCTTTGGACTGATAATATAGCAGTGTTTACCAGGACTGAAAAATCAGTTGTCCTAACTAAGAGGGTCTGTACCATGCCTTGTAAGGCTGAGTAGTACTAGTAATGGTTAAGATTGATAGTGTCCTGGTTCAGGATTTGTGGTATCAACTGAACTGGAGATGGGGCTGAATATTTGACTGTTTAGAACTGTAGTTAGGTTGATTTAGGACCTGGCTTAGAATGGAATGAGGATACCAGCCCCACACTGGGACTAGATTGTTGTTCAGTGACCAATTGCTGTCATCCAGTGACTTGGGATGAGCTGTACAGATTATTAGTTGCCTAAGTTACTTAGCTAATATTATAGTTTTATGTTTCTATATTTTAGGATATCCTTGTGGCAACTATAGGAGCTAACATGGTTAGGTACTATAGAGTGGTTAGATAATCAAGTCTATGAACCTAGAATATAGTAATCAACTAGTTTAATAGAAATTGTTAGCATATGGATTTATATTAATTAATTGTAACTCATTTAATAGGAGGACATCCAGCTTTACTATCCCTACTTGATCACCCTGCGCAAGGCAAGTATACTCCTCGGATTTGTTCATTTCTCATGTCTTGTACATTCATCCTTGTATCTCCTTGTTGACACGATATATCACGGTATTGTCTGGTTTCATGTTTCATGTATTACTTGTGTCTGGGAGGGAAAATACTATAGATATATGATAAAACCCTATTACTATTTATATAAATAGCTCGGGTCCCGCATCGTGCACGCGGAACCAAAGCCGTACCATTTCATGTTTATTGCATCTACCCAAGCCGATCACACAATCTAGATGTATTTCAATATTGCACTTGTCAGGATTTAGGTTGTATTTCAGGATTCATGGTTGTATTTCATGTTCAGGTTGTACTTCATGTTCAGGTTGTATTTTATGTTCAGGTTGTACTTCATGTTCAAGTTGTATTTCATGTTCAGGACTCTTAACATGTTCCCTGTTTTACTTTCAGTATTTTCTGTTCAGTTCATGTCTTGTTCTTATTTCATGTACTTTATATATATTTCCTGTTTCTTGATTCATACCATGATGTTCATGTTCATTTCCTTGGATATACTTAGCTCCGCTCCTAACTAGGATATGTTGCAGGTGAGTTGGAGGCTCTGTGCGACACGTATTATGGCGGAGAGCCATTAGATGCAGGAGAGCTAGCTGGAGTTGCTCTTGACTTAGAGGCTGCAGAAGCCTAGAGCTTACCTTAGTATTTACATATTATTTATTTGTATTGAGACTAGTAGACTTACTTTCATTTGCTGGAATGTAATAAATTCTGAGACATGTATCTGGATTTGGGATTCGTTATAGATGCTGTGTTCACATTTACTCTTGTATATCTGGTTAGTTTTCCTTAGTATTGTACAGCTTACTTCGTCGTGTCTATCGACGAAGGCTGGATGTGTCCGACTCGTATCCGGTTATTCGAGAGCGGATTGTGACATATTTTTAGTGGTGGCCTATACAGGTCTATCCTAATGGTACCTAGGTCTTAGCGTAATATTGAGGGACTTGATTACACTTGGGAAACTTGATCATAGCATAGGAAAAATCGAGAAATAAAGGAATATCAGGTTTATCAGGTGCATTGATATTATAAAAACATAGTTTATTAGGTTTTTAGGGTTTGTCAATCAACGAAGTTTTCTTTCTATTTCAGGATGGTCACTACGAAGAAGACTGCGGATCAGCCCGGAGTTGCAGGCAGCTCAGATCAGGCCGCACCAGATGTTCCGGCAGATTAGCTACCGCCAACGCCTCCTATCTTTCCACCGCTGCCTTCGACGATGATGTTTGACGGCGCCCAGGTGATGGCAATGTTCCAGCAGTTTATGGAGGCCCAGAATCACCAGATAGCACAATTCAGAGCGACCGTCGTCGACCCACTCAGGACTCGAGAGACAGCAGCACCGACACCAGTAGCACCTCCAGCACCACGAGCACCGAGACTAGGGACGGCCAAGGAATACCAGAATCTCTGCCCGATGGACTTTTGGGGCAATGAGGGTATCATCTATGTAGATGAATGGCTAGGGAATGCGGAGAGGACCTTGAAGATGGCACAGATCCCGGATGACTTGAAGGTAGAGGTGGCGAGCATGCGGCTGTTCGACCTTGCCAGAGCCTGGTACCGCGAGGAGCCCCAGTTGGCAGCACAACAGGTTCTTTGGACAGATTTCAAAATACTGTTCAAAGAGAAGTTTTTTCCAGACATCGAGAGGGACGAGCTTCGGATACAGTTCGAGGCCTTACAGCAGGAGACGATGTCAGTGGCAGAGTATACTTTAGAGTTTACCCGACTCAGCAGGTTCGCAGAGAACCTAGTCGACACGCTGGAGGAGAGGGCCTGGAGATTCAAGAAGGGCCTGACCAGGGAGCTGAGGCACGGAGTAGCTATTAGCCAGGCGACTACTTACTCGAGCATCCTCAAGATCGCCCAGGCAGTTGAGAAGGAGATGGACCCGAGGCCCAAGAGGGATAGGGACATCGGTAGCAGCAGTTACCAGGCGCCAGCGAAGAGAGTGCAGATGCAGACTCAGGCAAGGCCACATCAGCAGTCAGCAGTTCAGCACCGTCCTGCCAGAGTTCCAGCAGCTCAGCATCAGAGGCAGCAGGAAGTCACTTGCACATACTGTCATCGGCCGGGACACCACGTGGAGGTCTGTCGTAAGAGGCTTGGACTTTGCCTCTTCTGTGGGTCAGACGCACACCAGATGAGAGACTGTCAGCAGGCCACAACTGGACTAGCAGGAGGACCCCGAGGAGTTGGAGGACCATCGCCTGCAATATCCAGAGCATTGCCTGCTGAACCCCAGAGAGGAGGAGCTCTACCACCCCAGCAGCAGAGGTTTGCACAGCACCAGCAGCAGCAGAGGGGAGGACCACAGCGGGGACGTGCTTACATCATGGCCGCAGTAAAGGAGGAGGAGGCAGCTCTAGATGTCATCACAGGTTCTGTTATCATTTATTCATTTCCTGCCATTGCCTTATTTGATTCGGGAGCCACACATAGCTTTGTATCATATGAGTTTCTGCATAAACACGGCTTCGCACTCAAGCCCACTAGAAGGAACTACGGATTATGATAGGAGGAGGGGTAGTGCCAGTCAGTGAGATGGCAGACTGTCCTATTATTGTAGCTGGACGGGAGCTTAGGGCTCGACTTCTAGTGATGCCATTGCCCAGATTCGACGTAGTCCTCGGCATCGACTGGATGAGTGAGCAGTTTGCCGTAATAGACTGCCATGAGGGGAAGGTGACTTTCAGCCCGCCAGGAGTTCTACCGTTTGAGATCAATAGACGAGTTGCAGAGAGACCAGAGGGAGTCTACTTTGGAGCAGTTACAGAAGACCAGGAGTTACCGTATCCGCTGATTGCAGAGTATCTTGACGTCTTTCCCGAAGAGTTGTCAGGATTGTCGCCAGATCGAGACATGGAATTTAGCGTCGACCTAGTGCCCGGATCAGCGCCGAAGTCCCAACATTGCTACAAGATCAACCCGAAGGAAGCTGCAGAGCTGAAGGCCCAGATTGATGAGTTGGAAGGCAATAGTTTTATTCGGTCCAGTACTTCACCCTGGGGAGCACCAGTACTCTTCGGAACCAAGAAGGATGGGACGGTGAGGATGTGCATCGATTACCATACACTCAACAACATCACCATCAAGAATAGATATCCATTGCCACGGATTGATGAGCTGTTTGATCAGCTTAGTAGAGCGAAGGTCTTTTCCAAGATTGACCTTCGGTCGGGGTATCATCAGATGAAGGTTCGGGAGCAGGATATTCCGAAGACAACTTTCAATACCGATACGGCCAGTATGAGTTCTTGGTGATGCCGTTCGGACTCACCAATGCCCCAGCAGTGTTTATGAACTTGATGAATAAAGTTTTTCACAAGTATTTGTTTTCCATAAATAAATTCACTTTATTTATTGTGTTTCTGGGAAAATTACAACTATAGGAATCTGATCTAGAAGACAATCACTTTATCCCTTGGACGATGCGATGAAGAAAACTTAAACTTCGAAGAACTTGGACAGCAACTGGGCAATCTCTCTGTTCTCTCTGAATTGAATGTAGTCTGATGAAGATGAAGAAACTCTCTTTTATAGAGTTCTGGATAACTGTTCTGAAGCATACGCTCAGTCAGTTACTTGACGTGTGCATAATTACAGGGACGCGTGGCGAATTCTGATGGAGACACGTTAGAGTGCGGTTGAAAGTAGTGGAATATATCTAGGAGAGATTGATGGCATGGATGCCACGTTGCATAACTTCTGAGTAAATAGGTAACTGAGTTCAGGATACGTGAGAACGTGTGTTGACTGTACGTTTGAAGTCATCTTGAATGCATTTGCTGTGATACGCTGTCTTTATTGAAGAGGAGTCATACGCTGACTTGGATAGTATAGAGTCATATAAAGCTGATATGCTCACTTTATTAACAAGGAGTCGTATGAAGTTCATACGCTCACTTGATTGATAAGGAGTCGTATGGAGTCCATACGCTCACTTGGTTGACAAGGAGTCGTATGGAGTACATACGCTCACTTGGTTGACAAGGAGTCGTATGAAGTCCATACGCTCACTTGATTGACAAGGAGTCGTATGGAGTCCATACGCTCACTTGGTTGGCAAGGAGTCGTAAGCATTGAAGGAGTAGACACATGGCTGTCCTCAATCTTCTCAAATATGCCATATCTTCTGATAACTGACAAATATCTCTCGAGCGTCGTGTTGCAGATATGATGGCTGACAGACTATCAGAAATAACAGTAATGATGGCTGTGCATTTATGATGGCTGATGAACTATCCTCATAAGAGACAAAATCAATTCTCGAAAACCCATACGACGGTTAATCTTCATGGGACAGCTGTCTTTGCATGAAAGACGAAGTGTCAGATTCATCCTCCATTAAATGTATGCTGTGCTGTCACTCAATAAATAATAAAATATTCACTGAGCGTACGGCTTTGGCTGAGCGTATGGCCTTGAGCGTATGGCTTTGGCTGAGCGTATGGCTTTGCCTGAGTCTTATGTCAGCGTGTCATAATTTTTCACACCCTACAAGACCCCCTTCAAAGTTTTCGAACTTTATAAATTTCAAAAGTTCGAAATTACTTTGAACTTAAAGTGAGAATAAGTCTTGACACGATGGCATGATTTTGTTATTTTCCTCAATATCAGTACAAATCTTTTAGGGATTCTGTTTAAAGAACGACCGCCGTTTAAACTTCTCTTTTCTTCTATAAATAGGTCTTTCAAAACCTAATTCATTTCTTTACTTCTGCATTTGTCTTCGAGAGAGAAAAAGCTCCAAAACTCAAACTTCTTCTTCTTCGACTCAATCTTCATCAATGGCGCCCAAAGTCGACGCTGCTACGAAGGGAAAGGGGAAGGCTCCTGCGGAGTCATCTTGACCTGCCGCCGCTGCTACTAAGAAGACTGCTGATGAGCGTATTCGACGAAGTGAACGCCCATTGAAGCCCCTCTATGGTGAGGATGGAGATGATGAACAATAACTATCCCCTATTTAGGGCTCTGGTTAGGACAAGATCATAAAACGTATCCCCCTTTTTAGGGTCAATACGTCAGAAAATATGCTTCCCTCTTTAGGGTTTAGTCGTATTCCATATTTTTCGTTTATACAAAAAATATGTTTGGAGCGTATTCTGTAAGATACGCGTATCTTTGATAGAAATATCAAAATACGCTGATTTGAAGGAATACGCTATGTCAAGTTGTCTCATTGAGATACACTAACTCCTTTGTTAGCGTATTTTTGATGAACATCTTGTCAACCATACGCTGATACGCTTAAGAAAAAGATCCAATCATCCTCTAATCTTCGAATAAAAGCTGAGCGTAAACTGAACTTAAAATTCATCATACGCCTAGGATAAACTGAGCGTAAAAGTGATCTTTGAATTTGTCATACGCTTAGGATAGACTGAGCGTATGTTGATCTTTGAATTTGTCATACGCTTAGGATAAACTGAGCGTATATTGGTCTTTGTCATCTCTTTGTGTTGAAGATTTCTAACTTCTTATTCTTCTTTTGCAGTGGATATTCTGGCTCAGGATGCATAATTTGAAGGATGTGTAGGAAACAACTATAATAGTGACCTTTCACATGTCCGTTTTCCTCAATTTGATGGGCCTTCCACAAGGATAGCTATTCTGACAAATCAGGAAAATGACACCCTGCTAAATTTGATGAATGGACTGCCTCTACAGAGTGTGGATAGTGCTACCCACTCGAAGCCAGCATTTCTTTTTGGAGATGCTATTGAAATAAACTCCCAGCCTGCTCTTGATAAAGTGTCATACGCATATTATAGAGATGGTGATGCGAATCAGCCAATGTATCTGACTGGTTTGTCCAAAAGCATCAACATATCTCGCTTATTCCACGCGAGTCATCAAAGGCAAATGAAGTGGGATATCACTCCATTCCGTCAAGCAAAAGCTGGATGGATAGGATACAGTCAAGGAAGATTCCGCAGTGGTACTGAACCACATGTCTCAGTTTTACGAGGATTGCTGCCAGCTACCATTCCTCCTGAGGACTCGACACTTCTGAGGCCAGTTAGAGTCCCAATCTTTGCAAATGAATTTGTTCAGCTAGAAAATGCTTGTTTACCAAAAACAGTCTATGAGGCTTACTGGTCTGGTGAACCCGGAGAATACCAGATGGACTGTTCTTGTAAGATGGATTCTGAACAACTTTGGGAAACAGTTAAAGGTGATAGGCCTATATAATGCCATCAAGTGCACCGCTTATGGTTTTAGGCCAAACCCAGATTTGTTCTTGGCATTAGCGGAAAGGTATAATTACCGTACCGGTACTTTCATGACTCCAAGAGGCGAGATGGGATTCGCCCTCCATGAGATGGCATACATTTCTCAGCTGCCAACAGGAGATTTGCCATATGAAGAGTATATTCCTTTCATTGATGAAATGAATAAAATTTTCGATGCCAACCCACTGGTTCTTCATGTATTTGAAGAATTAATGTGCCATTACAGTATATGTAAGGCTTTTTATAAGGCATAAGGTACAGAGGTAGGTTCCAACTGCTATTCTTCTAAGTGGATGGCCTATTTATTCCAAGGCCGTACTGAAGAAGTTCAGAAGAAGAAGAAGACTGATCAATATGTCGGTCGCTTTAAACCCTTGAGTCAAGCTGAGATTGACAAACTAATCCAGGACACCACTCATGACGACATCATCATTGAAGAAAACGAAGACACCTACAAAGCTGGTGATAGGTTGGAGTCCTATATAAAGCAAGGTGGCCAGAAATTATCTGATGATGGTCATCTGGCCGGATTTATATCCCTCTGGCTGAGAAAATTTGTAGTACCCGGCACCTGTTCAGCAGACAGGATGCACAGAGTTGTTTTTGTAGCAGTCCGTCTGACTTTCGGGTACAAGATGGATTTGCTGACAGCAATGACATGCCGTCTGAATGTTGGCTTAAGGGCATATACAGACAGGATGTTTGAATTGGCGAAGAAGAAGCTCACAACTTTTCCCAGGGTAGAAATGCCTTTTACATATTTATTTGGGTGGCTGCTTCTCCATTTCGAATCTCTCATGAATGTTGGAATGGCTAGACCAGACGATACCTTTTTGGAAAGATACCATCATACACCAAAGTGGAAGTATGACACTCTGACAGACTGTAGAACTATATTAAACAGGAGAGAATTATGGAGTTTCACTTGTGTTCCTCTGATCTGATTGATGATAAG
Organism: Iris pallida; assembly: GCA_029216955.1. Lineage (NCBI taxonomy): Eukaryota > Viridiplantae > Streptophyta > Magnoliopsida > Asparagales > Iridaceae > Iris > Iris pallida. Next base: position 29,675,858 of record JANAVB010040218.1, on the reverse strand, counting down.
CTTGGAGTCTCCATAAACTTCTAAATATTGAATATCCAGATGTTTAGCAAGTTGAAGACCGATAAGCAATGCATTGTATTCGGCTACATTGTTTGAACATGATTGATCCAGAGAATAAGCCCTCTGAATAGTTAGTCCTTCTGGGGATACGAGAACAATCCCAACTCCGACGACAATATCGCCATTAGGACCTATTCTAGATGCTCCATCAAAGAATAGACGCTAGGTAGGAGTTTCTTCAGAAACCAGATTCGAATCCAGAACTTCATCTAGAATCTCATCATATAATTTAGAATCTTCTGGAATTGCATGAGCCGCCAGAAAATCAGCGAGAGCCTGTCCTTTAACTGACTTTTGAGGAATATAATGCATGTCGTATTGAGCTAACAAGATTCCCCAATTAGCTAGTCTAGAGTTGAGAATACCGGGTTTCTTCATCATAATCCTGATGGGATTCACTCTGGAAATGACGTGAATTGTTTGACCGATAATATAATGTCGCGTCTTCTGAACGGCAAACATTAATGCTAGGCATTCTTTCTCGATTAGAGAATAACGCGGTTCAGCACCTGTCGTTGTGCGACTGAGATAATAAATAGCCTGTTCATGGCCATCTTTATTTTTTTGGGCGAGTAATGCACCGAGAGAATGATCCATGGCTCGAACATATAGGAGGAATGGTATTCCCGAGATGGGAGGTACCAAAACCGGAGGGTTCATGAGATACTGTTTGATATCATCAAATGCTTTTTGACATTCTTCGTTCCAGACGAAAGATACACCTTTCTTCAGAAGTTTGTTGAATGGTCTGCAGCGTCCTGATAAGTTGGAAATGAATCTCCTGATATAAGCAATTCTTTCTTGAAATCCTCGTAGCTCTTTTAAGGTGCGTGGAGGACGCATCTCTTGGATGGCTTTGATCTTCTCGGGATCCACGTGTATACCTTTAGCAGTAATGACGAAGCCGAAAAATTTGCCACTAGAGACGCCCAGGAAGGACTTAGTAGGGTTCATTTTAAGTTGATGCTGACGCATTAAATCAAAGATAGTCTTCAAATCTTGGATATGATCCTCCTTTCGTCGACTTTTGACTGCAAATCATCAATATAGCATTCGACTATTTTCCGGAGATGTTTGCGGAATATAGTGCTCATTGTTCGCTGATATGTTGCTCCTGTATTTTTGAGACCAAATGGCATCACTGTATAACAGTATGTACCAATCGACGTTCTGAAGGAAGTATGTCTCTCGTCATCTGGAAACATTTTGATTTGATTGTATCCCGAATATCCATCCATGAATGACATTCGTTCGAAACCACACATGTTATCGATCATGACGTCGGTAATTGGAAGAGGAAACTCGTCTTTAGGACAAGCCGCATTGAGATCGCGAAAGTCTATACAGACTCGGATCTTGTCGGTCTTTTTGAGGACAGGAACGATGTTAGCCACCCATTCAGGATATTGTTCCTCTTGAATAAATCCGGAAGCCATGAGCTTGTTGACTTCAGCTTCAATTGCATCCATAATGTCTGGACGAAATCGTCGTTGTTGTTGTTTGACCAGTTTAGCATTTGGCATGATATTAAGTTTGTGCGTTGCGATCTTCGGATCTAGTCCTGGCATATCCTCGTAGCTCCAGGCGAAGACATCGATATAATCATGAATAAGCTTGATCATGTCTTGCTTGTCTGTTTCTGAAAGACTTTTGCTGATGAATATTGGTTTGGGGGACCCCTCTTTACCAACATCAATTTGGATCAATTTATCTTCAGTGGGAGGTTCTCTTTGCTCGAACCTGAATTCCCATTGGTTATCTAATCTTTGAGCCCATTGTTCTGATTCGGGTGATATTTCAAAATCATCCTCATCTTCATCATTTTCTTGCGGGCCATCGGCGGAGACCATATTGATGGATAGAATAGAACGATAAAAATTGCCAATACTTGTGTCAGAATCCCAAGAGAGGGAATCGGAAGACTCAGATCGTTCGTCTTCATTGGATTCTGAATCCTCATGGACTGCGTTGATAAAGGAGATAGGAGCAATGTAACCTAAACCACATTTTGTCCTTCCGTATGTTAATGGAGGAATTCGAACAGGCATTCTTCTTCCTTTTCCATTATTGAGGCTGGTTCTGAAGTCATAACCCATATTCTTGATGATATTTTTGGACTGTTGACTGTAGCGACGTAGTTGTAACCTTCCAGTATCGTCGTTTTTGTCATCTTCTTCCAGGTCAGGAGGGTTCTGGGGTCCTTTATAGAAGAATATTGGATTTTCTCCCAACTTTCTAATAGGGACCACGAAGTATGATTTTTGTATAGACTCTAATGATACTTCTGTGTGAAGAGTTTGAACAACTCCTATAGTTAGTGGCTCTAAGCTATCTAGCAATTGTAAATAACTTTGTAAATAATTACAGACATCAATATACTGTAAAGGAGATGCTTCATTAATATTAGATGCTGTATTTACAGAAGAAGGCTGAGCTTTATCAGACTTAGTCAAATTAATGACTAAAGGGGGAGAAAAAGAGCGATCAGAAGTTTTGTTTCGATTAAGATCGATAACAAAAGGCTCAGAAGAGGTGAGCTCCTTTGAAGAAGATCGTGGATAAGTAGTACGTCCACTGATGACTAGAGTATCTGGTCTAGTCTGAGAAGATGGAGGGGGAGTGGTGCGTCCACTGACAGGAATTATCAGCGAACTTTGTGGGGCTTGGGAAGACAATGTAGTAGTACGTCCACTGACAGGAATTATCAGTGACCCTTCTTCAGATGGTTTAAGAGACTGCGGATGAGTGATACGCCCTTTTACAGGAATAACAAAGGTGTCGACTTTTGATGTCTCATCGTCGTTATCCATAGTTTGCAAGACTTTTGAGTATTCATCTTTGTACATGCGAGAGTCATTGAAGTAAGCTTCGACTCCTCTGAATGGATAGAGATCTGCAACTTCCTTTTGAACCTCTCTATTATCATCAACATATTTGAAGCATTGATGAAGAGTCGAAGGAACAATATTATGTTCATGTAAGAATGGTCTCCCCAATAGAGCATTATATGAGCAACCATGATTGTCGATGATATAGAAAGTAACCTTAGTGCGAAGATTGCCTATTTGAAATTTGAGGCGAATCTTGCCCAAAGGCTCACTTTTTTCTTGATTGAATCCCAGGATGGTAGTGATAGTACTGGAAAGACTATGCACGGGTATTTTCAGTGCATCTAGCATAGTTTTTGGCATAATACTGAGAGCGGATCCTGGATCAATCAGTAGACGATCAACCTTCATAGAATCGACATATCCTGTATAATATAAAGGACGGTCATGTCGATTATCCTCTAGTAGCATATCGTCATGCGTAAAGGTAATGTTTGGAATTAATTCCAATACATTATGGCAATGAAGACGAAAGACTGGTTCTATTTCTGGCTTCTTGAGGAAAGTCAGGCAGGTTTCTGCTTGCAACAGCGCTTCACTCAGAGTTTCTCGAGTCTCTTTAGAGAGGCGTAAGAGCTCGAAGATTGAAAATTTAGCTGGTGTATTGGCTAGTTGAGCCAATATATCAAAATTATAAGGCCTTTCAAGTCCTGTAGGAGATGACTTCTTCAATGGTTTGTCGAAGCGGACTTGTTGTTTGCCTTTGTCAGCTGCTGTTGGTTTAGAAGGAACCATCTCAACAGGAACATTTGAAGGTCCTTCGTTAGAGATTGGTGTTGGAGTTGTAACCGGCGGGACATCAGGAGTTTCTTCAGGAATTTCAGCATAATCTTTCAGATATATTTTTCCTGACCGAGTTCCGGCAAGAACTTCGATTTCAGGCTCAGGCTCAGTGTCTATCAAAACCATGTTGCAATTCTTCATCTTGCTCTTGGCTCTTTTGTGCTTGATGAGAATTTTATTCCAAAAACCAAGGCCGACACGAGATTGATTATGTCTCATAGTGATGGCTAAAGGTGCTTGGAGTCCTTTGCCTGAGTTTAAACCAGGAGCAGTGGCTAGATCATAACCCATCTTCGCCATTAATTCACGAGATTGTGAACTATATAGATGGAATGCAGGCTTATATCTATCTTCAAATTGAGGTACAGTTTTTACTTCTGTAGGGGGTGAATTTCCTTCCAAGATGAAAGTAGAGGTTAGAGAAAGATTGGGTGTGATACTAGAAGTCACATTACACGACTTAATCTTCCCAGGCTTCTTTTTAGACAAAGGAGTCTTCCGAGGAGAAGAGGAAGACGTCTTGAACTCTGTCATTAAATCCGGGTGAATCCACATGATCTTTCCCTTTTTAGTTGTGACAGGAACAAGTCCTTCATTCTGTGCTGGTGGGATGTTCACAACTTCAAGAGTTGCTTTGGGGATAGGAACAATCCCACTTTCTACCATTAACGGAAGGAAGTCACCGAACTGCATTGAAATCACATTTGCTGTGACTGTCTTGTCTTTAGGTGTCAGTGTCACAGCTCCTGATTTAATCATTTCCTAGATCTTCCCTTTTAATACATAGCAAGACCGAATTGTATGACCCAACATTCTATGATATGGACAGTATTTTGGATGATCCATCTTGTTGGCTTCATCAGGCTTTTTGATTTCTGGCAATTGTATCTTGTTACCTTTGAGCAAGCATTCAAAGATACCCTGAACATCGTCATCATCGAAAGAATACTCTTCCTTCGGCCGAGGAGGTCTCTGTTGTTGAGTTGTTGGAGCTGGGGTAGTTTGGGTAATCATTATCTCTTGACTCTTGCTCTGGAGATTGACTTCAAGAGCCTCTTTTCCTTTGCGATTGTTGGGTCAAGCATTATTACCAGTACTCTGATTTGATTCCTTGGGAGTCATTTGAACCCTAGGCCTTTGAAGGTCTCAGCACTGACTTTGGCGGCTTTGGCACTGACGATGAAAGAAGGCCAATCTTGGAATTGAGTGGACCCTGTCCACATGCTGATGATTGGTAAGAGATTCGACTTGCAAGTGTCGATAGTAACAGCATCGGAAGTTCCGAGAGGCATTTTGAGGGCTTCTCTTCTGAATCTTTCAATGAAGCTCTCCGTGCTTTCATTATTGTTCTGTTTAATTCTTATGAGGGCCGACATGGTCATATCGTTGACGCCTTCATAGAATCGTTCTAGAAACATCTGTTTGAATCCAGCAAATGAAGTAATACACCCATCAGGGAGACTTCGATACCATTCATAAGCGGTTCCTTTAAGACAACCGACGAATACCCGAGTGAGGAGGGCATCGCTTGGTTGCAACTGATCAGTCATTACTTCAAAGTGATTAATGAACTGACTTGGGGAGGTAGTCCCATCAAAGAAAGAGATGGTCGAAAGTTTGTATTTTGGGGGATACGATACCTCCTTCTATTGTATGGGATAAGGCTGCTTGATACCCAATCTTTGTAAGCCATCTTTTTGCTTGAATGCTTCGAACTGAGACCGAAGATTTTTCAACTCTTCAGTGACAGCTCCGGAAGATTGCGGCGTTGTTGCTTGTTGAGTATAATTGGGAGGAGGGGCTGCAGCATATGTATCACCCCAGCTCTGGACTGACTTGGAGTGGGTTGTACAGGAACATTAGACTGTACCCCCGGAATAGTAGAGGGTTCCGGGTTTGGGGCAACATGAGTATTTAATACCACTAGCGGTACTGTTGTTTGAACTTGCTGAGTTCGTTGCTAAGTTTGCATAAGAGTATTCATAGCAGTCAATGTATCTGCCATAGCTCGCAACTGTTGTTCTAAGGAAGAAATCCTCTGTTCATGAGCTTCAGTGCTAGTCGAAGGCTCTTGATTACCATCTACCATATAAGTAGTAATCGTTCGAGGAATAGACGATGAAACAGTCTGTTCTGAATCATCGCTGTGAGAATCAGTCTCTTTCCCGGGGCTATTTACGGGAGTCAATACCGGGAAGTTAGACTCTCCAAGGAAGTCCTCTGTGATCTCTGGATTATCACTTGGATGAGAAGAAGAAGAGACCCTGGTCGAGGCTCCGGTCCTGGATCGGGTGCCGAGCTAAACACCATCTTCAGAATCTGACATAACATCAGATCGTATTATACCCCCAATATTTCTAGAGGTCATGTTAACAGAAGCATAAAGAGGTTCGTCTTCGTCCAGTATTGGTTCATGTTGAATCCGTTCGAAAACAGATCGTCTTTTTGGAGAACAATAACACTGAATCACGACCCGAGGTTGGAAGTTACAACCATGCTTTTCATGGCAAATATGAGCAATGTCATAGTCAGATGGAGTGTCGATTCTCCGTTTGTTTTGTAAATGTTCCCGGAGATCTGTAGGAACAGATTGGAAAGTACTTGAAGATAGTTTCTGTGTAGAAACTTGTCTTTTATTCTTCTGTCTTCTCGGTTCTTGAGTGTATAAAGACCAATTAATTTGAGCGATATAGTTCTTGGCATATTCTGCATCAGGGTCTAATATACTTGTCTCAGTTTGATAAGGCTTCTTTATACCGAAAGTGGAACCGAGATGATTCCGGTTAAGCTTGTTACGAAGATCCGTAGAAGATATGACTTTAGTATCAGTCTTGAATACTTGTAATTTGCCTTTCTCAGATCGGAAAATTTTGAGAGAAGGAAGATGGACATTATTTCGACTGGGAGTCGGTAATAATCCATCTTTAGAGGAAGTAGCCAAAAGGCGTTTTCCTTTGTTTGATCTAGTAAAAGTACTAGTCAAATTAACTCCAGAGGTAAAGACCTTAGGAGTAGAGGAGTTGACTAAAGAGTTTTTCTCCTTGGTTGGCACAAGATGTGCAAGTTATGGGGGAATCATTTGTATGTTCTGTGGAAGAGAACCCCCAGCCTGATTTTGAGAAACAGTCAAAGGACTGTATTGGTTGGCATACGCTGACTTCAGTTTGGAATTCTGGTCATACGCTGCCTTTTTACTAGCATACGCTGGCTTTGGCTTAGCGTACGCTGCCTGCTGTTGGCTTTTGTTGTACGCTGCCCTTTGACTGCCATACGCACAGAGTCATTAATGGCTAAAGAGCCGACTGCTGTCGTAAGGGTAGAAGGAGAAGAGACTTTGACATGTCCAGAGATGGTTTTTCCTTGGACACGCTGACTTGGTTAAAGAACCCACTTTGTCAGCGTGACTAGGAGAAGCCACTGTTGCCGTGTTCAGAGAAGCCGAGGCGTGCTTCGTTGAAGTTGGAGACATGTTCTTGTCAGCGTGAGTGATAGAAGCGTCTCGGGCCATCAAAGAAGACTTAGGGACATAGACAGAGTGTTCCTTCTTCTTGGCAGCAGGAAGAGCGGAGGAAGCAGTTCGGCCCTCCTTCGCTTTGAGCATTTCTTCGTAAGCAGATTGGTCGAATTGTACGACCATCACTTTCTTCGTCGAGCCGATCGATGAAGTATCGCATTGAGTTGTTGCTATCTCGTTGGAGGAGACAGCGTTCCCCAGCAGAGTCGCCAATTTGTTTTCCATAAATAAATTCACTTTATTTATTATGTTTCTGGGAAAATTACAACTATAGGAATCTGATCTAGAAGACAATCACTTTATCCCTTGGACGATGCGATGAAAAAAACTTGAACTTCGAAGAACTTGGACAGCAACTGGGCAATCTCTCTGTTCTATCTGAATTGAATGTAGTCTGATGAAGATGAAGAAACTCTCTTTTATAGAGTTCTGGATAACTGTTCTGAAGCATACGCTCAGTCAGTTACTTGACGTGTGCATAATTGCAGGGACGTGTGGCGAATTCTGATGGAGACACGTTAGAGTACGGTTGAAAATAGTGGAATATATCTAGGAGAGATTGATGGTATGGATGCTACGTTGCATAACTTCTGAGTAAATGGGTAACTGAGTACAGGACACGTGAGAACGTGTGTTGACTGTACGTTTGAAGTCATCTTGAATGCATTTGCTGTGATACGCTGTCTTTATTGAAGATGAGTCATACGCTGACTTGGATAGTATAGAGTCATATAAAGCTGATACGCTCACTTTATTAACAAGGAGTCGTATAGAGTTCATACGCTCACTTGATTGATAAGGAGTTGTATGGAGTCCATACGCTCACTTGGTTGACAAGGAGTCGTATGGAGTACATACGCTCACTTGGTTGACAAGGAGTCGTATGAAGTCCATACGCTCACTTGATTGACAAGGAGTCGTATGGAGTCCATACGCTCACTTGGTTGGCAAGGAGTCGTAAGCATTGAGGGAGTAGACACGTGGCTGTCCTCAATCTTCTCAAATACGCCATATCTTCTGATAACTGACAAATATCTCTCGAGCATCGTGTTGCAGATATGATGGCTGACAGACTATCAAAAATGACAGTAATAATGGCTGTGCATTTATGATGGCTGATGAGCTGTCCTCGTAAGAGACAAAATCAATTCTCGAAAACCCATACGACGGTTAATCTTCATGGGGCAGCTGTCTTTGCACGAAAGACGAAGTGTCAGATTCATCCTCTATTAAATGTATGCTGTGCTGTCACTCAATAAATAATAAAATATTTACTGGGCATACGGCTTTGGCTGAGCGTATGGCCTTGAGCGTATGGCTTTGGCTGAGCGTATGGCCTTGAGCGTATGGCTTTGGCTGAGTCTTATGTCAGCGTGTCATAATATTTCACACCCTACAGTATTTGGACAAGTTTGTCGTAGTATTCGTTGACGACATTCTGATATATTCGAAGATCGAGGAGAAGCATGTAGAGCACCTGCGGATTGTGTTAGAGATACTACGGAAGGAGAAATTATACGGGAAACTCTCAAAATGTGAGTTTTTCTTGGACCGGGTGGAGTTTTTGGGACATGTGGTGACTAGAGGGGATTTCTGTGGATCCCAAGAAGATTGAAGCAGTGGAAGCATGGACACCTCCCAAGTCAGTAGCTGAGATTCATAGTTTCCTGGGGCTAGCAGGATACTACAGGAAGTTCATGAAGGATTTTGCCTGGATAGCAGAGCCGATGACCAAGCTTACACGAAAGGACGAGGAGTTCATCTGGAGCGACGCCTGCCAGTCAGCATTTGAAGAATTGAAGAGAAGACTCACGACAGTACCAGTTCTAGCTTTGCCATCTGGATCGGAAGGATTCGTCATCTACAGTGACGCTTCAGGGAAGGGCTTGGGATGTGTGCTTGAACAGAACAAGAAGGTCATTGATTATGCTTCTAGACAGTTGAGACCTCATGAGAAGAATTATCCCACACCTGACTTGGAGCTTGCAGCAGTCATATTTGCCTTGAAACCGTGGAAGCACTACTTGTATAGAGAGCAAGTGGACATCTTCACGGACCACAAAAGCCTGAAGTATGTTTTTACTCAGAAGGAGCTGAATATGAGGCAGCGCAGATGGCTGGAACTCATGAAAGATTTCGACATCAATTTGCAGTACCATCCTGGAAAGGCAAATGTGGTAGCAGATGCTTTCAGTCGATATCCTGTTGCTATGTATCTCACTATGGACCGGCATCTACTGGAGGATCTTGAGAGCCTTGGGATCGAGATTGTTCTTCCAGGAGTTGGAGGGCGGCTGATGCACATGCAGATACAGTCAGGACTGATAGAGAAGATCAAGGAGACCCACTTTCTTGATGAGGGACTCCGATGTCTCAGAGGCCAGGCAGATACAGGATTGCTCGACGACTTTACCATTGCAGAGGATGGATCCCTGAGGCACGAAACTCAGTTGTGTGTGCCCAAGGATTTGCGGGAGGAGGTAATGCAGGAAGCCCACCAGTCGCAGTATTCTATTCATCCTGAATCTACCAAGATGTTCAAGGATTTGCGAGAGTATGTCTGGTGGTATGGGATGAAGAGAAAGGTTGCCAGATTTGTTTTCAGATGCCTTGTGTGCCAGCAAGTCAAGGCGGAGCGCCAGAGACCAGCAGTACTACTCCAGCCCTTACCTATTCCGGAATGGAAGTGGAAGCATATCACTATGGATTTCGTCTCTGGATTACTGCGTACTCCCAGTGGCAAGGATGCTATTTCGGTGATCGTGGACAGAATGACGAAGTCTGCTCATTTCATTCCGTTCAAGGTTGGGCTGTCGATCGAGAAGCTTACAGATCTCTACATGCATCAGATCGTAAGAATTCATGGGGTGCCGGTGAGCATCGTTTCTGACAGAGATAGCCGCTTCATATCACATTTCTAGAGGAGTCTACAGATGAGCTTGGGATCACAGTTAAAGTTCAGCACAGCCTATCATCCACAGATGGACGGGCAGTCCGAGAGGACTATTCAGACGCTGGAGGACATGCTACGAGTTTGCGCACTCGACTTCGGCGGTTCGTGGAAGGATCATTTGCATCTAGTGGAGTTTGCCTATAACAACAGTTATCAGGCTAGTATCGAGATGACCCCGTTCGAGGTACTATATGGGCGGAGATGTCGCACACCCTTATTTTGGGATGACGTTGGCAAGAGGGCTTTGCTTGGGCCAGAGATGGTGGTAGACTCAGCTGAGAAGATCAGGCTGATCAGTGAGCATCTCAAAGTCGCACAGGATCGACAGAAGCATTGGGCGGACAGCAGCAGACGACCACTGGAGTTCGCTGTTGGAGATAGAGTATTCCTGAAGATCTCACCGACTAGAGGCTTCATTCGTTTTGGCAGAGACGGGAAGCTCAGTCTGAGGTATATCGGGCCTTTCGATGTGACGGCACGGATTGGCAAGGTGGCGTATCGACTAGCGCTTCCTGCTAGTTTGGAGGGAGTGCATGACATTTTCCACGTGTCCCAGCTTCAACGCTACATTCCGGACCCGAGCCATGTGGTGGACTACTCAGAGTTAGAGGTGGGTCCGAGCTTGACCTACGAGGAGCAGCCAATAGAGATCCTCGATCGGAGGGAGAAGCGCCTGTGGAACCAGACTATTCCACTTGTTCGCGTCATGTGGAGACACCACTCTCTGGGAGAGTCCACATGGGAGCGTGAGGATGAGATGCGAGAGCGCTATCCTAGATTGTTTACTTGATTGTATTTTAGCATTTTGGAATTTCCTTTTTCAATAAATATTTTCTGGTGTTCGTGAATCAATTTTGGAATATTTTTGAATTTTGAGGGCAAAATTTTTCAAGGGGGAGAGATTTGTAACTCCACCTTCCTGATAATTGATTTTTTTATATTATATTGATTAAATAATTTAGAATTTATTACATACTTTAACTATATGCAAAGCTATTAAATATATCATTTCTTGTTTACATTTCTTTAGCCTTGGGCCATTCCTTCTTGGGCTTTATGCATGGGCTTTCTTTTTAATTGAATGGATATTTAAACACTCAGCCTACTGCCATTACTTTCAGTTCAGTTAAAATTCAAACTGAACGGACAAATTCTTCCTCTCTAACCGAATTTGGCAGGGAAAGGAAATTGGAATTTCCCGCTCTCCTGTGTGCTTAATCCCCACGCCATTTACTACTTATATAAGACCCTTCTCTTCCCATCCTTCTCTTCCCATCCATTCTCCTCAAATTGTTCTTTCCTCTTTCTTCTCAAATCAAGAGTTCCTGAACCCTAATTTGGAGTGACGATCGAGAGAAGTCGATGACGAGCCCTGAGCTGTAGTGGATCTCCTTCGATCATCTACCAATTGGTTCGTGCCTTCAATTCAGGAATGAATTCCTTTCCTAATGGTTTTTGAAGATTGATCCGTCCTTGTACCGACAGATCGAGCAGTAGAAGGAGGTGAGGAATCAAACACAATTTCTTTGGATTAGATAATTTGTAAAGTTTGGAAAGTTATTGATTCGATCTCTTTCCTTGTTGAGCTGTTGTCTGTTCTCAATTGTGAGAAGATCAGGAACTCCAATTTGTTCGTTCATTTTTCCCAACCGATTGAACCCTGGTAAGTGTGATCATCTTGTCTCAATTCACTTAGATTGATGCTAATTGATCTATAATTTCAATCTATTCATTCCTATATCGATCAGATTTGAGGTTGTAGATCGGTAACTAATTGCTTTGTATCAAGTAAAGCTTGGTTCGGATACTAGGTGAGTATTCCCAGTTTGGATTTTAAATAGTCAGAGAAGAGAGTGTCTGTTGGATGATTTTCTTTGTTTCTTTTGGTTTTGGCTCAGATTTTAGAATTTGTTGAGCACACAAGGACCGTGTCCAAGCACTGTCGGTTGTGTCGTCGAGACATCAACCCAAGGCTAATTTCAGGTAAAATTTTTCTAACCTTTGCAATTAAACTTGTTAGATGCATATGATAAGATGAGTAACTGCTTATGAGTAAACCGGCTATTGGGATTAAGTTTAGCTATTACCTATTGAGCACACTAGTTCAGTTTTAGCTTGATAATTTGATAACTAGATTTGATAATTGAGATATTCAGTCTCAAGACTAATTTCTGTAGGTTGTGTCCATCAATTATTATTGTAGCTCTTATGATTTCCCTATCCTAATGTTCTGAACGAGGGACAGATGTTGTACCTATAGGTTATTAGGAAGCCAGCTCTGAATGATGATTATGATTATTTTAGTTAACTGAATAAATGAGGGAACTCATTGGCCTACATTTTTATTACTGTCATATGGCACTTAAGAACAGGGCTGGGTGTTTTAGTCTGAAAACTCAATTGATGTGATTACTTAACTGCAGAATACCTAGTCTACTTACAGCTGGTTTAATTGTCGATTTGGCCCTAAATTATAGAGCCTGGACTTAATCTAAATAACTGAATGTTATACTTTACCTGTATATGGGCTGAAATTAGGGTAACTAGATATTAGATTGGTGCATGAATGATGTGGACTGTTTCGAATCAACTTTAAATTCCTAGAACTATGCATAGTAGATGTTCATTTCTTGAATATGGTTCAGACCTGGATTATGTTTGGTATTGGACAATGGACAAGGCTGCCATCTGAATTGTTCTCTGTTTGAAATAGGACTGAGTATAGTTCTTAGTAGCAATAACCTGGGAACTAGGTAAGTGATTGATTCCTTTGTTAGAATTAGGATTCAATTCCAGTACTGTAAGCCTAGAGTAGGATGGTGTATCATATTTGAGTCTGAATGTTCCTGGGAACTTAATTGCCAACTTATTTTCAGGATTGGGTTGATCTATATTAATGAATGCAACATTTTGGGTTGATACGGGGAACCTGAGCAGGGCATTTTGTTTTATAAGTCTATGCATATTGTTCAGCTGAATGAAATAGGCTTTAATTTGAGTTATCCTGATATTGAACTGAGATGAGAATGACAGTTGGATTTTAGTCTTCATTTTCCTCATATGTTAGCAATTTTCACTATTTGCATTTCGATATTAAATTGGAGTTTCCTCATTAAATGGCATATAGCCTAACCCCATGAATACATTGGTTGATCTCAATAAGCCTTCAGAAGGGAAATTGAAGTTTAGAATGTGTAGGTAGTAACCTGAGCTAACAGTGTGATGGACACTTAGAATGATTTGACTAAGTTCAGCTCTTTTGAGTATTCAGGGGATTGCAGTAGATTGTAGTAGGAAGGATCACCTTGGATTATAAGGGTGATACTGCAGGTTACAGTAACAGTTTTGACCTGTATATTGTGGTGGTGTTAAGACTGACTTGTATCAAGATTAGCCTTGACTGATGAACATCAGTCCTGAAGCAGGAACGACATTAGGAATGACTTTAGGAATTTACCCTAAAATTGAGTGTCGACTGTGGAAGAAACTTGAGATTGACTTATTTCAGTCCTATTTATGACTGAATGTTATCTGAGATTGAAGGATCACCTTTAGAAAAATATTTCGAGGCAATTAGACTGGTATATATATCAGCTTTGGACTGATAATGTAGCAGTGTTTACCAGGACTGAGAAATCAGTTGTCCTAACTAAGAGGGTCTGTACCATGATTTGTAAGGCTGAGTAGTACTAGTAATGGTTAAGATTGATAGTGTCCTTGTTCAGGATTTGAGGTATCAGCTGAACTGGAGATGGGGCTGAATATTTGACTGTTCAGAACTGTAGTTAGGTTGATTTAGGACCTGGCTTAGAATGGAATGAGGATACCAGCCCCACATTGGGACTGGATTGTGGTTCAGTGTCACGACCCGCATCCTAGGTAGGGGCACAAATGCGTGACCTCGCCCAACCAACACCGTAAAAACGGCGTAGAACGCTATAGGTCTACTAGCCAACAAACAATATATAATAACCTGTCATCTCCGCACGGAGGAATATAGTATGAAATACTGATAAACTTAATCACAATCTAGAAGGAAGAATCATGGCACGAAAACTAGATAGATAAAAACTACAAGTACAATATCCAGCTCAACAACGAGAGAAAGGGAGAGAGAGAGTCACAAAGTAATATGGTTATACAATTCCAAATATAATATAATAACATAAGTAGCAAGCTGGAGACAAGGTCCAGTCCAAAATATATATTCTAACTAAAATAAGCTAGAGGCTCATCGTGCGGAGCTAAGCCCTGCTGAACCAAGGTCTCCAAGTCTAAGCCCACTACGTCAACCGGACCGTAGTAGGTAGGACAATCCTCCTCGCCATAATCTGTAAAAATTTTGTCAACATATTCAGTCAGGATGGAACGAGCACAAATCTTAAATAACAGTTCTAGTTAGACGATATTGAAAATGTAGCAGTAAATAGAGAGAATATACGAGGTAAATAATGTGTACATGAATCATGGTAAGGCATGTCAAGACTGTAACTGAATGTAAGAACAAAAAAACAGTATATATCATGTACAAAAATCTGGAACTACATCTATGTGAGTTTAGTATTAGTTTCAACATATGATCGACTTAGAACTTGATACAATATTTGGCCTGGTTAATCATACGTGAGTATATGATTAACACTATACAATGATGATACAATATAATACTGTGGGGTATTGATCACATATCTACGCTAACACCCCCATCCCTAACTAATATAGTGGATCCCGTCATGACACGTCATGACACGTGATTCTCTGAGAAGGTAGCTAGCCTTCGCAGGAATCCTGTCTATACAATGCACAAAGAACTAGGAAGACTTGTACAAGGCATACCATATATAAGAGGAATAACATCTTATGACGGGATCCAGACAAATATCAATCCGTGTGAACAATATGTCAAGAGAACAAGGATATCTACACTAAATACTAGAAACAAAGACGATATCATAAAATAGAAATATTATCAGAGAATTTACTCGCCTGTGATGTGATGGATAAGTCGACTGAGTCCAAGAACAGTGCCTCGAGGACCTATAGATGGAATACTGTATCAATATAATGGTTTGAAAGTGAAATAAAGTCATACTGAGTCAAAATAGGTCAAGACACGTCAAACTAAGTCAATCTAGGTCAAACTAGATTGTACATGGTCAATCTAAGTCATATTAGGCCTAACAAAGTCATACTAGGTCAATACAAGTCAAACGGAATTAAACTAGGTCGATTTAAGTCAACGGTTGACTTACAGTTGACTTTTGGTCAACTGGTCAACTCTGGTCAACCCTAGGTCAACTCTAGGTCAACTTTAGGTCAAACTTGACTAACATTGACTAACAGTTGACTTTGGGTCAACTGGTCAAGTTTGGTCAAGTTCTAGTCAATTTTAGGCTTTGGTTGACTTTCGGTTGACTTTTGGTCAAAATAGTCAACAGTGGTCAACCAAGGTCAAAACTAGTCCAAGTTCACTATTCCTAACCATTACCAACCATAATAACCTAATTTCAGCTATATCTTAAGGTACTAAATCCATATGTTGTGAAATGGGTATTATCCCTACTTATCCCGTTTATCCTTTCTACCCTAATACTAAGGCCAAGTAGCTTTTTCTTAGGAGTTCCACTCCCGGCTTCCTAGGGTAGTAGGATACTAACCTACACTAACATTACCTATCAAGTTTTCTAGGTAGAGTGGACATCCAGTCCATCTTACGGTCCATGTTGTCTAATTACCCATTATCTTGGCAAAATCTCACCTTAGCTTCTAACTCCCACTCTAGGCTTTCCTACTTCATTCTAAGCTTTCCCCCACTCTCTATTATGGTATTTAAACCCTCTCCTAGAATCTCGATACCATATCACAGTATCTTGATATCTAAAAGTCAAAAAGGGTAAAAATCTCATTATCTTGAGTATCGCAAGATACTCAATGATATCTTGAGATACCCTTCTCCTAATCTCCAACGAAACCCCGATTTTAACTTAGGAGCCTACTTACAAAATCTAATTTACATATCTAAGTCCCATCTCAAATTTGGACGCGTTCCGACACTCGGAACTCAAAATCGCCCTTCCACTCACTATCCAACTATTTCCTATTTTTCACTATTGCTAAGCTCTAACCCACAAACTCTAATCCACTCTAATCCCACTCCACATACCCACTCATAGGCCCACTTAGGGGGGGGGGGGGGGATATATATGGTTCTATACAGGAGTATATATGTAGGTTTATAGGGGTATATATATGTATATATAGGGTGTTTGTGGGGGGTTAAATGGGGCTAAAGGGGGGGCTTAATGGTGTTGCTGCTGCTGCTATTACTGCTGTTTGCTGCTGCTATTGCTGCTGTTTGCACTGCTGTTTGGGGGAGGGGACAGCAGCCCCAAACTTCCCCCCCAGCTGCTGCTAATGCTCTACTCTCTCCCTCTCTTCTCACCCTCAATCTCTTCCTCTCATTCCCTCTAATTCCTCTCTATAACTCCTCCTCTATCTCACTCTCTCTCTCTCTCTCTCTATATATATATATATATATATATATATATATATATATATATATATATATATATATATATATATATATATATATATATATATATATCACACACACACACACATTCATATCTACATATATATATATATATATAACCTATTTATATATATATATCACACACACACATTCATATCTACATATATATATATACACACACACACATAGATACCTATATCTATATATATAGACACACATACACATACATATCTATATATATATATATATATATACACACACACATGGATACCTATATCTATATATAGACACACACACACATACATATATATATATATATATATATATATATATATATATATATATATATATATATATATATATATATATATATATAGACACACACACATATGGATATCTATATATATGGGCACACACACACTCACACACATGGACACACATATATGTGGACACACACACATATATACACACACACATATACTCCTAAACGACCCAAAACCTTATCCGAATACCCAAATATTTGAAATTCTACCTCTAGGGCCTAAACACGTGCCCCACACAAGCAATCTAACTCGCACACGCGAGCGAAAATGAGAAACGAGGCCCGAATGGCCAAATGGCCATTCTGGCGACTTCGGGGTGTCCGATTCGCGATACCGCGTGATACGGACACCAAATCTATCCGGATTCGACCCAAACTCTACCCACGAGTTCTAAATAATGATTAGAATCTATTCTAAGTACTAGCTTGTCGATTCTAGTGTCGGTGCAAAAAGTCACCCGTGTGTTGGAACCCGAAAATCCCCAAAAAGCCTATTTTTATGATTTCTCGCAAAACGACCCCACGTATCCAAATATGGACATGTACCTAGCCTCATCTCACCCAAACTAACCTAATTAGGTCTAATTAGGCTAGGGATAAAATCCAAACATGTCAATTTAGGGTTTTCCCAAAATTGGCACTAAACCTAGCCCGAAAGTCCCGAATTGAGTCTAATGGGTTCCAAACCTCTTCTAATGGGTTGTCCTACGTCTCGGGTATCCTCTAATATGCAAATAACATTAATTAGGAGTAATTACAAGAGTTAGAGTTAGGGTTTACCTCTTGGGAGTTGGAATCCCAAGGAAAAGCCCCAAAATTGGTTCTTTTTAGGTCAAGAGCCAAATATAAGCTTCCAACCCCTCCATGCTAGGTTCTACTTAGATAAAAATCACAAATAAGAGATAAACAAGGGTTAGCACCAAGATTAGGGAGAGATCTAGAGTATGGAAGAGAATTAGAAGAGATTTGACTTACTTTTGAGCCTAAAATCCAAATGGGAAGGAAATGGATCCTTGTAGAATAAGAGAAAGGAAGAGAGAGAGTTTTTCTTGCAATGAGAAGAATGGAGGGGTGTTTGCTGCTGTGGCCGGCCATGTAGGGGGGCTTGGGGCATTTGGCAAATGTCCAAAATGCCCTCCAAGCCTCCTCTAGGTCAAAATTGACTTAAACAATTTTTCGGGGTCGGAAAAACCAAGTTAAAATCTGCAAATTGGTCGATTAAGTCACGGGGAAATTGTCTAAAGGTACCAGACTAATTTGTAGGATTTTATGGGCCATATCTAACTTAAGTTTGGGTCCCGATCAGAGTCTAAGCTACCCCGGGTCCCCGATACAAGTCGGAATGAGCTGAAATTCGAACCCGACTCTAGAAATTCCCAAATAACAATATAATTAAACAAAAATTTCTAAAATTCTTAAAAATACAAAATGACCATTTTACCCTAAATTTTGAAAATAAGCAGTTATATTCAGTGACCAATTGTTGTCATCCAGTGACTTGGTATGAGCTGTACAGACTATTAGTTGCCTAAGTTACTTAGCTAATATTATAGTTATATGTTTCTATATTTTAAGATATCCTTATGGCAACTATAGGAGCTAACATGGTTAGGTACTATAGAGTGGTTAGATAATCAAGTCTATGAACCTAGAATATAGTAATCAACTAGTTTAATAGAAATTGTTAGCATATGGATTTATATTAATTAATTGTAACTCATTTAACAAGAGGACATCCAGCTTTACTATCCCTACTTGATCATCCTGCGCAAGGCAAGTATACTCCTCGGATTTGTTCATTTCTCATGTCTTGTACATTTATCCTTGTATCTCCTTGTTGACACGATATATCACGGTATTATCTGGTTTCATGTTTCATGTATTACTTGTGTCTGGGAGGGAAAATACTATAGATATGTGATCAAACCCTATTACTATTCATGTGAATAGCTTGGGTCCCGCATCGTGCACGCGGGACCAAACCCGTACCATTTCATGTTCATTGCATCTACCCAAGCCGATCACACAATCTAGATGTATTTTAATATTGTACATGTCAGGATTCAGGTTGTATTTCAGGATTCATGGTTGTATTTCATGTTCAGGTTGTACTTCATGTTCAGGTTGTATTTCATGTTCAGGTTGTATTTCATGTTCAGGTTGTATTTTTTTTTTACTAAAATTTAAATATCCATAATCAAGGCTTTAAACTCGAAATTTAAATAACTCTATAAATCATAGATCATAGGAAAAAATTTGAAATTTGAATTTTTCCTTCAAAGTCGATATCTTCCAAAAATTTTAAACAAAAATTTTCCATCATCCCTTTAAAATTTAATAAACTTTATAAATCGTACGCGCAATTTAAAACCTCAAGTTCTCTCCCTTCTAAACTTTCATCTCTCTAGTCGTCTAGAAATCATAATTTAAACTCTTTAAATAATCTCGAAATAAACTCTATCATATTACAATCCAAACTTAAGTTAACCGTAAATCAAGTATCACAATATAAAAACTCAAGATATTTCTTAAATTGATTTCATATCCCTAATAAATCATAACTATTTCACAATTTCAAAAATTCATAAAAATTTTGTTTTCTCGATCTAGCTATCCTCTTGTGTATACCACCTTGTAAATTTTAAAATTAAAATTTAAACTACCCTTTTGATGGCGGTAATATACTACTACCCAACTTGGAATAAACTAATCCTTAAGATCAAATTTCTAGGAAACATAAATGCTTTTATACACAAATAAGACCTCAATGCATACTAATTGTCAAGGTAATCCTTCTAGCCATGTGTTTGACCTATGAGCATATACGAGTGTAGTCATCTTTCTAATTGTCACTAAGCACGAAACTAAGAATCTACGGTAGAAGGAGTCAAGCAAGATACAAATCAAGGAGGGCAAACGAGAGTTCAAAATTTGAAGTCAAGAAAGGATGTCAAGTAGGTGGATAAGTTTCCTAGATTCTAATCCTATATTGCATGCTCACATCGTTACAATTACGTAACCGAAGTGACAAACTTGACCTGCATGGGCCACCACAAAAACATGTAACGCCCCAGTCCCAAAATACGAAGGACTAAGTACGTAGACATGCCAGCTGTATACATACGAAGTACAGGACCTTGTATGTGTAGAAGCATGGAATTTTACAACCAGAAAGCCCATGCGCCAGACACTACATGCGCCAGAACTCAGACGAAGAACTTCACAGCAAAGTCAATAAGTATAGACATTTGAAGAAGGACTTTTTATTTATATATAAAAGTCTATTACATGTCTAGAAAAGGTTGTACAAAGGAGAATTTCTACAAAGGAAAGAGCCTAAGTCTACAGCCAGCGGCCACCATGCGCCTTCAGATAAGCGTAGCGGCCACCATGCGTCTCCAGATAGGCGCAGCATCACTCTGCGCCACCAGTGAGGCGCAGCAGATATCATGCGCCTCCATCCAGGCGCATCCCATCATCTCTTCAGCAGCTCAGTTATGTGCATCCCTTCAGCCAAATTCTTCCAGCCAGGCTCATCTGGCCGAGCAGAGCCCAGTTATGTGCCGCTCTTCCAACCAGGCTCGCCCGATAAATGCTTCGACACAAAGCATTTAACCCTCTGGCTGGAACCAAGGAAGAGAAGAGCACCGCAAATGCTGTGGCCAGAGGGGGCTTCGAAAGAGCCTCCAAAGCCGAAGGAAGACCGTGATCGAAACCGCGGCTAAAGGAGCAGCTTTCGACACGATCAAAGTGGGGAAACCCCACTTTGCAGGAAGAGAGAGCCTTGCACCGCCATTCCGATCTACGGCTCTTCCGGAATAACGGAGACGAGGCTCGAGCATCCCTATCTTTGGATGCAACAGGCACCTTTCGCCTGCCTCAGAAGCCCTCGACTCCGTCTTTTGGATGTAACAGTCACCTTCAAGTGCATCAAAGACAACACAGCGTCTCATTTTCACCCTCGGGAGCACTTCGACAACAGAATGCACCCGCATGTTCAAGTTCATGTTGGAAGTACGTGAGGGAACGAGAAGCAAACCTTCTCTCCATGCCACTATTTATAGGCCGGGCAGATCAAACCCACGCGCCAAGTGGATGGCCCTCCGAATTTCGTGCAATGAATTTACATTAAATGGATGAACCGGACGCCTCGAATTCAGCCAAACGGCTATTTATAGCACTCGAAGAGCGAGACAGCCGCATCATTAAAAGACATGTCCGATGCGCCAGCCAGACAGTGCATCGTACGACGCGCCCTTCGGCATCAGGCGCATCACACAGACGCGCCCTACAGTACTCGGCGCATTATAGAGGGTGCACCCCCACACATCTCCATACCGAGTGGAACGCCAACCGACGCGCCCACTCAGCTGTCCATCGAACGTCACCAACATTAAATGCTGAACTGACAGAGTTGGCAGTACGTCTCCCAAAGTCTGAACAGTTGACAGCTTTATTCAGAAAACGAAGCATCGGCAACGTCAGCATCATCATGACTCTCGACTACTGCCACGTGGCCACCCGCATGCGCCTCTACGGTCATGCGTCCACACCCGCATGCGCCTCTACGGCCATGCGTACAAACCAGCATGCGCCTCAAAAGCCATGCGCCTCAGACCCTTCACTGATCCCTAAAGACAGAAGAAGAGTCTCCGGTTGAAGTTCAGCATGCGCCTCAAAAGCCATGCGCCCCAGACTGATCTCTGATCCCGAAAGACAGAAGGAAAGTCGCCTATATGCGCCTCAAAAGCCATGTGCCCCAAAATGGTTTGTAACTCCTAAAGGTTATGAGCCGCAGCCTCCTCCTGCGCCCAATCCAAGATGCAGCTCACCAGATTACTCCTCTCCACCAAATCCGAGATCTTCGAACCATGGATCGATGACACGTGTCCTTTGACTCAACTCGTCCAAGATTTCAGCAACGGAAAGATCTTCTCTTCTGCTACGTGCCGGCTCACAACAGCAGTATGAAGAGTTCTACCCCTCGATCAGGGCGCAGCATCCGTGCGCCTCCATCAGCAACCTCCACGTGGCGTCCCCACACCGGCGCATCCTATATGCGCGCATGAGCAGCCAGCCTGCAGAACTATAAATAGAAGGATCGTCCCCTTCACACACACAGAGACTCAGAACATAAGACTCACAGAGAATCCACAACAGAGAATCACCGGAGAGGCAGTTCTAGACACTCAACGTCTTCCTCCTCTCAGCAAGCTCCAGCACCCAGAGCAATCAACACCTTCAGAGAACCGATAACCGCCGTCAGCCGGTCAACGGAGTCAACGCATTACCACTCGCTCCATTGGCACTAAGGACCCAGGTTAAACAAAAGTGTACTCCTAGGACTACATCTAAGTCCTATATTGTATCACTATTCTGTTTGTATTAAGATTTCAATCAAAACAATTTTAATGGCAAACAAGCTGGCGACTCTGCTGGGGACCTCTTTTCCTCTACCGAGAAAGTCGTGTCACAGGCCGACGACGTGAAGGTGGGCTCTTCCCACAAGACGCTGGTAGTGCGCCTCAATCAACAGGCGTACGAGGAGTTCATTTCTGAAGGAAGTGCGAGTCCTTCGAAGCGGCTGTCGAAGCCGAAGAAGACCCGCGCAGTCTGGGTGCGCAAAGTCGACGCCTCGGGCACCACCGTCGAAGGGGATGTGCCCGTCCAGCCTTCCCTTCCTGCTGACGTCCTCAGCAGTCAAGGTGCGCCCGCTGATGCAGCGCATCTCTCGGGGAAGCGTGCGGCTGACCACGTTCCCCAGCCATCTTCCTCTCAGGCGAGGAAGATACGTCGACGGAGCAGGGGCGCAGCCAATGCCCCGCGTATCACTTCTGATGCGCCACAAAGAGCCTCTGTCTTTGACAGACTCACTCGCTGTAATGGCGAGAAGAATTTGGATGCTGAGTACTATGCACCCCAGCGGGCTGGTACGAAGAAATCCAAGGCGGCACGGGCCATGCGCCACAAACGTGCTATGCCAGCAGCCGGCCAGAGGTACGCGCTTACAATCACGCGCGCTGCCGATGGCAAGCTGTACAAGGTTGACTCAAGTGCTTCTGCACCGACAACGAGTCGACCTTCAAAGTCCTCATCTCGCTTGGGCGCATTCACTGCGTGCACAACCAAGCCGAGAGAGGCAAACTCTGTGGTCTTGAACTCCCGCGCCTCCTCTGGTTGTGCGTTCGAGGTCCGTTCAAGTCACTTCAAATGCTGTGGTTCCCCCACTACTGATCGTGATGCCTGCTTGGTATTAGATCAGGGGGCGCAGCACTCACCCGACCACCCCGGCGCTTGGCCCTGCCATGCGCCTGAGAGGGGTGTGAGGGTAGCACTCTCCTCCAATGACTTGCGCAACGTGATCACTCACAAGCGCCGGTCAGGAGAGTTGACCAACAAGCACGATGCGCCTCTCACGGGGCACACTTGTGCAGTGGTCACCATCAACTGCTGTTGCAAGACGGCAGTACCGCCAAAGCAGTCGGTCTTCCAACGGCTACAATCATCGACACCCCTCCGACATCGCCTTGGGACGAAGGTGTCAGCAGAAGAGGAACTAAAGATTGCGTTATGCAACGTGATCTCCAATTCCTCATCTGTCCGGAAGACGACTGCCAATTCCTCGTCTTCATCCAAAAGCCAGCCGAGGAAAACCAAGGCAGCTGTCACGACCTCTGGAGTGTTCGAAGGCACTCGGTCGAGGAAGAAGTCCTTGGAGGAAGCTGGGGGTAGCCAGACCCTTGTCGAGCCTCCTTCCGAAGACGAAGATGTCCAAAGCACAGCTGCGGCGGATCTTCATCAAGGCGAAGATGGCCTCCCTGAAGCCCCTCAAAAGGACGATGTCCTCCAGGACACCGCCGGGGGTAGTGCTGAAAACGAAGAGGCCCTTCAAGACAGAGCTGAGGGCAGTCAAGCCCTTGCAGATGCGCCTGTCGAAGACGAACTCCAGAATGTGGCTGGGGGTGGCCAAACACCAGGAGAAGTCACTCCCCCACATGAGAGCGAGGCTGAGAGCGAAGCCTCAACTAATCCATCCACTTCCGGCCGTGTCATGACAGTATACATGACCGGGGGTGATCTTGAGACTGATGCGCCGCCACAGGACATTGTCCAGCGCATAGACTCGCTAGAGGGAGGACTCAAAACCCTCTCTGCCTCAATGCAAGCACTGACTCAAGCAGTGTTTGAGATGCGGTCGGCCTTGATCAGGACACCTTCAAATGGTCCCGACCCAGGAGCCAATAGAGAGTCGAGTGTGCCCCTCCAGCGGACACCCTCAGACACAGAAGCACCCCGGACATCGGAGCCCTCAAACGCTCCACTCCAGGTAGTACCTCCTTCCCCGACTCCTAGCTCCACGGAGGACATGGTCGAAATGATCAAAGATCTGCGGGAGCGCTTCGAGTCCAAGAACAGGCAGGAGGAGCGCCAGAAGATGGGCATTCCCCAGCCTTATCCCCTTGAGTGGAACAAGGTGGTTTATCCCCCAAAGTATAAACCACAAACACTCACGCCGTATGACGGGAAGGACTCTCCACGACGGTACCTGACGTACTTCCAGTCGCAGACAGGGCATCTTCCGAAGGAGGACGCGCTCCTCACCAGCATCTTTGTTGGGGCCCTGAAAGGGGTGGCGTATGACTGGTACTGCAGCCTCCCCGATAATTCCATATCGTCCTTCGACGACCTGACACGCCTCTTCCTCGACCGCTTCTACGACGGTGGGAAGGACATGACGATGGCGTCTCTCATTGAGATACGCCAGAAGGACAAAGAAACGGTTCGGGCATTCATCGAACGCTTCCGTCAGGCCTGCTTCAGGCTACCTCCAGGCATGCCAGAACATGCGCTTCTCTCCGCTTGCAGTATGAACATGCTGCCTGCAGTAAAGCTCTGGCTTAACTCTACTCCCCCTCCCGACTGGAGCTCCCTAATCATTGAAGCTGAAGCCGCAGAGAAGAAGGCGGCCAATGCACGTCTTCTGGGTGTTAGCTTCCCCGTCTTTGACGATAAGGGGAAAAAGTCCGCAACCAACAACTCCGGACGAGAAACAAAGGGGAAACATGCATTGACTGTTAATGTCTCGAAGGGCGCATCTGCGTCTACTCAAAAGCCTCCACTGGCACCGAGACCCAAGGAGGTTTATTCATTCAATGATGACGACACCCTGCAACTCTTTGAGATACTGAAGCAGGGTGACAAGATCAAGCTTCCGGACCCGAAGCGGCCCAATGAAGTCGGAAAGGTGGACAACCCGAGGTACTGTCACTACCATCGGTTTGTCGGACACCCGACTAAGGACTGCTACGTCCTCAAAAATTACATCCAGCGCATGATCAATGCGGATGTAATCTCCGTCGACTACGAAGAGAAGACGGTGTCAGCGAATGTGGTGTCACTTCAGTTCGGCACCTTGCCGCCGACTACCACACAAGATGGCGTCGTCCCCATCCCTAAGGCGACAATAGAGGTGGTGAATTTGCCACCCACCCGTGACAATGTGAGTGGACTTGTCCCACTCACCACATCTCGAGGAGAGGTCCTCTGGGTTCACCCCGACCTCGTCTCCGAGGTAACTCAACCGGAGGTACGCCCTACCTCCAAAGCAAAAGGCAGGAAGATCAAGTCTTGCCGTACGGTCTCTTCTTCAACGGAAGAGGCGCTTCCTGTGCAGACACGTGCACAACAGAACTCCCAGTCCGGTGAAGCTGCCGCCGAAGTGGTGCCTCCTGGCACCATCCCTGAGGAGGGTCCATCCAAGCCCTCAGCAGCCAATAAACAAAAGCAAGTGGAGGCCCGTTTCGACAGACCTCTGCGGAAAGAAAATGCTTCGGGGCTAGCCAAGCCCCACAATTTTGACATTCTGGCACAACTGGCCAGTACTCCTGCACGCCTGTCTTTGTTCGAGCTCCTGCGTCTCTCCAAGGACTCCCGAGAAGCTCTCTGCGAAGCTCTGAAGGATGCCGAATCCTTTCTCAGTCAGGTCAAGCAGCCTGAAGACCTCCCAACTACTTGTGCACACTGTCATTGTGCGGATGAAGTTATCCCAAACATAACCTTCACCCAACAAAACATGCTGCTCAAGCATCACCGACATAACCGACCATTGTATTACACAGGGTACATCGGTTCGGTAAAGGTGAGCAGGATTCAGATCGATCCGAGGTCTTCCCTAAGCATCATTCCAAAGGCACTGCTATCAAAGCTGGGGATCCCAATGTACCGGCTAGCGCCCTCCAATACGACCATCAGCGGCTTCAACGCCAACAAGAGCGAGCCACTGGGCAAGATCCGGCTGAAGTGTCACATCGGCAGCCTCAAAACTGAGGTGACTTGTTATGTGGTAGATGCCGAGGTCAACTACAACATCTTACTCGGACGACCATGGTTACATGAGTACATGGTGGTGCCCTCCACGCTCCACCAATGCATGAAATATGTATCCACCAACGGCGTCATCCGGACGGAGTTTGCAGATATCGATCCCTTCAAAGGGATTGAGGCCTACTTCACCGATTCCGACTTGTACAAGCCACTTGACGAGGAGGAAGCCAACGACGCCGATGATGAAGCAGAGACGGCAACAGAGCCGGACTTGGAGCCCGAAGCGACTCCTGACGCCCCCTTGAAAATCCGTCTGAAAGGGAGACCACCCCAGAAGGCGCCTCCAATGAGCATCAAGCTATCAGGAAAAGCGCCAGCTCGCGAAGCTCCCCTGAAGATACGCCTCAAGGGGAAGCCACCACAAACAGCGGCTCCCCTGGTGGTAAAATTACATGGGAAGGTGCCACTCATCGAAGGCGCAACTGAGGCACCCCTCAAGGTGCGTCTTAAATGCAAGCCGTCGCAGTCATCCAAGATGCCGGAGAGGGCTCACATAACCCTCTCAGACCCCAAAGTCAGAGCGGTGGAGGACTCTCCTGATCCGGCCCCAGTGCTTACAGATGAGGAGCTTGGCGAATATATCTCTGCTGATGTAGACGCACCCTCCTTCGACAATGTAATCCCACGGGATAAAATCTCGTACTTTATCAATAATAGAGTGTCTTTCAATTATTCTTGTCTTCCACACTGGAATGCCATGTATACATTAGACAACGCTCTACGGTCGTTGCAAACACAAGTAACGACCGTCTACCACAATCAAATAGTCCCGTCTCAAGGAGTCTTCATAGTCCCTCCACGAAGCCGAGACGAAGGCACCATCATCTCGGGCAAAATCGAGCGTCGTCGGAACCTCCCGTCAATCGAGCCCGAACCTGATACCGACAGAGTACAAGTCTATCGATACACGGATGTGGCTAAGCACATCATCCAAAAGATGGGCTACGACCTGAAAAGCAATAAAGGCCTAAACTACGGCAAGGGTCGGCATCTCCCTGTCCGGCTTTCGATGCCCAATGGAAAGCCACAGGATTACTATAATCGGACTCGACGGGGGTTAGGCTATGTCACGCCGCCATCAACTCCAGAGAGTTCAGACGCAGAAGACATAGAACATTCCCACTCGTCTGAAGCATCGACGTGGGATTCCGATACCAGTATCGGATCAGTCTTCAGGAAAGTGCTGTCAGCTAACATGACATCGGCGCAACCTCAGAAGGATGAAGGCGAGGACCAACCGCCGGAACCCTTCGAAGAAGAACCCTGGGCTCAACGTCTAGGAGAACAATGGGAGTCTCGTTTTGAGTTATGAGAACCTCCCACCGAAGACGAAGTCGAGCAGATCGACCTCGGGGATGGGTCTTCTTCTAAACCCATCTTTATCAGCAAAAGCTTGGAAGGAGAAGACCGAGAATCTTTAGTCCAACTGGCTAAGGAGTATATCGACGTCTTCGCCTGGAGCTACGAAGACATGCCGGGTCTCGATCCACAGATCGCGATGCATAGGTTGAACATCTTACCAGATGCCAAACCTATCAAACAACAACAGCGACGCTTCCGCCCGGACATCATGAACGCCATCGATCAGGAGGTGGACAAGCTCTTGACCAGTGGCTTCATCCGTGAGGAACAACACCCGGACTGGGTAGCCAACGTCGTCCCTGTCACCAAGAAGAACGGGAAGATACGAGTCTGTATCGACTTCAGGGATCTCAACTCTGCTTGCCCGAAGGATGAATTCCCGCTCCCAATTACCGATGTAATGATCGACAACACATGTGGCTTTGAACGCATGTCCTTCATGGACGGGTATTCAGGCTACAATCAAATCAAGATGTTCCCCGATGACGCAAAACACACGTCATTCAGGACTCCAAAGGGTGTTTTCTGCTACACAGTAATGCCCTTCGGCTTGAAGAATGCCGATACAACGTACCAGCGAGCTATGAGCACCATCTTCCGTCAACATCTTCGCAAGACAGTTGAGTGCTATGTTGACGACATCGCAGTCAAGAGCCGCCTCAAAAGAGATCACCTACAGGACCTAAAGACGGTCTTCGATCTCATGCGGGCACATCAACTCAAAATAAACCCCGCTAAATCCTTCCTGGGGGTTTCTAGCGGCAAATTCTTGGGCTTTGTCATCACGGCAAAAGGCATTCATGTCGATCCCGAGAAGACTAAAGCCATCCTTAACATGGACCCTCCGAAGAACCTTCGAGAACTTCGGGGCTTACAGGGACGTTTGGCATACATCCGAAGGTTCATAGCAAACCTCTCCGGTAAATGTCAACCCTTTACTCAGCTCATGAAGAAGGGAGTCTCTTATGTCTGGACAGAGGAGTGCCAAAAGGCTTTCGACGACATCAAGGCTTACTTAACAAGCCCGCCAGTCCTAGTGGCACCTGTCGCCGGCAAACCATTCCTCCTCTACGTCCGTGCCATGGATCATTCCCTCGGCGCTTTGCTGGCTCAAAACAGCGATGCAGGCTACGAGCAAGCAATCTACTACCTCAGTCGAACACTCATCGGGGCCGAACACCGGTACAACCCCGTTGAAAAGGAGTGCTTGGCTTTGGTGTTTGCCATTCAGAAGACTCGTCATTACGTCTCGGGCCAGACAATTCACGTCATCTCCCGAGTCAATCCGCTCAGAGTTCTCATGACAAAGCCAGGGTCATTAAACTCCCGGCTGGCTACATGGGCGATCCTACTAACGCCATACAACATGGTGTTTGTCCCGCAGAAGGCGGTCAAGGGTCAGGCTCTGGCTGACTTTTTAGCTGCACACCCCATCCCAGAATCTTCAAAACTCTATGAAAACATCCCGGATGAAGTCCAAGAATCAAACGTCACTGAAGGAAGCCCCGTCTGGCGGATGTTCTTCGATGGTGCTTCAAGAACGGGCCCCAACGGCCAAATCATCGCGGGAGTGGGGGTAGTCTTGGTCTTCCCCGATCAGCTGGTCATCCAGCGCACATACTCCCTTTCGAAGCCGTGCTCCAATAATGTTGCTGAGTATAATACACTCGTCATGGGACTCCAGCTAGCACAACAGCTGGGGGTGGATCATCTGGAAGCCTACGGCGACTCGAAACTCGTCGTAAACCAGATTCGGGGGCAATACGAGGTTCGCCATGAAGATTTGATCCCTTACCATGAAGTTGCATTGAACATCATTTCAACCTTCACTGGGTTCTTCATCGAACATGTACCCCGCCTACAAAACTTGGAGGCTGACGCTCTAGCTGGCCTCGCAGCCTCATTGGCCGCGCCCCTTGGGACTCAACACTATGTCACGGTAACTAGCCGAGACTTGATTTGTCCCAGAAACAACCTATGTTTGCAAATGGCTCACGCCATGCCGACAAACACTGGGGTTAATGTCCGAGACTGGAGGTTCCCGTTCATCGACTTCGCTGTCTACGGAATCCTTCCAGAGGACCCGAAGGAAGCCGTCTCAGTCAGGAGACGCTCTCTTCGATTCTACTACGATACAGCCACTAAAACGCTGTACCGACGCTCCTTCGACGGGCTTCTCCTTCGATGCCTGTCTAACGAAGAAGCGGCCGAAGCTCTTCGAGAAGCTCATGACGGAACTTGCGGAGCTCACCAACCAGGTCCTAAGTTGCAAGATCGACTGCGACGTATGGGCTACTACTGGCCAACCATGGTTGCCGACGCAGTGGAATATGCTAAGAAGTGCCATGCATGCCAACTTCATGCAGACTTCATACATACACCATCTGAACCTCTACATCCAACAGTCGCCTCCTGGCCATTCGAAGCCTGGGACATGGACATTGTAGGGCCAGTCACCCCTCCTTCATCGAGAGGACACCGCTTCATCCTGGCCATCACCGATTACTTCTCCAAATGGGCGGAAGCAGTCCCACTAGCAGAAGTAAAAAGCTCCAGGGTGGTCAGCTTTATCAAACACCATGTCATTTACCGTTTTGGGGTACCCCGGCGAATCATCCATGACAATGGTCCTCAGTTTATCAGCCACATTTTCAGCAGGTTCTGTGACAAGAATCGCATTCAAAACGTGGCCTCAACCGCCTACAATCCGGCAGCAAACGGATTGGCCGAGGCGTTCAACAAAACTATCGTCAGGCTACTCAAAAAAGTTGTGTCATCCAACAAACGCGACTGGGACGAAAAGCTTGGCGAATGCCTTTGGGCCTACCGCACAACGGTACGGACCCCAACAGGCAACACTCCATTCTCCCTGGTCTACGGGAGCGAAGCAGTACTGCCTCTCGAGATACAGATACCTTCGCTCCGCGTGGCAATCACAAACGATCTCACAGAAGAAGACAATCAACGTCGTCGTCTGCGGGAACTGGAGGCACTTGACGAAAAGCGTCTCCTAGCTCAACAACGCATCGAACTTTACCAAGCCCGTATATCACAGGCTTTCAACAAGAAGGTCAAGCAAAGAACTTTCCAAGTTGGCGACCTGGTTTTAGCAGTCAGAAGGCCAATGGTGTTAACTCACAAGACACCAGGGAAGTTCGAGCCCAAATGGGAAGGACCCTTCATCATTGAGACGGTATACTCAAACGGTGCTTACCGGCTCGTCAAACCAAATGGGGACTTGTTCATGATGCCCATCAACGGCAAGTTCCTAAAGAAGTACTACTCTTGACATCCTCCAAGACATGTATTTCCCTAAACAACCTTTTTTCACAAAATCAATCGCTTCCGGAACCCAGCTGTTCCGTGGCATCCTTCCGTAGAAAGATAACCACGTCCACATTACCTCTGAGTTGTCTCTCTACATCCTACAAAGCGGAACCTTACACTTCGTGAGCTTACGCTATCCTTCATGTTTACCACGTCCACATTACTTCTGAGTAAACATCCCGTACAAACAACTCCTATGTTGTCGTACATTGATCGCAGAACTTCCACGTCCACATTACCTCTGAGTTGTTCAGCGTATCCCCCAGGATCATTCCTACCACGTCCATAAACACCTCTGAGTAGGAAGATTCTATCATTTGAACCTAATGATTGCCATGTCCACATTACCTCTGAGCAAACATGTTGGTTCCTTTATACTTATTATCTGTACCTAAAAACCAAGGTGCGCAAAAGATAATAGGTCCACATAAATCATCAAGTTCATGAGATTAAAAATGAACACATCACAAAGAGATAGTGTATTTCTTTATTTTTTAAAAAAAAAAGAGTACAGAAATACGCTATTTCCCCAGCAAGAATTGAAAAAACACATAAAAAGAAGAGAAGCTACAATCCCCGATCCTCCCCAGGGTGGGATGAGAGTTCTCTGACTCGACGTCTCAGGTCGGCAGTGCAAATTTCTACAGTCGCCTGGACTCGCAGCTCGGCTTCTTGACGCATTAACCCGACAGCCTCAGCGGAAGTTTTACTCTCATACTTCTCATCAAGCTGTCGTCGCTGTTGAGCCAAAGCAAGGGTCCGCTGAGTAAGAGTCGTTTCCTCCTGCTTGAATGCCACGTGTTCAGCCAGGACACGCTCAGCCTCTAGTTGAAGTTGGGCCCGCTGGTCTTCAAGACGGCGCATCTGAGCATCAACCTCTGCGATGTTAGCATCCACCGCAGCCCGCTTCTCCGTCGTCTTCTTCATAGATTGAGACAGCTGCTCCGCCGCAGCCTCAGTCCCAGCCACTTCACGCTCCCAACTGCTCACATCGGCTCGATGGGAAGCCTCGATCTCAGCCATCGACTTCCCTATCTCTGCATCTATCAAGACTGAGAGGTCATTTCGTTAGATGCGCTGCAGTTCCGCGAGCCGCTCGTCCAGCTCCATCACCGAAACCTCCAGAATTTCAGCCATATGGTCATGGCCCTGGTGAGTGCGGATCAGCTTGATACAAGGCATTGCCAAAGCTTTTGCCACCGCAAAGCTCCCCTTGGCATCTACCACTGCAGATACACCTTTCTCCAGCATTTTGTATACTCCCTCGACGAGGAACTTCACATACCCGTCGGCTTCCGCCAGCACCTGCGGCGTCATAGCAGGAGTTGAGGGAGCTACTACAGTTTGCGGACCGAAGGAAGATCCGCCGACCTCAATCTGAGAGGTTTGAATCTCGGCAGCAATAGGCTCTTCATCAACAGGGCCCAGACTGCTAGCCCGAGGAGTCGAAGGAATAGAAGGAGCCGGCGCATGCGTCGTGATAGTACCCCAAGTAGAAGGAGCAACAGAGGGTTCCACACCCTTACCCTTCTCAAGCCCGGAGAAATCACCGACGTCAACGGCCACCTCTTCCCCCGACATTCTATCAGCATCAGCCACCTCCCCCGGCAAAACGGGGAGGTCAACATTTATCTCCTGGCCAGCCCCAGGAGACAAGACCGACAGAAGAGTCTCATTCTTCTCAAGTCCCTCTACAAGGACAGAATCTGTCGCTACCGCCTGATCGGTAGCCATCTCTATGTCCATGGTTGAAGCCAAAGAAGGATTCGGCAATGATTCAGCCGACCTCCCTTCATCATGACAAGGAGGGGAATCAACCCTCTCCTCTATCCTCACCGCTTCTGCTGCCCCCGCAACGGACCCTTGCAACGCTGGAGGGACGTCACCAGAAGGCGACGAACTCCAATCCACTTCATCATCAGGATGCCTCGAGTCTGTAGGACCCTCAGCGTCCAAGGCCTCCACGGCAGATGGTACTATCCCAGAAGTTGTTGCGACTTCAAAGTCAGGAGATACTAAAACCTCCGCGGGAACATCTTCGGGACCCTCCTCCACAGGAGACATCATCGTTGGTGGAATGCGCTCCTCAGAAGAGCCTGCCACCTCCTTCGGCTTACTGGTGCCCGATTTCGAAGCACGAGACTTCTTCTTCAATCCCTACAAGAAGAAGAGCATAAGTCGCCACAATGACATAAAAAAAAAACTGGAATTATGAAGCACTCCTTACCTCAGCGGGAGCTAAGCCCGTTGGCATTACAAGTGGCGTTTCCGTAATCTTCGGGGTCGACGTCCTTCTCGACCTTTTTGGTACAGAAGAACCAGCTTCTGTGTCAGCCCATCTTTTCCCGACAGACGGGTCTCTCACTGGTGCCACAGCAGCAGCCCGATACCCCGCTAATTCTGGCGGACGATATGACCGAGCTGCCACCAACATATTCGTTGTTGCCTCCAACTGGGTTCCAATGATGAAACTAGTCTCCCTGTCATAACCAGGAGACATAGTATTCATAGTACAATACAGCTTGGCGGCCGGATATAAGATCGGCGGCCGAGGATTGCGAACTGGTGTGGTAAACTTAACGCTAGTGCATCCAGCGTTATAATACTGCCAGCCCCGGGCTCCATCCAGCAAACTTCCGATGAAGCCTAGACTGCTACTGGGATTTCGCAGCATTAGCTGAGTGTAGCCAAATTGACTAGCAAATCGGCTTGGCAAGTACGGTTCCAGATAACACCTGTTCTGATTACGGTAGACCAGATGCGAAGGCCGGATACTCTGCAAACCAACGAAAACTCCATTTCGGCAAAGTAACCGCATCCTCGCCAGAATCAACCAAATCCTGGTCGGCCTCGAAATTCTTGAAGATCGGGCCAACCTTCACGATTTCCCACCCCTGAAGGAAGGACAAAACCCTCCTACAAACGGGGACGCCAGTGTAAGACCACTTCCTCTTGTAGAAGCGGCGAATGAAGGCATCTCCTTCAACATGGTCCTCCTCAGGACCAGGACTCATCACATTCGGATGATGTAAGATCAGCCAACCCATAAGATAATGGAAAGGCAGCTCGGCCCGAGGAAAGTTGTCATTATTACCTTTCTCGTGGATCACATCATCAGCAAAAGACCTCAAACCGCACAGCAGGTTGCACACCATCGCGGGGAGGAGAGCCAGAGGTCGTCCAAAGGCCAACTTCACTGCAGGCAAAATGAGATTCCGATGTACCCTCTCAACAGCACCGGATCCCCCTGCAAATATGCAATCCCGGAGCCATATCATCAAGTAGGCCGTCAACACTGCCTTAGATGACATCCGGTGCCCGCAGTGCCAGAAACAGCTGTACGTGTTCTTGCCGCTCTCATTTGAATGTGGGGTCCTCTCGTCCAGCCGGGTTATTTCAGAACTCACTTCCGCGGGTGTCAAGCCCTGCGGAGTCGCAAACCGGATCCTCGAAGGATCCGCCAAATCCTGTCTGAAAACATAGTCCCTCCAAGCAGTCACGTGAGGTTGGGTCTTACCCTTGTCCCTCCGGTGCATCAGATAATGATGGCTCGTCACCTCCTTGAAAACGGCCATCATCTCCGGGTCCTTATCTTCCAAGACCTGGATCTCTTCATTCGATGGGAAATATTCCTCGTACGGTTCCGAGCCCCAAGGAAGCTTGGACACTTCGTACATCTCATGAAGGGCCAATCCCAACTCCCCCACTGGAGTAAAGAAGCTGCCAGTCTGGGCGTTGAAAAGCTCCAACAGCGCAAGGAACATCGGCTTATTGAGGTCCACGCCTGCCTGCGTGGCCCGAATGGCGGCAGTCAGCCCTATCTCTTTAAGCTCAACTTTGAACCTGGAAAGCACCCAGGAGGTCAACTCGTCCCACTTTGGGATGTAGTGACACCAACCTTCGACTCTAAAACCAGCTGTCGGATACGTGACCTTCGACGTCAGCATCCGATTTGCAAAAGTCGGGGCACTGAAGGGAAACGTGTCATTTGGGACTTCACTATAGATGCTCCCGGGACGCAAAGCTCGATAACTGAACGAAGAACCAGTTCATGAAGCGGTCAAGGTGTCTCGCTGGTTCGAGGTGGTGTCAATCGAAAGGGAGCCCCCCAAGGCACCTCCTTGAGAAGGAGTAAGTTTCCAACCCATCCTTCTCTTCGAAGCTAGACGATAAAAGGCTGTCAATGGCAACTGGCGGTCAACCTGCCGCATGTATAACATCATGCCCTTAGCAGCAAAGAACCAGTCTTCTCTGATCTTCAATATCTTCGCCTCGGAAGAGACTAATCGGTCGCCAAACAGAAAGGCTGGCTTTAAGAAGGTCACACCTTCAGAATCAGCAGACTTCAGTTTACCGCTCTCCATCATACTCTGGAGGAAAAGCGGCAACTGGACCTGGATTTGTAGCATCCTCTCACGAGGTTGGTCCTGAAGGATAGCATCTTTTGCAGGGTTGATCACCGCCTCATCAAAATCAACTCCCATCTGGCAAAGAGAAGCGTCAAGAAGGACCTCATTCAATAAAGGGATCGTCATCGACACTGGCACAACAAAAGTGGAAGTCAGGCAAAAAGACAAAATATGTCAAGCAGACTGGCACATTGCCAGGGTACGAGCCCATACGCATCTGCTTCGGCGCATCAGCAGGGTATGAACCCATGCGCATCTACTTCGGCGCATCATCAGGGCATAGGCCCATGCGCGTTAGCATGTCTCGGCGCATCATCAGGGCGTAAGCCCATGCACGTTGGCATTGGAGCGTCGGCGCATTATCAGAGCGTGAGCCCATGCGCGTCAGCAAAGGCTTCGGCGCATCTTCAGGGAATAAAACCCATACGCGTCAGCCATTAAAACCTCGGTGCATGATAAAGGTATAAACCTATGCACGTCGGCAGGACAGAACCTCGGCGTATCATCAAAGACCAAAGTCTATACGCGTTGGCAGTTAGGGCACAGGGCCCAAAGCAGAGACAAAACCCACCTGTCACCTCAGGACGAACGTCGACAAGAGGCGTAAGAGTGATAGGTACATCTTCATCGACAGACTCCTTCGCTTTCTCCTTCCCCTTGCCAGCAGCGCCGCGAGGAGTCTTGGGAGCCATTCTCTCGAAGAAGGAGAAGTTAGGGTTTTGAAGAAGAAACTCTAAAGAAGCAGAGGCACAGAGAAGAAGAACTCTTTCTCTCTCCGACTCTTACCTATTTATAGGGCATGGTCGCACGCGTGAACAGATGACGTATGATCTCAGCCGTCGCCTCGGGTTCTGTGCAAGGATAGCAGCAAATAAGACCAAAAGATCATCATTAATCTTTTCGGTTACCGAGGCACCATCATCATTAACTGAGAAGAGCATGCGCCCAAACAGGCATGCGCCCAGAAATCATGCGCCCTGACCTCCATGCTTCTTATTTCAAAGTATTCTAAAACTTATTCAAAAGTTTTAAAAACTTTGAAGGGGGTCTTGTAGAAGCATGGAATTTCACAACCAGAAAGCCCATGCGCCAGACACTACATGCGCCAGAACTCAGACGAAGAACTTTACAGCAAAGTCAATAAGTATAGACATTTGAAGAAGGACTTTTTATTTATATATAAAAGTCTATTACATGTCTAGAAAAGGTTGTACAAAGGAGAATTTCTACAAAGGAAAGAGCCTAAGTCTACAGCCAGCGGCCACCATGCGCCTTCAGATAAGCGCAGCGGCCACCATGCGTCTCTAGATAGGCGCAGCATCACTATGCGCCACCAGTGAGGCGCAGCAGATATCATGCGCCTCCATCCAGGCGCATCCCATCATCTCTTCAGCAGCTCAGTTATGTGCATCCCTTCAGCCAAATTCTTCCAGCCAGGCTCACCTGGCCGAGCAGAGCCCAGTTATGTGCCGCTCTTCCAACCAGGCTCGCCCGATAAATGCTTCGACACAAAGCATTTAACCCTCTGGCTGGAACCAAGGAAGAGAAGAGCACCGCAAATGCTGTGGCCAGGGGGGCTTCGAAAGAGCCTCCAAAGCCGAAGGAAGACCGTGATCGAAACCGCGGCTAAAGGAGCAGCTTTCGACACGATCAAAGCGGGAAAACCCCACTTTGCAGGAAGAGAGAGCCTTGCACCGCCATTCCGATCTACGGCTCTTCCGGAATAACGGAGACGAGGCTCGAGCATCCCTATCTTTGGATGCAATAGGCACCTTCTGCCTGCCTCAGAAGCCCTCGACTCCGTCTTTTGGATGTAACAGTCACCTTCAAGTGCATCAAAGACAACACAGTATCTCATTTTCACCCTCGGGAGCACTTCGTCAACAGAATGCACCCGCATGTTCAAGTTCATGTTGGAAGTACGTGAGGGAATGAGAAGCAAACCTTATCTCCATGCCACTATTTATAGGCCGGGCAGATCAAACCCACGCGCCAAGTGGATGGCCCTCCGAATTCCGTGCAATGAATTTACATTAAATGGATGAACCGGACGCCTCGAATTCAGCCAAACGGCTATTTATAGCACTCGAAGAGCGAGACAGCCGCATCATTAAAAGACATGTCCGATGCGCCAGCCAGACAGCGCATCACACGGACGCGCCCTTCGGCATCAGGCGCATCACACAGACGTGCCCTACAGTACTCGGCGCATTATAGAGGGTGCGCCCCCACACATCTCCATACCGAGTGGAACGCCAACCGACGCGCCCACTCAGCTGTCCATCGAACGTCACCAACATTAAATGCTGAACTGACAGAGTTGGCAGCACGCCTCCCAAAGTCTGAACAGTTGACAGCTTTATTCAGAAAACGAAGCGTCGGCAACGTCAGCATCATCATGACTCTCGACTACTGCCACGTGGCCACCCGCATGCGCCTCTACGGCCATGCGTCCACACCCGCATGCGCCTCTACGGCCATGCGTCCAAACCAGCATACGCCTCAAAAGCCATGCGCCTCAGACCCTTCACTGATCCCTAAAGACAGAAGAAGAGTCTCCGGTTGAAGTTCAGCATGCGCCTCAAAAGCCATGCGCCCCAGACTGATCTCTGATCCCGAAAGATAGAAGGAAAGTCGCCTGCATGCGCCTCAAAAGCCATGCGCCCCAAAATGGTTTGTAACTCCTAAAGGTTATGAGCCGCAGCCTCCTCCTGCGCCCAATCCAAGATGCAGCTCACCAGATTACTCCTCTCCACCAAATCCGAGATCTTCGAACCATGGGTCGATGACACGTGTCCTTTGACTCAACTCGTCCAAGATTTCAGCAACGGAAAGATCTTCTCTTCTGCTACGTGCTGGCTCACAACAGCAGTATGAAGAGTTCTCCTCCTCGATCAGGGCACAGCATCCGTGCGCCTCCATCAGCAACCTCCACGTGGCGTCCCCACACCGGTGCATCCTATATGCGCGCATGAGCAGCCAGCCTGCAGAACTATAAATAGAAGGATCGTCCCCTTCACACACACACAGAGACTCAGAACATAAGACTCACAGAGAATCCACAACAGAGAATCACCGGAGAGGCAGTTCTAGACACTCAACGTCTTCCTCCTCTCAGCAAGCTCCAGCACCCAGAGCAATCAACACCTTCAGAGAACCGATAACCGCCGTCAGCCGGTCAACGGAGTCAACGCATTACCACTCGCTCCATTGGCACTAAGGACCCAGCTTAAACAAAAGTGTACTCCTAGGACTACATCTAAGTCCTATATTGTATCACTGTTCTGTTTGTATTAAGATTTCAATCAAAACAATTTTAATGGCAAACAGTATGTATACATAAGCTGTAAATGTAGAAAGCCAAGATACTAAATCTCATCCACAAAGATAAATAATAATATAAAAGCAACTTTGAGTTTGTCATGTACACAATAGTTGGGCGGAGACAAAGTCCACTACCAACCAAATTAAATATGGAAAATATACAAGAAAAGAATTTTAGCAAGCGAGAGCAAGTGACGAGTCCAAGAGCAATCATCACAGAGGAAGGAATGGCCTTAGCTAGAGTACCTGCAAGAAATCACGAAACGCACACCGGGAGAGATCACCAGGTCCTCAGAGGGACGTAACAAGACACATAATATCATGCCGACAAACTGAATAAATAAGCTCAACAGAAAAGTATGCATGAGTAAAGGTTCCTACCCATTCTAGGTGATATGCACTTTGAGGACAACGTTCTACGCAGGGGCTGTAGGCTCAGCAGAGTAAATAAAGAGTGGCAGTAAGTAGCGCTCATCCGAGTCACTATCGGCCTTGGACAGAAGGTAGTGCTCATAAGAGTCACCCTCGGCCCAAAATGTGTGTAAAAATAAAATGTAGCCCCTACGCTAATAACTGTCCCCTCCCCCAATGATACTATACATGCGTCGTCTCCACGACACTGTTTAATCCTTAATAACCGCCAAGTCTTCTACACAATCTATTGACAGTTATATCCTAACGCACGGCCTGTACGCACCGATGTACGGTCGGTACGCAAGTTCGAAGCTATATGCGACTCACCACTCACACACAATCCGTGGCACATCGTGATAGTTTATGAGATGCACTAAACATACGGTGGTCCCTTAACTCTAGGCCAATTGTATAAAGTATAATAATTTGCATCTATATATTTTTGAAAGAACAACATAAAGAAAAAGCATGCATGATATTGAGCAAGAATTTAAACAGTAAAGGCAAGGTGTCTTGCCTGGTAGGGCGCCTGGTGTACTGCAATATTCACGGTGGCATGAACTGCGACTTCGGTGCAACAACTATGCAA
The DNA here is from genome assembly GCA_029216955.1 of Iris pallida. NCBI lineage: Eukaryota > Viridiplantae > Streptophyta > Magnoliopsida > Asparagales > Iridaceae > Iris > Iris pallida. The sequence goes on along the minus strand of JANAVB010040218.1, from coordinate 29,635,997 downwards.
GGGGACCTCGGGTAGTAGTACGGAAAGTTCTATCAGGTCCAGGATGGTCAAATTAGTTAGGGTTGATATGAGGACGCACCAAATTTGTAAAGGACGAGGATTATGGCTAGTCGAGATGAGAGACGATGTTCAAAGAAAATTTGTAGAAAATAGATATATTATTTTAGGAACTATTTATAATACTTTGGAAAAATATATTTTATTAGTTAAAATAATTTCTAGGAAAAATACTTTAAAAAATCATATATCGTTTTTTTTAAGATTAAAAATCTAACTTTGTAAAAATAGGATTGATAGAAACATTTTATTGGTTAAAATATTTCAGAATAATACTAGAAATTTACAAAAATTATTTTAGGACTTCTATATCAAAAAATAAACATATGGAAGCCAACTTTTTATAACCTATATAATTTGAAAATTATTTTACCCTATATATTTTTATTTGAATACACATCCCCTCTTAATAGCTTAAGAGTACTAATAATAATAATAATAATAATAATAATAATAATAATAATAATAATAATAATAATAATAATAATAATAATAATAATAATAATAAAATCTTATTAGTAATAATAACAATAATAATAATATAAATAATAATAATAATTATAATAATAATAATAACTAAACACTAATCAGAAGAAGACAAAAGGAAACACAAAATAAAAAATAAAAAAAATCCCATCAAAACAACAGAAGCAACCCATGTGCTGCTGCTCTCTCTTCTTAATAAGAGTGCGAAAGAAAGAAAAAAAATGAAAAAAAATTGAAAGAAGAAGCAGGTGAGAGAGAGAGGCGGAGAGGGGAGCGGGAGAGAGGAGGAGATGCGGTGGCGCTAGTCGCTCGACGTGGCGGAGAGGTGGCGGGTGATTCCACGCGCGGCGGAGGGAAAGCGCCAAGGGGCTGACGGCGGAGGGAAGTGAGGAGCAGGGGAGACTGGGATCCGGCCGGTGGAGGGTGGCTAGATGCGGGTACGCCGGAGCTCGTAGGCCGGGCTCGATGGCTACGCGGTGGATGGAGAGAAAGGTCGCGTGCGGAGTCAGGGCAGCGGCCATGGACGGGCGGCGCCGGAGGAGGTGAGTCGGGTTTCTGTTGGGTTTTCTTCCTGATTTCTTTTGGGAGGTTTTCGGCTACGTGGTTTTGGCCGAGGGTGGCGGTGGCGTTCATGGGGTCGGGGAGTGGTGGTGGGGTAGGCGGGGATTCGTCAGGAAGTGGGGGCGACGGCCAGCGGCGCTTTGACGCCGCTGCGGCAGAGGACAGCAGGGTGATTGGGGATCTGATGGTGTTCGGATGGTCGGGCCAGAACCGAGGAGTACGGCGTGGTGGTTGCCGTGATGGGCGTGGGTGAAAGCGGGTTCCTGTCGGGACGACGGTGGACATGTTTAGAATAGGGTTAGGGTAGAACTAGGGATTTGGTCGTGGATTTGGGGTTTTGGATGTCGTGTCTTGCGCGACATTGAATTTGGAGGACGTGTCCGGGGCTGTCGGACATGGAAAAGAAATTGTAAATATAAAAAGAGAGAAAAATAGTAGAATGGGTGGTGATGGACACGAACACGGTGCACAACACGATGAGATATTTGTGGAAGATGAATTAGGAAGACAAATAATATGGAGGAGTACCTGCCTATTTATAGGATGTGGGAATTCCCATTTGGATAGAATTAGGAGTAGTTTAAATCCCCTTTTAAATAAATTTAAAATAAATCAGATCCAATCCAAATACAAATCCAAATTAAATCTAATTAAATTTCTAGTATAAAATCAATAAGATAAACCAAATTTCAAATATTTAACGATTTAAATAAATCCAAAATTTTAAATCAAGGTTTAAATCGCCATAATAATTCCGAAATATATTTTCCAAAAATACTAATATAATAATTTTGAAATTACATTATTATTTACAATTAAACTCAATAAATATTTACTAATGTCCAAATGATATTTACATAAATATACTTTTCTAATGTACCATTTTATAGAAAAAAATTATTTATTATTATAACTATGTAAATAAAAGGCTTTATAAATAAAATAACAAATTGGAATTTTGGAACGATAACTAAAATACTTATTATATATATTTTGAAACAATAAAAAAATAAAAAAAATATTTTTCCTAAAAATATGTACGCTCGCACATATTCGCACTCGTCGAGCAATTACGAAAAATAAAATTTCGTGCGCGACGTAAAATACGACTACGCGGCGTACAATACAAAATTTTAAATCAGTACCAAATTTTTTAAAAAAAAGTAGAAATTTAGGGGTTTTACATCCTACCCAACTTAAAAGAATTTCGTCCTCGAAATTAAGAATTCGTAGGGGGTGAGAAGAAACTAAATTAGATAGAAGGGTTCGAAGTTTATATGGTCGTAGTCTAGGTTGAGGATATGATTAAGAGACGATTGTAATCACTCCAGTAGATTTAGGGTCGAGGGAAAGGTCGAGTAGTTCAAGACAAAGATATGGCAACATCGAGTGATAGTGGTCATAAGTAATAGGATAGCTAGAGGAAGTTCTAGTATAACACCTTCGTCCTTCTAAAATAGGTGAAGGCGAAAGCAATAGGGAGTTCAAGAGAGGCGATATTATCGAGTACGATTACGTGGTTCAAGGACGACCGAAAAAGTTCAAAATGAGTTGCCAAGGCAGTTGCGGATGGAAGTCTAGTGGACAAGTTTAGCTATGTTCCCATCCACGTAGAACGATAAATAAAAGCGAACCAAAGTGCACTTGATTGATCAGACCATCATGCACCGGTTCTAATTAGACAATATGTTAGTGGGAGCGACCCAATAAAACATATGTCATGATCAAGCTTGATAAAGAATACGCTTGCAAAACTAAGCTATTTTAGCATCATAGGTAATTAAAATAATAAGAAAAGGGTAATGATGAAAGAAATGAATTAGTCCAAGATCTTATAAAATCTAAGTTCCGTCCGAAATTTGGGCCTATGCAGTCGGCTTGGTTGACTAGATAAGTTAGGGTCTACTGAATTCTATGGTCCAAGTGAACCTATCAATGTGGTCCACAAAAATGTTGGTTAGGTCATGAGACATTCTACTCAACTTACAAGAATTAAACTAATTGTGTGATAGGTCCAGCAATCAAGATTTAAGCATGTAAGGAATTAAGTAGAACAAAATCGTATATCGGGTCGAAAGAATGGAGTCGAGGTCGAGTCTCATCTATAGTTTAAAGTATATTGGTTTCACGGTAGGGATTAGAGTCCAGTCATTTTGACCCGAAAGTCGCAATATGAAATTAGAGTACAAGGAGACGTGTTTTAGTGGCACGTGATATACCTACATGAAGGTGGGCTCGTCTAGGTCTTACATATGAAAGTTGTGGGAAGGAAAAGTCTAGTGTTGTGCTCCAAATATCAAAGTCACGATAGGGACACCAAAGAACTTAAAGTAGAAAGTGGGAGTTAATGAGATAATGATTAACGAAATAAATAAATGACCGAGCTAAAGCATGAAATAAAGATAACTTAGATTCTAACAAATCAAGGTAAAATAAATTGGGAGTACAGTTTCTAGGAATATGATAGCCGCTTAGATGGTGCATGATCAAGGAACAATCTAACCATTTCTCAAGTTTCAAATGATTAGATGGTCATGACTAATGATCTAGAATTGAGGAAAGGTCGAGTAAGTCAAAAGATATGTTCATCGGTTTGGTCGATGACTAACTATACTTGTGTATATGCAATATCATAATTATAGGTGGCATGGCAATCTAATGTACAATACTTCTATCTCACTAGGGTGACCTTTCTTGCTTCTTGGTCCTCTACCAATATGATCTAATCTAAATTTCAAGTTCCTCGAAGTTTCTCAATAAAATTTTCAAGATACTCCGCCACAATTACCAATTATCTTAGACTATCAAGTTTAATTTAAACCTATAATCGATCTCGAAATAGTCCTTGTATATCGTAAATGAACATTTTTTTTACTAAAATTTAAATATCCATAATCCAGGCTTTAAACTCAAAATTTAAATAACTCTATAAATCATAGATCATAGGACAAAATTTGAAATTTGAATTTTTCCTTCAAAGTCGATATCTTCCAAAAATTTTAAACAAAATTTTTCCATCATCCCTTTAAAATTTAATAAACTTTATAAATCGTACGCGCAATTTAAAACCTCAAGTTCTCTCCCTTCTAAACTTTTATCTCTCTAGTCGTCTAGAAATCATAATTTAAACTCTTTAAATAATCTCGAGATAAACTCTATCATATTACAATCCAAACTTAAGTTAACCGTAAATCAAGTGTCACAATATAAAAACTCAAGATATTTCTTAAATTGATTTCATATCCCTAATAAATCATAACTATTTCACAATTTCAAAAATTCATAAAAATTTTGTTTTCTCGATATAGCTATCCTCTTGTGTATACCACCTTGTAAATTTTAAAATTAAAATTTAAACTACCCTTTTGATGGCGGTAATACACTACTACCCAACTTGAAATAAACTAATCCTTAAGATCAAATTTCTAGGAAACATAAATGCTTTTATACACAAATAAGACCTCAATGCATACTAATTGTCAAGGTAATCCTTCTAGCCATGTGTTTGACCTATGAGCATATACGAGTGTAGTCATCTTTCTAATTGTCACTAAGCACGAAACTAAGAATCTACGGTAGAAGGAGTCAAGCAAGATGCAAATCAAGGAGGACAAACGAGAGTTCAAAATTTGAAGTCAAGAAAGGATGTCAAGTAGGTGGATGAGATTCCTAGATTCTAATCCTATATTGCAGGCTCACATCGTTACAATTACGTAACCGAAGTGACAAACTTGACCTGCATGGGCCACCACAAAAACATGTAACGCCCCAGTCCCAAAATACGAAGGACTAAGTACGTAGACATGCCAGCTGTATACATACGAAGTACAGGACCTTGTATGTATACATAAGCTGTAAATATAGAAAGCCAAGATACTAAATCTCATCCACAAAGATAAATAATAATATAAAAACAACTTTGAGTTTGTCATGTACACAATAGTTGGGCGGAGACAAAGTCCACTACCAACCAAATTAAATATGGAAAAATATACAAGAAAAAAAATTTTAGCAAGCGAGAGCAAGTGACGAGTCCAAGAGCAATCATCACAGAGAAAGGAATGGCCTTAGCAAGAGTACCTGTAAGAAATCACGAAACGCACACCTGGAGAGATCACCAGATCCTTAGAGGGACGTAACAAGACACATAATATCATGCCGACAAACTGAATAAATAAGTTCAACAGAAAAGTATGCATGAGTAAAGGTTCCTACCCATTCTAGGTGATATGCACTTTGAGGACAACGTTCTACGCAGGGACTGTAGGCTCAGCAGAGTAAATAAAGAGTGGCAGTAAGTAGCGCTCATTCGAGTCACTATCGGCCTTGGACAGAAGGTAGTGCTCATAAGAGTCACCCTCGGCCCAAAATGTGTGTAAAAATAAAATGTAGCCCCTACGCTAATAACTGTCCCCTCCCCCCAATGATACTATACATGCGTCGTCTCCACGACACTGTTTAATCCTTAATAACCGCAAAGTCTTCTACACAATCTATTGACAGTTATATCCTAACGCACGGCCTGTACGCACCGATGTACGGTCGGTACACAAGTCCGAAGCTATATGCGACTCACCACTCACACACAATCCGTGGCACATCGTGACAGTTTATGAGATGCACTAAACATACGGTGGTCCCTTAACTCTAGGCCAATTGTATAAAGTATAATAATTTGCATCTATATATTTTTGAAAGAACAACATAAAGAAAAAGCATGCATGATATTGAGCAAGAATTTAAACAGTAAAGACAAGGTGTCTTGCCTGGTAGGGCGCCTGGTGTACTGCAATAATCACGGTGACATGAACTGCGACTTCGGTGCAACAACTATGCAAGGGGACCTCGGGTAGTGGTACGGACAGTTCCATCAGGTCCAGGATGGTCAAATTAGTTAGGGTTGATATGAGGACGCACCAAATTTGTAAAGGACGAGGATTATGGCTAGTCGAGATGAGAGACGATGATCAAAGGAAATTTGTAGGAAATAGATATATATTATTTTAGGAACTATTTATAATACTTTGGAAAAATATATTTTATTAGTTAAAATAATTTCTAGGAAAAATACTTTGAAAAATCATATATCGTTTTTTTTAGACTAAAAATCTAACTTTGTAAAAATAGGATTGATAGAAACATTTTTTTGGTTAAAATATTTCAGAATAATACTAGAAATTTACAAAAATTATTTTAGGACTTCTATACCAAAAAATAAACATATGGAAGCCAACTTTTTATAACCTATATAATTTAAAAATTATTTTACCCTATATATTTTTATTTGAATACACATCCCCTCTTAATAGCTTAAGAGTACTAAAAAAAACAATAATAATAATAATAATAATAATAATAATAATAATAAAATCTTATTAGTAATAATAACAATAATAATAATATAAATAATAATAATAATTACAATAATAATAATAACTAAACACTAATCAGAAGAAGACAAAAAGAAACACAAAATAAAATAAAAAATAAAAATAAAAAATAAAAATAAAAAATCCCATCAAAACAACAGAAGCAACCCATGTGCTGCTGCTCTCTCTTCTTAATAAGAGTGCGAAAGAAAGAAAAAAAATGAAAAAAAATTGAAAGAAGAAGCAGGTGAGAGAGAGAGGCGGAGAGGGGAGCGGGAGAGAGGAGGAGATGCGGTGGCGCTAGTCGCTCGACGTGGCGGAGCGGTGGTGGATGATTCCACGCGCGGCGGAGGGGAAGCGCCAAGGGGCTGACGGCGGAGGGAAGTGAGGAGCGGGGGAGACTGGGATCCGGCCGGTGGAGGGTGGCTAGATGCGGGTACGCCGGAGCTTGGAGGCCGGGCTCGGTGGCTACGCGGTGGATGGGGAGAAAGGTCGCGCGCGGAGTCAGGGCAGCGGCCATGGACGGGCGGCGCCGGAGGAGGTGAGTCGGGTTTCTGTTGGGTTTTCTTCCTGATTTCTTTTGGGAGGTTTTCGGCTACGTGGTTTTGGCCGAGGGTGGCGGTGGCGTTCATGGGGTCGGGGAGTGGTGGTCGTGTAGGCGGGGATTCGTCAGAAAGTGGGGGCGACGGCCAGCGGCGCTGTGACGCCGCTGCGACAGAGGACAGCAGGGTGATCGGGGATCTGATGGTGTTCGGATGGTCGGGCCAGAACCGAGGAGTACGGCGTGGTGGTTGCCGTGATGGGCGTGGATGAAAGTGGGTTCCTGTCGGGACGACGGTGGACATGTTTAGAATAGGGTTAGGGTAGAACTAGGGATTTGGTCGTGGATTTGGGGTTTTGGATGTCGTGTCTTGCGCGACATTGAATTTGGAGGACGTGTCCGGGGCTGTCGGACATGGAAAAGAAATTGTAAATGTAAAAAGAGAGAAAAATAGTGGAATGGGTGGTGATGGACACGGACACGGTGCACAACACGATGAGATATTTGTGGAAGATGAATTGGGGAGAAATAATATGGAGGAGTACCTGCCTATTTATAGGATGTAGGAATTCCCATTTGGATAGAATTAGGAGCAGTTTAAATCCCCTTTTAAATAAATTTAAAATAAATCAGATCCAATCCAAATACAAATCCAAATTAAATCTAATTAAATTTCTAGTATAAAATCAATAAGATAAACCAAATTTCAAATATTTAACGATTTAAATAAATCCAAAATTTCAAATCAAGGTTTAAATCGCCATAATAATTCCGAAATATATTTTTCAAAAATACTAATATAATAATTTTGAAATTATATTATTATTTACAATTAAACTCAATAAATATTTACTAATGTCCAAATGATATTTACATAAATATACTTTTCTAATATACCATTTTATAGAAAAAAATTATTTATTATTATAACTATGTAAATAAAAGGCTTTATAAATAAAATAACAAATTATAATTTTGGAACGATAACTAAAATACTTATTATATATATTTTGAAACTATAAAAAAATAAGAAAAATGTTTTTCCTAAAAATATGTACGCTCGCACATATTCGCACTCGTCGAGCAATTACAAAAAATAAAATTTTGTGCGCGACGTAAAATACGACTACGCGGCGTACAATACAAAATTTTAAATCAATACCAAAATTTAAAAAAAAAATAGTAGAAATTTAGGGATTTTACATCATGTCTTGTTCTCATTTCCTGTACTTTATATATATTTCCTGTTTCTTGATTCATACCATGATGTTCATGTTCATTTCCTTGGATATACTTAGCTCCGCTCCTAACTAGGATATGTTGCAGGTGAGTTGGAGGCTCTGTGCGACACGTATTATGGCGGAGAGCCATTAGAAGCAGGAGAGCTAGCTGGAGTTGCTCTTGACTTAGAGGCTGCAGAAGCCTAGAGCTTACCTTAGTATTTACATATTATTTTCTTGTATTGAGACTAGTAGACTTACTTTCATTTGCTGGAATGTAATAAACTCTGAGACATGTATCTGGATTTGGGATTCGTTATAGATGTTGTGTTTACATTTACTCTTGTATATCTGGTTAGTTTTTCTTAGTATTGTATAGCTTACTTCGTCGTGTCTATCGACGAAGGCTGGACGTGTCCGACTCGTATCCGGTTATTCGGGAGAGGGTCGTGACACATGTAGTCTATCTCTTCGAACACGTTCGATATAATCTGTCTATCCATCCTTCCCAAGTCAAGCATGCTACGACACAATTTGTCACTAAACTATAATCCTCATTCCATATTTCCTAAGTCGCTTATCACAATTCATGCATTCGATCACAAGGTCGTCTAACATAACAATGTGCTATGCCCCAATCTCACGCAAGTCTGATTATCCGCGATAGATATGAAATCACCATGCCAATGCTCCCGCAGGATAATCGTTCTCATCGGAAAATAACTCTTGCCTTGAGTCTAGACTAATTCATTCTCGATACGTAGATTGGATCTATCAATCCTCAAGTTTACTTCATCGTCAATCACAAGTCCGACCAATCCTAGAATTTACCTTTACATCAAACCACAAGTCGAAGCAATCCAAATTGTCACGCCCTGATCTCCTGAGTTCGATCATTTTCACGACATGAATCACCATGTCAGCGCTTACACAGAACGATCACCCCAAATTCGATGTGACGCATGTGTGAGGCTAGAGTTGCGCTCGCGCAAGATAAGATCGTCGACGTTGTGGTTATCATTAAAGAAATCAAGACACGATCATTTTCATTCAAGCATTCATTCCAATCAAAATACCAAGTATAGCATCCATCAAAACAATAACATTTTACACGATCGTTATTCCTCGAATCAGAGTACCCCCGAGTTATCGCATATCGATCTTTGATACGCTTCAATACCATCGATGATATACATAACCTGACGATCTTTATTTGCAACGAATTTTGAGTCATACAACTGATGCTATTATCTGAATTGGATATACCCCAATCTTTTCGATATTTCAAGATAAAAAATTCGATCATTAATCCCCGAACTAGTCACATGATCATTTCGTTCAAACCCATAATCACGTACATTCATTCGTCTATCTTTAGTCATCGAGCAACATATTTTCTCAAAATGTATCGATCTATGCTAACTCAAATCATCGAGCAACATCTTTCTAATCCTTAGAGTCATTCTCAAATATTCGAATCATTTCCATGTACGCTATCATCTAATCGTGCTAACTTTTCGTATACGATTCATATCAATTTCCTCGATCGAGTCATCCTTCTGTACATCTTAACTTTATCTCGATTCATTTTTACCTACTCAATCATTTTTGTATTTCGTACTCGGCATAATCCCAATCTGGTGCACGTCATTTCTAGTTCGTTCAAATAAACTTGTCAAAATCTTCAAGATTACAACTTACTCAATGATACTCAATCTAAGGCTTTGCGTACTCGTCGCTTGCTGATAGACTCGTTGGTACCCCGTATCCTCAATCGATCGACATCCCCGAGGCTATCCCATACACCACTCAGGGATGAAGTCATTTGACAAATTCTCAAAACTATCATTTGATTCACAATTGATTACTTTGAATCCCCGTTCGAACCATTCCTCAAATTTCAAGCACGATTCATTTGTATCACATCGAAGATATCATCGTTTAATGGCACTCCTATCGATAGCTATCCTGCATACTCAATCAAGTTCAACTCATTATCGTCCGAAACGAATTGAATCCCGCACTCGACTTTGCTAAGGCCGACACAATTCTTGGTGTATATGTCTAGCCCGACTTAGCCAACCTTGCTTGTTTAAAGTTAGTTCAACCAATTTTCTTTCGTGATACTTTTTAAAATATATGGACTTATTGTATGGACATCCCGTGGGATATTTGAAAGAGAGCGTACCAACAATATCGATTGCGGAACATCAAAGTTTGCAAAACAAAATCGAGAGCTAAAGAATTCAATCGAAAGTCCAAGGACGTAAAGCCGTGCTCTGATACCATTATGTCACGCCTCGATCCCGTTGGACCGATCGTCCTCGCTAAGGTGTGATGCTGCACGAGCCTAGATTGTGCTCATGCAAGGCAGTTTCATAACGGCCGATTACAACAGCTTGCGTTGGGGTCGTCGCACAGAAGTCCCAAGCAGAATTATTGAATATAAAAGGCAACACAAACATTGAAACAAAATCAGAGTCTTTATTGATAATGAAGATAAGATTACAAAGGCGTGTAGCCAAGATTACAAGTCACTCAAGCTCATTTTTCTCTCTGATTACAAGTCACTCAGCTCTCTCTTATCTCTCAATACACAGTTGATAAGCCAGCGGATGCTTTAGATAGGCGATGTCCATACATTATGTCCCGTATAAGTTTCGACTTTAAGCGGCCACACGTCTCGAAATGCCAAGGAACTCCGTGCCTCGACGCATCCAAGCGAACTCCGTGCTAACGAGCTTCTACTTGTGCCTTCACATGAAAACTGTGTGGCTGTCAGTGCTCAACTATACTGGTGGAGTGAGCTCCTCGCCCACCCATACAAAACCAACACGATCATTTACTTTGTGCAACATAATCCCTTTATGATTGTCTTTCTATTCTTGCTTTATGATCGATTTTAGGACATAGACGCCTGGCCTATTTGTGTCTCTAGACCATCATCGTGCTATCACACCGATAACTTTCTTATCCTTACCTCTAGACCATTCTCGTGCTTGCAACATCAACATACCAACTCGTGTTTGCCTTATGGCCCAAAAACGACAAAAAACTACTAAAAACGACAAAAAAGAAAAAAAAAGAAGTGACGAAAACCATAAAAAAAGGCAAATGAAATAAAAAAGCGACAGAAAATGATACAAACAACAAAAATGATGAAAACGAAAAAAATGACAAAAAAATGAAAATAACGTTGAAAAATGATATAAAAAAAAGAACAAGAAAATTTAAGCAACCTTTTTTTTTTGGCCCGAACAAATAAATATACCCACATTTTCTTAAGGGATATGATTCCCATGTTTTCATGGGTAAACTATTTACCGGTTATTTTTAACTTCCGGGAATAAATTTTTTGTAGTCCAAACATATGATAATAAATTCCCACCTAAAATTTTCCAGAAAAAAAAAATACGGCTTACCAAACCTCCTCTTACAATTATCACAAAATGTGGGCATGGAATAATCACAAAGATCCATTTTTCTTACGCTGCTGGTCTGCTGTAAGGGGTCTGGTTTGGAGTCGATGACCATGCTCTCTCCTCCGTCGTCGCTCTAGGCGCTCCTGTAGTGCGAGTGCTCGTCCATCTTGTTCGTGTTCACCTTCGTTTCGGTTGCTGCTGCTTTGCTCAGCCTGTCGCCCTTCGGCCGGTCGACCAGCTCTACGGGCCTGCTGTCGTCGCCGCCTCCGTCGACGTCGAAGCTGCGGATCCTCACCTTTAGGTGGGAGTTCCAGTAGTTCTTGATCTCGTTGTCGGTTCTCCCGAGAAGATGCCTAGCTATCACAGACCACCTGCATTGTCAAGTACGATTGATTCAAGCCGGGTCGAAAAATCTCAAAAAATTTAACCTCCATATATGTTACTACTGTGAAATTTCTAGTTTAAATTTAGGTCTCTATTGTTTTTTAGAAACTGCATAACAGGTCCTTAGAATATCGAAAAAAGCTTTTTTTTCCCTGTGGTTAGAAAAAATCTTTTTGTCGTTAGTATTTGTACAAAGTTCTTAGAATGTCAGAAACAACCATGTTCGTTATGTTGGTTAGTCTAACAGCTGGAACCAAGGCCGGCCCATGGAGTTGGTTTGTGCTATTCGGAGCTAGTTTTGTTGCATCTTGACCCTTATTGTAGGTCGGTCCTGGAGGATCACCCGCGATCCCAACCTCTAGGTCGGCCCTGGCTGGAACTGTCCTAATAGCTTTCCAACTGATGGATACTGAAAGAGAATTCCAGATAGGCCAAACGAATTTCCAGTCGTCGTGTCAAGCACGTATCGGACACGGTACATACACCAACATCGACCAGGAGATGCCAAATTGAGCATATAAATCTCAAGATTCTGAAGAACATGCATGGGTCTAACTTCCGACAGAAAATAAAACATCGATAAAATTGTATAGGACACATATTAGACACGAGGATGAATATAAGGACAGACTCCGGAGTTCTGAACCCGCACGAGTATCATGAGAAAACATTATATTATTTATCATGGGCCTACTGTGTCACCAACATAACCTAAATGTGATATTTAATTTGTTATTAAATCATTTAAGGAGAAGAAGTTAATTATTGGCAACTACATCAATTAATACACCTCAAACAGCCCTGCTACAGAGAAATTATTATATGGGCTCACCACGTAGTAACGGTGAATGGTGAGTCCGATCACTAATTTTTTGACATTTGGTATAATATTTGACATAAAAAATTTCATAAAATTATAAAATATATAGAAATTCACTTGACATGATTAGAAAATTTTTTTTTTCTTCCAAAAACATTAAAAAATTGACCTAGAAAATAAGAGATATAATAATATAATAAATTATGCTAAGAGTCGAGAAATAGTGGCTGGCCTCACCATTCATCATTATCACGTGGTAAATCCGGACCACCCAATAATTTCTCCGAGGTACATATGCATGTCTCATTTTTTTTCAGCACAAAATCGGAAAAAAAAATGGAGTGGACTATAGCAAACTCATACAGAGTAATAATGGTGTAACGTTTTGCTCATCGACCATACTTTGTGAATCTTTGACAATTAGGTGTACTGAAAAGGAAGTATTTCTGACCTATGCCGAATTGGTAATTTTATTTATTTAGGGATCACTAAGGTTTAGAATTTTGATTTTTTATCAGCTTAAATTTTAAGTCCTGACATATTCAATTGAAATATTTGGATCCTTAATTTTCATTTTTGATTCTTTTTTCTATTATACCCTCATTTTCAACATATGTTGGGATATAATGGGGAAAAAAAAGATCAGAAATAAAAATCAAGGATCTAAATTTTCAATTGGGCTTAAAGTCTAAACTAGTATAAAATTAAGGATCTAAATGCTAATTACTCGACCTTTCATTTTATTTATTTTTAGTCCCTTCCAGGTTGGATGGTGTACGAATAGTGATTTTTAAAGCCAATTTTTAAGAGCACTACACAAAGTGTGCGACTATCATTATTTTCTTCAGTCATATACATAGTCTGGATTGTAGAAATTTCAGCTTCTTTCTACCATTACATGCCATGATTTATTTGTCACCTTTCGTAATCACTGCCGCTCTAAGCTATTCGTAAAGAAAACAGGTCTTTTACCAAATATTTTAAGGGAATTGCAGCATGCCAACAAGACTTTTACAATATTTTCGAATTTTTAGTGTGAGTTATCAAAAGTATTTAAAATTTATTACGGTTTTTAAAAATAAAATTTATACATTTTCTTATAAATTAAGGATAATTTTGATAATCTATTTTGAAAATTTTTGACAATTACAGTTTCCTATTTTACACGTACCAAACAATTTTGATCAACAAAATGAATGATATAACTTGCAACAATATGCAAACTATAAAATCTTTGTTGATGTATCAATAACAAATTGAGAGCTTGGTGATCATATCTTCTTCCTCTGGTGTTATGTTACCCCTCTTTAGGTCAGATCTCAAGTAGTTAATCCACCTAAGCTCGCAGCTCTTCCCACACCTCAACAAACCTAAGAATCCTATACAATAACAATCAAGAAGTAACTCAGCAAGTAAATGAATAAAAACACAAGTATGTATGTATGTGCCCCGAAGCCTTAGCCTAGTGGTAAGGTGAGGGACACCTGGGGGGGAGTGGTCAAGGGACCGAGCCCTCCTCCAGACTAGTTGGGTGACTATTATAGTCGTGGGTCTGGACCGGCCTGGCTGGATAATGCTTATAGCTACAGATCCAGGCAAAAAAAAATGTATGTATGTATATCTTCCATTATATTTAGAAGAAATAATTTGTTTTTATGTGGGATCGAACCTAGGGTTAAACTAGTCATTTCATTTCGTAGGGGACAAAAATTCTACAACATAAACTAATTTAATATAATAATTTTCTTTTTCTGGGGACAAATTTAAGAAAAAAATAAAATATTGCTAGCTAGATAGAAGGAATAATGCACTCCCATGACTATGACTCGATCTAATAATCTTCCGTCATCCAGTCGGAGCTTCTATGCCTCTCCCAGCTGACCATAAAAGTCACTCAGGTCCGACATAACATAATCTAGCTGAATATAGTATTTTTTTTCCCGGAGACAATTTTAAAAAAAAGAAGAATATTGCTAGCTAGAAATTTAAGAAAAGATATATACTTAATTATTTTAGGCGCCACTAAGTGACTTATTTTGGTAATGATCTTGATTACAGAGTTACCAAAGCATATGATGTTTATAGGACCATGACCGGATGTATTTGTTTATTTATTTATATTCTATATATGTATGCCTTGACGTCTAGTTAGAGATCAGATCAAATAAGTCGTGGATACGACTAAGATGATCTTTTGGGGCGGGAAGGACAAGTACTACTTGCTTGCACGCACACACACACACTTATTCGGGGAGGATCATGTTTTCGGTGTTACAGCATATTGTAGTTACCATTGAAATTCCTTGTCAGAGCTACGAATCTGTCTTTTATTTTGGAAGGTCCACGCTTGCGAACGTTGTCCTCAAAAGAGTCGTACAGTCAGCTTGGTTTAGTGTACCCCACCCATATTTATATATACTATTTTATTTCAGCATGTATATTATGTACCTTGTTATGTCTCATGAGGACCTGGTTTTCTTCCAGGCATAGGTGAGGAGATATTTTCTGAGGAATACGGACCGGAAGTTTATGCAACGGTCGGACCAGCAATAAAAGGCGAGGTTTCTCCAGAGTAACTTTGCAAGTGGTAGTGTTTTTATATTTGAGTTTGTAGTCATTTTTTAGTCTTTCTTTTATTTACATTCTAGTACTTGTATCCATGGATTTTTTTCCCCATGAGACTATTCCTTCATGATTTGACATTTTTATTATAGTTTGACATTCTTTCAGACTTATTTTATTCAGCACTGTGATGTTATAATATGTTATTTTATTTTATATTCATATATGTGCATAAGATTAGTTGCCTGTGATTATATATATATATATATATATATATATATATATATATATATATATATATAATATATATATATATTATATAATTGCCTGTGATTATACTGTTATGTGTGTGTGTGTGTGTGTGTGTGTGTGTGTGTGTGTGTGTGTGTGTGTGTGTGTTACAACTTAAGATGCTCTCCAAAGGGTCCATTGTGTCACGACCCGCACCCTGTTTAGTGGCACGAGGACGTGGGTACGTCTAGCGTACGCTGCAATATCGACGGTAGAACGCTGTAGAGATTATCTATACTATCTAGCATCTAACAATATGATATGTACCTATCATCTCCGCACGAAGGAAATAATATGACAGATGAAATGTATAACTCAATCATAAGTTATAAAGGAAGAATAAATCATGATATTTGGACAGATGATATAGAAGATAAACTGAATAACAACAGAAGTCACAATACAAAGAGTCCAGAAGTCTTAAGTCAATTTAATACGTATCCTGAATAAATATAACATCTCAATCTTATAAACTAGAGACAAGGTCCAGTAACATTAGCTACTAGCTAAAACAATACTAAAGGTGCACCCTCAACGAGCACCGACTCCAAGGGAAACCTCTTGGACATGGTCATCAGTCCTGTAGATACTCTGAAAAATATTATCCAGTTAGAATTAGAACAAATTACAACACAAATAGTAGTTCCAATTAATTGACAAAAGTATAAAGCAGTGATAAAGAATGTTATATACGATGAGGAAAAAAAAACTTATCTGAGGCAATAATATAAGGGAAAGTGACAGGCAATATAAACTAAAAATGTAATCTGTGTGGACAAATAATGGAAGAGGACTGGTGAACTGAGTATGAAACCATAATAGACAATGTGTTTGGAATACCAATTAGATATGTGATCTGCTTGGGAGATTCAATGATTTACACTAAGGAAGGCGAGCTCAACCATACATGAAGTGTATGTTAGCTAGTAGCCAATGTTTTACACTACTTGTCAATAGTTCTTGATCACATATCTAACTAGTATTTCTTTCGTCCCGACTAATACTATAGATCCAATCATGACATGTTACTAGCCAATGTATTCCAGTGTTATCCAATATTATCTAATGTTATCCAATGCCAACGAGAACAGTATTCGATACCATTGCGATAAATTAATGTAACATCCCATAACTGAAGATCCAATGACAATACCAACCCGTGCACCATCATATCAAGAATCATAAGTAACATTTCTAAATACTGAAATTATAGTAGTAACCAAATAATGAAAACTATCAGAGAATGTACTCGCCTGTTGTCCTGAACAGTAAATGTGAATTGAGGCTCAAAGTAGAGTCACAAGACCTAAAGATGATATATACATATGTTAATTGGTGTTTAATAGAGTTAAATATTATTTTCTAGTGTGTGATATGCAATCTAGGTCAATATTGACTTAAAGTTGACTTTTCGGTCAACTAGTCAATTTGGTCAAACCCTAGTCAAACCAAGTCAACCTAGGTTAGGTTAACCCTAATTTAAGTCATTACCTACCTAGACACCTATGTTATCTATGTATTTGGATATTACCTTCATTTAATATCATCCTATGAGAAGTTAACCCTATATCCCATTCATGGGTTTCTTAAACTTGGATGCAGTATCTCTATGTATGAATACACTTTACCTATCCATCTATTAGTCTATTATCTAACCCTAGGTAATACTTTACCTTAACATGATAGGTATTTACTTACCTTTCTCTACTAGGTAAACTCTATACCCCATCTATTTTATCTACTAGGTAAGTCCCTCCTAGCCAAGGTATGTTATACCCTACTCTAGATACATTATATATCACAATACCTAGATGTAGGTAATACTCTAAATCACTTCACTGGTACCAACTCAATATCCCACTAACCATGACATCCCCTACCTTATACACATATATAAATTCCTATAACATCTCCCTTTCTTGCCTATGACCATGTAATCCCCTAAATGAACTCCCACACTCATGTAATCCCCTAAATGAACTCCCACACTATTCCTCATTACCCTTGGCCTAGGACCTGCTCACTTCAAATGCAGGCCCTACAGGACCTGCCTTCCCTTTCCTGGGCAGTGCAATATTTGTAAGGCCCCCTGCTATTGCTGCAATACAGGCAAGACAAGGCCAAGCAAGTGCCCTGCTGCAGCATGCTTGCCTACTGCAGTGCACAGAGCCTATAGGCCCTGCTGCTAGGGCCTCCCATGATGCCATGGCTCACTGGCCATTGGCCAAGCATTGCAGTAGCCAAGTGGCACTGCTCTGCTCACTCTCTCACACAATTGACACTCCACACTCAAGTGTACACTCATACACTAACACCCCCATGGTATCAACTGATACCAGTCCCTCTTAATAATGCTAGTACTGCTGTTACTGTACAGATAAGAACCCTTTTACCTCTGATATTTGTTTTACCTATTGTAGTGTTAACCACCACTATAGGGACATATATGTCTACTATTGCACACACACATAAAGTTACCTAACATGTATACATACATGTTACTGCCCTACATATACATCTTACTGTTAGGAACATCCCCAGTTCAATCCAAGACTGAACCCTAAACCATTATACCTATAGCTCACACACACACACACACACACACACACACACATACACACACACACACACACACACACATATATATATATATATATATATATATATATATATATATATATATATATATATATATATATATATATATATATATATTTCATGTATCAGTATGATTCATTCCCACTATGTTTAGTCCAAAAGACTGAAGCTCAAACCCCTCTCCTGTTCAGTCTATATGACTGAATTTTACTCCCATTCTCATTTACTGATAACTTCCTAAACAAAACAGTCCTAGACCACTGCTACTGCTCCTTAATTCCTTCATATCTGTTAACTAGTCCTTTGTATCAGTCCATAAGGACTGATACATTGGTTCCTAATTGAACCCTCTCACACATTACGATGGACACTCACACTGAAATGTCAAAACCAAGACACTGGCCTAATGGCCAATGTGCTCAACCATCAGAGGGAAGGGAGGGATCCCCTGCTGCTAATGCAGCCCTGTCCAAACATTGCAAAGCCTGCATTCAAGCCAAAACAAGGGACTCACTTAGAGATCCCTCACACTCTACTAAGACACACCCCAGCTTATGAACTCCTAATTCTAACTCACATTACACTGAATCTAACCAAACCCAAGGGCTAAACCCCCCGCACCCCACTGGACACTAATCTTAATGGCCTGCACATAGGCCTGCCCACAGCAGGTTATGGCCTGCCATGTCCAAATGCTAATCGAGACACCCTCTCCATATCACTGTACTCCATGAAAAATACTTCATATTAAGCATACTGTTGGAGGACAAAGCTATCTAAGCATATACAGGAACTATTGACAAAGCAAATATGAATCACTAAGACTTTAGTGAAGTGAACTGTCAATGATGTACAAGTTATAGTAATTGAGAAATAGTACCAAAATAATCCTGTAAAAAGCACATACTGTAATCCACATCCGAGAAGGAAAAATCATCCTTTGCTTAATGATACCTAGAGAGTTACATATACCTAGTTTCAAAAGGCTGCGGTAATTTGGCATATCAAAAGGATAAATCTAGTCTCAGTGTATTCAGATTAAAGAGTTCATATCAGCAATTTGATTAAAGCACCTACTAAACTGAACTTTCACGAACACTCAATTCCTTACTGACTGACACCAAATAAACATTGAGCTTCCCACTTATACTCTTACTCATCAATGGCACTACCCCATAAATTGGAGAGGTAGTCCCCATCCTGTCCAGGCAAGACAGTGGCTACACACTGCAGTCCAACATGCCTAGGATACTAGGTGACATTCTAGAATACTGTCACAACATGGCCACACTGCTATAGTAGCCAAACTCCTCATTCAATAAATACTGAACCACTAGGCACTCGACTAGTATCACCCTTATTTTTCGTATTTCCCGTATTTCGTATTTATACTCGTATCTGGATTTTTGGCATGTATTTTTATTTTCTCAACTTGTGGAATTTCGGTATTTCTCGTATTTTGGGTTTTGGGCTTGGCTCGGTTTTAATTGGTTTGGTCCGGTTTGGTTCGGTTTTAGGTGTTGGAGCACCCTAGTCCTATGCTACACCCTCAACCCACCATAACTCCCCCACTTTATAACTCCACCAACCTCTTCTCTCTCTTCATAACCACCATTAATTTCCTTCTTCTTCTTCTTCCTCCACACAACTCCCCAACCCTTAGGCAAGTGCATCTTGCCACTACATGAGAACCATATTTTCTTTGTCCATTTGCTAGACTAGGACATGGTGATCAACATTAGTTCTTGGCATTTTGTGATTTGGAACCTCCATTGTTCTAGATCTAAGTCTTCCTATTTTCAGATTTTTGCATGTTTTGATCTATTTTAGTTGGTTTTCTATGAGTTTTGATGTTTCCATGTAGAAGAGCATTCAGTTTCACTCCAGTTGGAACTTTGGAAATCCGGATTTGGAGTTCGGATGACCAAGTTATGTTGCTTTGAAGCCTTGGGTTCATCCATGGTGTTCTTGCTGTTTGGAGAAGACAGTGAGCAGTGGCAGAGCTTCTTAGCTTACGCCACGCAGGCTTGAGTACGCTTCCTGTTGGAAGCGTGTCTCCTTGAGCGTGCGTGACTTTTTACGCAGCTGCTCCTTGAGCGTGCGTGACTTTTCACGCAGCTGCTCCTTGAGCGTGCGTGACTTTTTCACCTACGCTGTCTCCTGTAGCGTGCGTGACTTTTCACCCACGCTGTCTCCTGTAGCGTGCGTGACTTTTCACCTACGCTGGCTCCTTGAGCGTGCGTGACTTTTCACCTACGCTGCTCCCTGTAGTGTGCGTGATTTTTCACCTACGCTGTCTCCTGTAGCGTGCGTGACTTTTCACCCACGCTGCTCTCTCAGCGTGCGTGACTTTTCACCTACGCTGCTCTCTCAGCGTGCGTGACTTTTCGTACGCTGCTCCCCTGACCCCTTGTTTAACCCATTGGCTCTTGGAGTTTTGGTCTTATCTCTTTAAGCTTGGCTTTTCTATAAGTCCTGTATATTAATATTTTATTAGATATTTTATGTTCATTTTATATCCTTACGCCTTTTGTCATGAACTTGATTTTACTTAATATGTTGAAATGACTTTTGTACATGGCATGGTATGACGAGAAACAAGCACAACACGACAGTGACCCGTAATGGTGCACTCCTGACATGACCAACCTGACATGATAATGGCCCATCGTGGCACACTTCTGACAAGTACCCTGACATGATTTATCTTGATAACTTGATAGTGGCCCGTGGCGGCACACTCCTGACTTGACATGACCTGATAATTAACTTGACTTGCCTTGACACCGTGGGTAGTTCTTTCTTGCTTGCTTGTTAAATCCACCAGTCTTGTCTCGCATTATATCTAGGACATGAATCCCTGGTTTCCCACGGTCAGGGATTCATACTGAATCTGACTAGGTTAATGACTAGATGGATCAATTAGTTCATGGAGAAATCCCCAGTTACCTGTTACCCCTTTGGTCCCGGCCTTATATATATATATACTTAGGATTTGTTGCTATCCGTCGAGATGAGCGCACTTCCAGCCCGCCGTCGAGTGTGGTACCTTAGGACACATGTATCTTACTACAGTGTGTCTGCTATATCCTGCTATCTTTTCCTTTTCTTGCTGGGATCACTCAGGTAGTAACAAACAGGTAACCGGACTTGGAATTCTCATTGCATCTTGCTAGTAACTAGGCCTGTGATAATCCTAGTTAGTTAAAGTAGTAAGCCGTAGTATCTGCTTGGCCGTGATTGATTGAATGAAGTATAACCTGTCTAGTCTTGTCTTGATTCCTGCACAAGATTGCTACCTGTCATGATTTTCTTATATTTTGCCGATAAATGGTGGGAGAATCCAAGTTCCGTTCAGACGAAGGGTTACAACCCCGGTCCTTGTTTGGTTTACGGGTTGTAACCTGGTTATCTGAATAGTCCCATGGTTATCTCATCGTATATCACCTGTTATGTTTTTCCTTAATTCCTGTCTTTATTACCTTATTATTATTATTGTGCTAATTGCTGGCTTTTGTTCTTATTTCGTGGCCTCCTTTGTGGCACTTACTCTTTCTGGGGTCTGACCCAGCTGGTTTTGTATGGCCGGATACCGGAGCAGCAGCAAAGGATCTACCTGCTTTCCAGCCAGATGGTGACCACTAGAGGGAATCCTGGCAACGAGTGGGTTTCTTTTGTTCTTCCACTGTAATTGTACATTATTCTTTTAAGGCGTTTAGCCGACGAGCACCTGTTAGCTCGATGCACTTTACTTTCTGTCTGCCTACGGGCTGTAAACATGATTGGCAACTCAAGGTTGATCATGTATGACTTAACTCTTGCTAGTCCTTATATTTTGTACGACTAGCTTCATGATCATCTGGATATGTAATGTTTGGGACGCCTTACAATTGTATATTTGGTGATCTGACATTTTGTAATTATTATTAGTTGGTTGAGATTGAGACAATAGGATAATTTATGACCTTAAGAGACTGATGGCTTGTAGAGTACCCTCACATAGCTAGACAGCCGTGACCATATAGTGGGATGGTTGCCGTTCCGTTATACGTAGCTGGCTATGTCCGCCCCCGCTCCTCAGCATTTGGTTCTGGGGCGTGACATGGTTTAAGTGGTGGCCCATGCAGGCCTTGTCAATCAAGAAATGTGAGGGTTTACCGGATAGATGTCTCAATCTGTACTCGCCTTTGATCTCCACTCGTATCTTCTTATCTCCTTGGATCCCTGACTTGATAATATGCTTGCATCATTGTTCTATCCTGGTCCTTCCTTAATATTCTTGACGTCCTTGCTTCAGTGGCATCATTCCTGTTGATCAGCCAGAAGAAGTTCGGCCGGCAGACCAACAACAGCAAGAAGATCAAGATCAGTCCTCAGCAGCCGTCTCTCGAGCTATGCCTTCTGGAGAACCAATGCCCCCAGTCCAGCCAGTTCAGCCAGCAGGGTCAGAGGATGGGGTCTTGATAGGGCTCATCCGTGAGTTGCTTGCATCTCAGGATCGTCGAGGTGATGCCTTGCAGCAAGCAGTACAAGATGCTATGAGCGGAATTGGTCCTCGAGGGAACAGTGCGGTCAACAATTTCAAGCGCCTGAACCCTCCGTTCTTCGATGGCAGCGAGGATGCTATTACTGCAGATGCCTGGCTACAGGACATTGAAGTTATCTTAGAGGCAGCCAGGACCCCTGAAGCAGAGAAGGTGGCAGTGGTGCGCCTGCAGTTACTAGATCTAGCCCGCAGCTGGTGGGCTATGCAAGCAGCAAGTTTGGGCACGCCTGTCATGTGGGCGGTATTCAGTGATATGTTTCAGACCAAGTACTTTGACGCAGTGGCTAGATATGACCTGCAGACCAGGTTTAGTAATCTCAGGCAGATGAACAGGACGGTCGACGGATATGCGGCCGAGTTTTTAAGTTTGAGTCGGTTTGCTCCCACCTTGGTGGCAACCGAGCTAGACAGAGCACAACAATTTCAGTAGGGGCTCCACCTGGAGATCATATTGGCAGTAGAGCAGTTCGAGCACATAACTTTTGATGCCGTCTTGCGAGCAGCGAGGAGGCATGAGTACACTTTTCGAAGGATAGCGGACCGGACCGGAGATCGAAAACGGTCTCACAACCAGATGAACCAATCCTCAGCACCGACCCCAGCAGCTAGGGCCCTGACCATTGGAGCTACGAGAGCAGATTCAGTTACCTCCTTGCAGCATTCTGCCCCGACCTATCCCCAGCAGCAGAAGCAGAAGCGGCCTTTCGCAACCGGTTGTTCTCATTGCGGAAAGCTCGGGCATGTTGTTACTGAGTGCCGCAGGGCACAGGGATTGTGTTTGGTTTGTGGTTCACCGGACCACATGATAGAATCTTATTCGTTCAGAAACAGATCATCGTCGACAGTAACTTGTCCCTCGGTTATGGGACCAGCACCAGCACCAGCACCAGAACCAGCTCCAGTTCACCAACCACAGCAGCTTCCGTTCTCGGGTCCATTGCCGTCTCAGGCCCAGGCCTTCCAGCAACAGAGGCCACAACAGTTCGCCCTGGCTCAGGCCCAGATCCAGAATCGGCAGAGAGGTATCTATGTCCTATTGTCTTGCTTTCCACCATCGTTATGCGGAACACATGTCATGTTTCATGTATCCTAATTACAACGGTATATCCCGGGCCCGAGCCATTTCCTAGATCATTCGAAAAGGTTGGTACCAATAACCTTTAACCTTTTCGTATGAGGAGAGGCCCGTGTCCCTGTTTGACCAAAGAGAGAGACCTTAAGCGCAAGACTATCAGTTTAGTTCGTGTTGCTTGAGTTCATCGCTCCTTGGGAGAGTCAAACGTGGGAGTGTGAGGATGCTATCCGATCACGTTATCCCTACTTGTTTGACTCGTGAGGTGTAATATCTTTCTTATGCCTTACATTTTTCCTTCCTTGCTTGTATTGTATGATTGTATGATTGAACTGCTTAGTGTAACTTGCCTGTGCTTAGTGTAGCTTATCGTGACAATCTCTAGCTTCTTGATTAAA
Organism: Iris pallida; assembly: GCA_029216955.1. Classification (NCBI taxonomy): domain Eukaryota; kingdom Viridiplantae; phylum Streptophyta; class Magnoliopsida; order Asparagales; family Iridaceae; genus Iris; species Iris pallida. Next base: position 29,611,670 of record JANAVB010040218.1, on the reverse strand, counting down.
TTCCAAGGACGGAATTCTTTTAAGGTGGGTAGAGTTGTCACCCTCATTTTTCGTATTTCCCGTATTTCGTATTTATACTCGTATCTGGATTTTTGGCATGTCTTTTTATTTTCTCAACTTGTGGAATTTTGGTATTTCTCGTATTTTGGGTTTTGGGCTTGGCTCGGTTTTAATTGGTTTGGTCAGGTTTGGTTCGGTTTTAGGTGTTGGAGCACCCTAGTCCTATGCTACACCCTCAACCCACCACAACTCCCCCACTTTATAACTCCACCAACCTCTTCTCTTTCTTCATAACCACCATTAATTTCCTTCTTCTTCTTCTTCCTCCACACAACTCCCCAACCCTTAGGCAAGTGCATCTTGCCACTACATGAGAACCATATTTTTTTGTCCATTTGCTAGACTAGGACATGGTGATCAACATTAGTTCTTGGCATTTTGTGATTTGGAACCTCCATTGTTCTAGATCTAAGTCTTCTTATTTTCGGATTTTTGCATGTTTTGATCTATTTTAGTTGGTTTTCTATGAGTTTTGATGTTTCCATGTGGAAGAGCATTCAGTTTCACTCCAGTTGGAACTTTGGAAATCCGGATTTGGAGTTCGGATGACCAAGTTATGTTGCTTTGAAGCCTTGGGTTCATCCATGGTGTTCTTGCTGTTTGGAGAAGACAGTGAGCAGTGGCAGAGCTTCTTAGCTTACGCCACGCAGGCTTGAGTACGCTTCCTGTTGGAAGCGTGTCTCCTTGAGCGTGCGTGACTTTTCACGCAGCTGCTCCTTGAGCGTGCGTGACTTTTCACGCAGCTGCTCCTTGAGCGTGCGTGACTTTTTCACCTACGCTGTCTCCTGTAGCGTGCGTGACTTTTCACCCACGCTGTCTCCTGTAGCGTGCGTGACTTTTCACCTACGCTGGCTCCTTGAGCGTGCGTGACTTTTCACATACGCTGCTCCCTGTAGCGTGCGTGACTTTTCACCTACGCTGTCTCCTGTAGCGTGCGTGACTTTTCACCCACGCTGCTCTCTCAGCGTGCGTGACTTTTCACCTACGCTGCTCTCTCAGCGTGCGTGACTTTTCGTACACTGCTCCCCTGACCCCTTGTTTAACCCATTGGCTCTTGGAGTTTTGGTCTTATCTCTTTAAGCTTGGCTTTTCTATAAGTCCTGTATATTAATATTTTATTAGATATTTTATGTCCATTTTATATCCTTACGCCTTTTGTCATGAACTTGATTTTACTTAATATGTTGAAATGACTATTGTACATGGCATAGTATGACGAGGAACTAGCACAACACGACAGTGACCCGTAATGGTGCACTCCTGACATGACCAACCTGACATGATAATAGCCCGTCGTGGCACACTTCTGACAAGTACCCTGACATGATTTATCTTGATAACTTGATAGTGGCCCGTGGCGGCGCACTCCTGACTTGACATGACCTGATAATTAACTTGACTTGCCTTGACATCGTGGGTAGTTCTTTCTTGCTTGCTTGTTAATTCCACCAGTCTTGTCTCGCATTATGTCTAGGACATGAATCCCTGGTTTCCCACGGTCAGGGATTCATACTGAATCTGACTAGGTTAATGACTAGATGGATCAATTAGTTCATGAAGAAATCCCCAGTTACCTGTTGCCCCTTTGGTCCCGGCCTTATATATATATATACTTGGGATTTGTTGCTATCCGTCGAGATGAGCGCACTTCCAGCCCGCCGTCGAGTGTGGTACCTTAGGACACATGTATCTTACTACAGTGTGTCTGCTATATCCTGCTATCTTTTCCTTTTTTTGCTGGGATCACTCAGGTAGTAACAAACAGGTAACCGGACTTGGAATTCTCATTGCATCTTGCTGGTAACTAGGCCTGTGATAACCCTAGTTAGTTAAAGTAGTAAGCCGTAGTATCTGCTTGGCCGTGATTGATTGAATGAAGTATAACCTGTCTAGTCTTGTCTTGATTCCTGCACAAGATTGCTACCTGTCATGATTTTCTTATATTTTGCCGATAAATGGTGGGAGAATCCAAGTTTCGTTCAGACGAAGGGTTACAACCCCGGTCCTTGTTTGGTTTACGGGTTGTAACCTGGTTATCTGAATAGTCCCATGGTTATCTCATCGTATATCACCTGTTATATTTTTCCTTAATTCCTATCTTTATTACCTTATTATTATTATTGTGCTAATTGCTGGCTTTTGTTCTTATTTTGTGGCCTCCTTTGTGGCACTTGCTCTTTCTGGGGTCTGACCCAGCTGGTTTTGTATGGCCAGATACCGGAGCAGCAGCAAAGGATCTACATGCTTTCCAGCAAGATGGTGACCACTAGAGGGAATCCTGGCAACGAGTGGATTTCTTTTGTTCTTCCACTGTAATTGTACATTATTCTTTTAAGGCGTTTAGCCGACGAGCACCTGTTAGCTCGATGCACTTTACTTTCTGTCTGCCTACGGGCTGTAAACATGATTGGCAACTCGAGGTTGATCATGTATGACTTAACTCTTGCTAGTCCTTACATTTTGTACGACTAGCTTCATGATCATTTGGATATGTAATGTTTGGGACGCCTTACAATTGTATATTTGGTGATCTGACATCTTGTAATTATTATTAGTTGGTTGAGATTGAGACAATAGGATAATTTATGACCTTAAGAGACTGATGGCTTGTAGAGTACCCTCACATAGCTAGACAGCCGTGACCGTATAGTGGGATGGTTGCCGTTCCGTTATACGTAGCTGGCTATGTCCGCCCCCGCTCCTCAGCATTTGGTTCTGGGGCGTGACAACTAGGACACTCACTCCTACAGGGAAATGGGTCACTGCTTCAGTTCATAGGAACTCAGTTCAGTCCCATGAATTTCTTGATAGTGCACCCCAAACATGCCTATGCAAAAGTCTTTCAAAACCTGCCGCAAACATGGCCACTCTCCTACTGCTCCTTGGACTCTGAGATAGGGCACACACACTGTCCCTCTCAAGGCACAAGGGCACTTTGACAGTGCACTCACAACACTCACTGAATCAACAGTGGCAAGACCCAAAATAGTGAACACAAACCCCCAAACACTTACACTCATATACATACATATGTATAATATATAGATAACACACATATGCCTATATACAAAGTGAGGGAACTTAGAAATCACTTGAAGTGCTTATCTAATGAACAATCAAGCCAACCATGGGTTCAAAACTGAAAAACACGACCAAAATAACCACTTTGTCATTTCGACATACACTTGGTGGGCTCTCCTCAGATTTCTCCAATGATGGCACAAAAACCCTAACTAAAATATACCAAAATGAGGTTTAGAGCCTTGCTCAACTCCCAATGGGTACCCCTAACCAATGTGAGTATTCCTACAAGTGTCATGCATGAAAATGAAGCTCAAACTATCAAAATAACAAGAGTTTTACCTATTGGGTGGTTGTTTTCCCAATAAAACCTTCTAGGGATACTTTTGTGTCAAGTTTGACACAACCACTCCCTCATTGGGCTCTTTACCATGAGCTCCTTGGTCTCCAAGCTTCTAGCCTTATAGAAAAAAGATTTGGGAAGGTTTTAGAAGAATTTGGTGGAGTTTTGATGGTGGGAATGAATGGAATGGAAGGGGGGCTTGAAGGGGCTTCTTCTAGGGTTTAAGGAGGCTCAAAATAATATACAGAAGAGGGAGAAGACCCTTTATATGTCCAACCATGAAGGGTGCCCTAAAACCCTCTTTGAAATGTCTATTCTACCCCTCAAGTTGTCATGAACACTTAGGTTTGACAAGGGGTTGCTCTAATCTATGTGTTGGGTTAATTTTTACTCTAAAACTAAGCTTAACATGACTTAAATATGGCTAGTGTGTTCATCCTAGAATGTAGGCTCAAGTGACCATGTCTAGTCTAATTGAGTCCACAAGTCAAGGTTCAATAAATAGGTTAGTCAACTAATAAATGCAACAATCATGTTTAGTCAAATAAAAAATACCCACTATATAAATAATATAAAATGACAAAAATATACCTATTCTGGAAATATGGTAGTGACACATTGAATTGGATTGTCTTTTTGAGTGTATCTGTTATGACTCACACCCGATGTAAGGCCAAGAGGACGTATGTATGTCAAGCCTACACCGTAGCATTGACGGTATAACGTTGTCTAGGTCAATAATACTATCTAACCATCTCACACAATAATAAATAAAATATGTCAATAATATCTCAGCTCCATATGGAGGACAAGATGACAATACTCATACTCAATCATAAATAACTATATGGAAGATAACGACACGATAGCGACATAAAATATATGAAATGATAATACAAGAGATTTCTAAAACAAAAACAAAACCTATATCCACATCCAAAAGCTATAAGTCTAACTATCTCAACATAAACATAAGTCTCAGAAATAATAATACGGTGAATCAAAAACTGGAGACAAATTCAGTACAAATAGCTAACTAACTCAGTCACTACTGGTGCTGTCTTCTCAGCTGGAAGTAATCTCTCATGAGCCAAAGATTTCAAGTCAGGATTGGAGCAAAGTACATGTCAGGATTGGAGCAAATATACATGATATGAGAAATATATCCAGTCAGGATTGGAACGAAGTACACCTCTAATAACAGTTTCAGTAAATGACAAAGACTAAATAACAGTAAATAAAGAGAATATTGTAATCTCAGTTCCAAAATACGTAGGACTACGAATACGTACATGTCAGCTGTATATATACGCAGGCTATTCCAATATATAGAACCTACGAATACACACATAAGCTGTATTATATGAACTCCAGCTCATATTAATATTCCATGGTCACACACAACAACTATATCTCATCCACGACGACAAATAAAAGAAATAACTATTCGAATGTCTCAACTAAAATATAAAATAAAATATCTGTCGAGTGGAGACTAATCCACTACCGAGCGACTGAATGAAATCAACTGAAATCGACTAGATAAAGAATAGCAACTACACAAGTCCATCAACTAAAAAGAAAATCAAGTAAACTCCGAAGGTGAGACCTCCTTGGCTACGAAGGAAGAGTATAGTCCTGAACCGTACTCCTCACGATATTGTCCGTCGTATATACCTAGAGAGATCACCAGATCCTCAGATGGACGTAACAAGAGAGGTAATATCATGCTATATAAACTGTCATAATAGATAAATAAATATACAAAGACTATCCTAAACAATAAATATGCAAAATGGTATCCTAACCGTCTAACGTGCAAGTAAAGGACAACTTTCACACGCATGGGTGGAATTTAGGTTATGTGTATATGTACTGTTATCCAGTCATCTTTATCCGACCGTAACATCCAAAATGTCAGAAGGTATTTGCAATTTGTATCTCGCCATAGTTCCATTCGGAGACTATGGTTTACCTATTTGATTTTCCATACGCACTAGTGATGTGACTATTTTTGTAACCGCTTGAGTCTCTATACCTTAATCATAACAGTTATGATCATCTATCTGTCACACGACTTCTTACATATTGATGGTCAGTCAAGTACGCAAGCCATGCCCCTAGTAAAATATCTCAAACCGTGTACGTGAGTGTCATGGCCAAAGGAGATATAAGAATATCCTACAATCATAAGGTATGCAGTATTCTTTTTTTAATCCTGGAAATTTTTTCAGTATTATATGAGACCCTAAGACTAGATAACCCTTAGGGGACGTTTGGTATGCAGTATTTTTTTTATTCCTGAAAAAATTTAGGGTGAAAATCTATTATCATGTTTGTTTGGGATATAAAAAATTTATTCCCAAAAATTATAAATACGCAGGTAAATAGTTTACCAATAAAACATGGGAATCCTATCCCCTAAAAATTTTGGTCGTTTTTTGTCGTTATTTGTCTTTTTGGATTTTTTTTATTTGATTTTTTTTTTATTTTTGATTTTTGATTTTTGTCTTTTTAGTCGTTTTTTTTTGTCATTTTTACGGTTTTTTTCTTCTCCTTTTTGACGTTATTTCCTTTTCGGTTTTTTTTCCCCTTTCTTTGGTTTTTAAACATTTTTTCCAGAAACATTTATATAATCACCAAACATAGAAATATAATTTTCTAGAGAATTTAACTACATGGACTTTGATTTTCGGGAATATAAAATTCTCGCCTTTTTATCTAGTATTCATACTAAAAGTCCCCTACAATTATCACAAGATGTCGGGGCATGGAATTAACCACAAAGATCCATTTTCCTCACTCTGCGCATGCAATATGCCAATGACAAAACTTTCCAAGAAAGTACGTACAATGATGGCATCTACAAGACATCCGAGAGCCAACCATCGAGAGTCCCTTCCTCTGCTGCTGCAGTGCTGCTCGACCCCTCCGCTGCAGCTGCTGCCCATGGCGTCGACAGCTCTGATACCATGTTGTCGATATCATCCCACAGCTTGCACTGCTCCAGTATCTCCCAATCATCCAACCACTTCAGCACCTCATCTTCACTAGCCGACCCCTCACCTTTCAATGCAACCACCAACTCTCCATCCCCACCGCCGCCGCCGCAGTCTACATTATTATCCCCACTACTCTCTTTCCGTGGGCTGGCCCGAAAGATTGGGTTGCTTGAGCCAGAACTTGCTTTGGTTGATGTTTCACCTTTGTTGTGGGCCGGTACTGGAGGGTCACATGTGACCGTAACCTCTTGCAGATCACGTTGGACCTGAGAACCTGTCTTAAGCAAAAGAGGGTTGTCCAAGTCCGAAATTTTGTCGGCCTTGCTCCCATCGCTTGCGGCGGTATGATCATGCCGCCGCCCAAGGGTTACACTGCTGGCCTGCTGCTGGGGGTCCGGGTTCGGGACGGAGTCTATGACCATGCTCTCTCCTCCGTCGTCGCTCTGGGCGCTCCCGTCGTGCGAGCGCTCGTCCGACTTGTTCGTGTTCACCTTCTTTTCGGTTGCTGCTGCTTTGCTAGGCCTACCGCCCTTCCGGTCGACCAGCTCTACGGGCCTGCTGTGGTCGCCGCCTCCGTCAACGTCGAAGCTGCAGATCCTCGTCTTTAGGTGGGAGTTCCAGTAGTTCTTGATCTCATTGTCGGTCCTCCCGGGGAGATGCCCAGCTATCACAGACCATCTGCATTATCAAGTACGAATGATTCAAATGAGAATTCTTCTACATCGCCTAAAAACTTTCACTAGTTTGAGAAATTATTGGGTGTGCCGGACATAGTACGTCTTTTCCATGCCAACCGTTGGATTACCATGGGGATGTGTGCATGCGCACATCCCTCGACAATCCAACGGTTGGGGAGGGGTCGGGTGTACTACGTCCGGCCCATACATCATACTAGTGCGAAACAAATTTCAGAAAATACTTTTTATCTTACGGTTGTTAGAAAAAAGATGTTTTTTCAAAGTATTTGTATAGAGTCCTTAGAATAGCAGAAACATCATGTTCATTACGATTGGTTGGTCTAGCAGCTGTAACAGTACTGTATACCTTCCCATTTGATGGATACTGAAAAAGAATTCCAGATAGGCCAAACAAATTTCCAGTTGTCGTGTCAAGCACGTATCGGACACAGTACATACACCAACATCGACCAGGACATGCCAAATAATTAAGCATATAAAGCTCAAGGTTCTGAAGAACATGCATGGGTCTAACTCTCAACAGAAAAATAAAACAGCTATAAAATTGTATCGGACACGTATAAGACACGAGGATGAATATACCGGAACTGGACAGACTCCCGAGTTCTGAACCCCCACGAGTATCATGAGAAAACATTATATTATTTATCATGGGCCTACTGTGTCACCAACATGACCTAAATGTGATATTTAATTTGTTCTTTAATCATTTATAAGGACAAGAAATTAATTATTGGCAACTACATCAATAATACACCTCAAGCAGCCCTGCTACAGATGCATGTCTTATTTTTTTCAGCACAAAATCGGAAAAAATGGAGTGGACTATAGCATACTCATACAGAATAATAATGGTGTAACGTTTTGCTCGTGGACCATATGAATCTTTGACAATTAGGTGTACTGAAAAGGAAGTATTGACCTATGCATAACTGGTAATTTTATTTATTTAGGGGTCACTAAGGTTTAGATTTTTGATTTTATATCAGCTTAAATTTTAAGTCCAAATATTTGGAGCCTTAATTTTTATTTTGATTTCTTTTTTCTCTCATACCCTCATTTTCAGCATGTGTTGGGATATAATGGAGAAAAAAAATCAGAAAAAAAAAAAAAAAATCAAGAATCAAAATTTTCAATTGGAGATGTCAGGACTTAAACTCTAAACTAGTATAAAATTAAGGATCTAAATGCTAATTAGTCAACCTTTCATTTTATTTATTTTTAGTCCCCTCCAGGTTGGATGGTGTACGAATAGTGATTTATAAAGCCAATTTTGAGAGCACTACACAAAGTGTCAAGTGACTGTCATAATTTTTTGCAGTCATGTGCATAATCAATATTGTAGAAATTTCAGCTTCTTCTAGCATTACATGCCATGGTTTAATTGTCACCTTCCATAATCACTACTGATCTAAGCTAGTCATAAAGAAAACAGGTCTTCTACCAAATATTTTAAGGGAATTGCAATATGCGAGGCTTTTACAATATTTCCCAATTTTTAATGCTGAGTTACCAAAACTATTTAAATTTTTTTACAATTTTTAAAAATAAAACTTATACATTTCCTTATAAATTAATGATAATTTTGATAATTCATTTTGAAAATCCTTGGACAATGTAAAAGCTTCCTTGGCAATTACAGTTTTCTATTTTAAACTTGACAAACAGTTTTGAGATCAACAAAATTAATGACAATAGCTTGCAACAATATGCAAACTATAAAATCTTGAGCGCTGCTAGGATGTCCGTCCGCGACGCTGGCCTCGCCCGCGTGGCAGGCAGCCATTGGCTCTCTCGTCTGGGTGGGTCCAGATTAGCAGGAGGCCCAATGGTTGTAGGCCACGCGGACGCGGGCCAGTGTTGACGAGCCCCACGGGTGGATAAAATAGACTTTCCGTAAAATCTTTGCCGCTGTATCAATAACAAATTGAGAGCTTGGTGTTACCTATTTCCAAGGGAAGAATGGAGCTTGATGATCATGTCTTCTTCCTCTGGTGTTATGTTACCCCTCTTTAAGTCAGATCTCAAGTAGTTAATCCACCTAAGCCTGCAGCTCTTCCCACACCTTAACAAACCTAAGAATTATCCCATAAAAATATACAGGATTTGTAAGAACAATCAAGAAGTAACTCAGTAAGTAAATTAATAAAGTACGCAAAGTATGTATGTATATAACTTCCATTACTTTTACTAGAAATAACCTGCTTTTCTGTAGAATCGAACCCAGAGGTAAAATTAGTCATTTCGCGACAAAAATGCTATATCTGGCAACAAATTTAAGAAAAAAATAGAATATTGCTAGCTAAAAATTTAAGAAAAGATATACTTAATTAAGGGACAAATAAAAATCTTTTTTTTTCAAAAATTGTATATAAAAAGATATTTGTGGGAGGCAACGGATTCCAATCCTACTTAAACAGTTCCGATCATCTATGATCGAAACCATTCAGTCAAGATGTACTATATCTTCACCTGTTGATCACTAGAATCAGAAGACTTCCACATGCAAGTATTATATGTGCGGACGACGACACTATTTGGACCGCGGTTTTGGTCCGCACTTTTGGACCGTCCGTCATGTGTCAGCGTTCGCCCCATTGGCAGATCAACCGGCGGCGGACCCAAGCAGATAGGGAGAGGCCAATGGGATGCTGACACGTGTAGCCCGCGGTCATGACCAGTTAATTTGCCGTCCAAGACCGCAGGCCAAAATAGCATTTTTCCTATATGTAGGTATATACATACCTGCATTCTTGGGCAAGGATCTCCATGACCCTTCGCCATGGACGGCAATGTGCTTGGCCAGCAGCTCATCTTCCTCGGCTGTCCACCTCCCTTTCTTCATCCCTATCTTCTCGCAACATGGTGCTCTTCCCATCTCTCCTCTCTAATTACTTAGCTTGTCACCTTTCTTTCCTGGTTTCTTGCCCAAGCCTAAGGCTGCTAGCTGCTCTATAAAAGAGAGAGAGAGAGTGTGTGTGCGCGAGAGAGACAGTGTGACGTGTGTGTGCTATTAGTGTTTGTACTGTGTAGAGAGAGAGAGAGAGAGAGAGAGAGAGAGAGAGAGTGAGTGAGGAAAACGTGAGAAAAACTCCACGACCGACTTATCGTCCGTGTCTCCCCTCTCCAATAACAGCCGGAAAAACTACAATGATACTGTAAACTCACGGGCAGTGTTGTCATAACAGGGCCGGACCGGAACTGCGGTTGGATCAGATCTCGCCGAGTTTTGCCAATAAATCGATCCGGTATGCCTTGAATCAAAAGAACTATCGGTTTTCTAAGAATCGGGGTTACACCCCGACGAACCGGCCGAACCAGTTCACATTTGAACTAGTCAATTTTGTTTAAAAAACTCAAAACAATTTATCACGTGAGATTTAGATAGACCTTATAATTATAAAATTAAACCAAACAAAATATACTAAGAACCAAAATAAAACAAACCAAACCAAACTAAAAAGTAAATATGGATATCTTACATATTTGAACCAAATCAAACAAAACAATTTCTATTTGGACCCCGGTCCGACCTATACCAATTTTTTGGTTCATTCATCGGTCCGGTTTTTAAAACATTGTTCACGGAAACGTTATTTTTCCATAATTTATTTTTTAGACAAAAATTTAGAGAGGTCCATGTAGATTTCTAAGGAAACAACTAGAAAAAACTACTCTGATGTTGTAAACACGGATGCGTTTGATTGCAATATGAAAAAGATTTGGAAAAACAATTAATTTTATTTTACGGAATTATTTTACTAGGAAAAAGTTTCATAGAATTTTAATATGTAAAATTTAATTCGGGCGTTTGATTGGCATTATTTTTCACAAAAAATAGTTATTTTTTATAGAAAATAATATTTTCCTATGGGTTAGATCCATTTCATTTTTCACCATTTTAGAAAAAAAATATGAAAGATGATCTATCATACACTACAATTGGTGGAAATCTTGTGATAAAAATATTTTCCATAGAAGAAAAGCCCAATCAAACACAATCAGTGTTCAATTTTGATATATTTGCCTAACTCGAGTGATCATTGTGGTTACCGAACGGAGACATAAGAGCTATCGATGGATAGCAAAAAATAGGTTGATGGAGCCAGGAGGCATATTATTCCTTCCATTTACAAAAAAAATATATATCAATACCTAGAGATTTACCGAGATACCATGAATATTATAGATACCTATAGGACTACGACACGTGCTATTGTCACATTATATTTAGCCAAATTGCATGTATCTTGATTATAGAGTTACCAGATCCTATGATGTTTATAGGACCATGACCGGATGTATTTATTAATTAATTAATATATATATGTATGCCTTGACGTCTAGCTAGAGGTCAGATCAAATGAGTCGTGGATACGACTAAGATGATCTTTTGTGATGGGAAGGACAAGTACCACTTGCTTGGACCTTGTTGTGCATTTACACTTATATATATATATATATATATATATATATATATATATATATATATATATATATATATATATATATATATATATATATATGCACACAAACACACACAAATATATATATATATATATATATATATATATATATATATATATATATATATATATATATGCACACACACACACACACACACACACAATTATTCGGGGAGGATCATGTATTCGGTGTTACAGCCTATTGTAGTTACCGTTGAGATTCCTTGTTGGAGCTACGAATCTGTCTTTTCTTTTGGAAGGTCCACGCTTGCGAACGTTGTCCTCAAAAGAGTCACACAGTAAGCTTGGTTTAGTGTACCCCACCCATATCTGTTATATATTATTTTACTTCAGCATGCACATTATATACCTTGTTATGTCTCATGAGGACCTGGTTTCTTCCAAGCATATGTGAAGAGATGTTTTCTGAGGAGTACGGACCGGAAGTATATGCAACGGTCGGACCAGCAATGGATGGTGATGTTTCTCCATAGTAGCTTTCTAGTGGTAGTGTTTTTATACTTGAGTCTGCAGTCATTTTCTAGTCTTTCTTTTATTTACATTCTAGTACTTGTATCCATGGATTTTTTTTTCCAAGAGACTATTCCTTCATGATTTGACATTTTCATTATAGTTCAACATTATTCAGACTTATTTTACTCAGTATTGTGATGTTATGATCTGTAATTTTATTCTACATTCATATATGTGCATAAGATTAGTTGCCTGTGATTATACTGTTATATATTATGTGTGTGTGTGTGTGTGTGTGTGTGTGTGTTACAACTTAAGATGCTCTCCAAAGGGTCTGTCACGACCCGATCCCAAATTATTGGGTCGAACCGGATCATGCCCAGCCTGCACCGTTGTGAGACGGCGGCAGTAAGCTGTTCTATATGCAGGTATTCACAACAACATCTATACATTTGTCACAACTCGAATATACAGAAATTTTAAATTTTTTTATTCAACAATTGAAAAGTACAAATGGAAATGAAAGTACTGAAATAAAGTATTGAATTCAAATCAACAAACTCCAGTACAATAGAACTAGATAACTGAAAAGCAACTAGCTAGATGGTCGGTTCATCAGCCTCTGGTTCTGCGTCCTCCAAGGGGGACTCTGGCAACACCACAGGATACAATACCGGGTCATAGTAGCTATTGTACAATAGCTCAGCATCCTCAATGTCACCTAAAAATGTTGGTCTCCAGTCAGGAGGGAGCAAGTACGAATATGTATCTCACATTTCAAATAATAACGAAAAAGTACAAGCTAAACAGTTGAAACAATATTTTTCAGCAATTTAACAATTCAATACTTGAAACAATGTGATTTGAATATGTAACGTCTATGACCGGCTTGGGTTGTACAATAGCATCCTAGAGACGCGATACGGCTTATCCCCGTGTCTAAGAGGGGTAAGCTCGCACAATAACAATATGCAATATGAGGGGTATTGGTCATAAACGTTACACTATTCCCCCAATATCTCCACAATCAATATCAATCAATATTTGAACCCTAGGAGAGGGTTCCGTGTAACAATGTAGTTTAAACACGCAACTTGACAATTATTAAATAAAATGCAAGAAAAAATAACCGTAACTTGCCTCTGTTGATTGACTGGATCGGGAATATCGGTACCGAAGAGGAAGTCAAGTACGTCTCCGAGATCCTACAGTCGAGAACCTTGACTTAGAACCATAATGAAACCATTCTAGGTGTGCTAGTTACAATCTCTAGAAGCATCCCTAGTCAAGTTTTAAGTTTATTTAATTAACTACCGAAACACGCCTAACGTCGCAAGCTACGTTGGTTATCGTTTACTTGGCTAAACCGGTTAATTCAGTTAATTGGGAAAAATAGCGATTTATAGGTTAACTTGTCAAAACTTTGTATTTTATAATATAGATAAAACTAGACTTTTCTTTAAATGAAGAAAAATGTGAATTGCTAAATTGCCAGATTATTTATTGTGAGAAAACTTATTAATTTTCTTTATAAAATATATATCCATTTTATATTCTACGCGTTTAACGGCGAAACAATATTCCAGAAAAATAAGGAAAAGCTACGCTACACAATACATGGTCACAGAGAAATGAAGGAATAACTGGGCTTATGCCCTTACAAATTTTACATAAATTAATTAATCCTAAGGCGAGCTCTGAGTGCTGCGAACGGTCCAAACAGTAGGCCGAGACCCTGTACCATAAATACTAAAAGCAGTACCAGTTCTAAAATAAATTATAATTAAATTAAAAATTAAAGAGTCTCAGACTTGGTCGTGCAATCTCATGTTGCGGCTTACGCCTCAACGTACAGGTGACCCTGTATCGTTTGCGTTTCGTCGAGGCTCACTCGACCGATATGGTCGTCGCCTAACTGGTGGTACAAAATCTATAAAATCCAAAAACCAACAAAATCTAATCTATAAATCATTTTGCAAAGACCGGTTTTCTTTGGAAAATAGGTTTTATTCAAATTGCTAATTTTTATAAGGAAATCCCTTTTACAAAGACCGAGTTCGAAAGTAGATTTTGTTTTATGAAATTAATTTAAATACCAGTGTTTCGAAAAGGGCTTTACTAAAAATTTGGGCAGCACCTCCTCTGTAACTGGACAATCCAGCCACATAGGCGATACAAATCCCTGCACCAAAAGAAAATCCCAAACCAGGGATTACACCAAACCAATCCACAATAATATTCCAACCCAGAGTAATAATCCACAACCAACACATATAGATGAAAGCCAACATATAGATAAAGCCGAACCGCAAACCGAAAATAACGAATCGAAAAAATATACGCGTCCCACGTAAATAATTCGAACCCCAGAAATACAACGCCGCGACGTAAAACGTCGTGCGTATCCCCTAAACGCAACGAACTCAAATTTCGATCCCCGAAATGGGGTCGGGACCGCGTCATCATTGACACGAAAACCTAAAGGGACACGAGGACACGAAAAATATACCTCGGGTGCTCGGCTAGAGCTCTCAGATGTAAATATAGAGGAAAAAATCTACGCGGACAGCGGGATTGGCTCGGGACAGCACGTACGAAAACGCAGACAGTGTACGGACAGCGCACAGGAGCCGCGAAACAGCAGATCAGGGCCCGGGGTGGACCGATCAGCGGTACGAAAGACCGCGGACGCGAGGTCACGGACGGAAGAGAGACGGGACACGTACACGGACACATGGAGTCGAGACATGCGGGATGCGTGGGGCTGGCCACGCGGCTGCTGGCGGCAGCGAGGGCCGGCGCAGGGGCTGGCGCGGCTGCCAGGGGAGCGCCGAAAGGGGCTGGCGCGACGCGGGGGGTTGCTGCGCGCTGGTGGAGCGGCCGGGGGTGGCCACGGCCTGCTGGTCGACGGCGGAGTCGGCCGCGTGGGGGTTGTCGGCCGAAGGTGCGGAGTCGGGGGTCCGACAATCACAGGGTCGGGCGCCGCGGTCGCGGTCGGCCGGTCGGAAAGGCGAGGGTGCAGGCAGAAGGGCTCAGGAGTGGGTTTTGAGGAGAGGAAAGGAGAGGAAGTGATGATGCTGGTGTTTGTTTTGAAGGAAAAAAAGGGAAATAGTTGCTTTAAAGAAGAAATGAGTGGTGGTGGTGGTTTAGAGTGTTTTTAGAAAATGAGGGGAGGAAAATAGGGGAAGAGGTGAACGTGGGAAGAGGGAAAGGAGGGGGTGGTGTTGTACGGGTGAGTGGTGAGTGAGATTTTGTTTATTTATTTATTAATTTTTTTATAAAGAAATAATGTCATATATATATATATATATATATATATATATATATATATATATATATATATATATTTATATATATATATATATATATATATATATATATATATATATATATATAAAACAAATTAAAGCGATTTTTAGTAAGAAGTTTGGATTTGGGACGGAAATCAAGGTCGGGTTGCTCGGGGTCGGAGTTGGACCCCGGACACGGAATCGGGACGGGGCAATAAATCAAAGATCCTAGTCCATAAAATTTAAAAATAATAATTTTCCTATTCCGACTAATAATAAAATAATAATAATAATAATAATAATAATAATAATAATAATAATAGTAATAATAATAATAATAGTAATAGTAGTAATAATAGAAATAATAATAATATTAATCCTAATCTCAACTAGTAATCCAATAATCCAGTAATTCTAGTAAACCAAAATTGCGGGTTTTACAACCTTCCCTCCTTAGAAAATTTTGTGCTCGAAATGTCAAAGAAAAGGGCCGAGATACAACCAAAACCACTTAGCCTTGATCAAAAATAGGATTTTAAATCATCAGGCACGATCGAATTCTAGTCATGATCACTGGTTAAGATGATAAAATATAGGCACGATCAAAATTATCTAGATATGATCTGGGATAGAATTAGAATATTGTTATGATTGAAATCATTTTAGGCACGGGAAAATCTAGGTACAAATATGATCATAAAATAGGAGAAAATCAAATGAGGTCTCGTGAAACTGAAAGGCATGAAAGAAGCGAATGTCAACAGTTTATTGAGAAGGCAGAAAGTAATGGAATCTTTGAGATGAGGGACTAAAATGCCAAATCAAATTGGAATGGGGTACAAGGGTTTGTGACTCAGAAAAGATAAAAAGTTGTATGATGATAGAATAGCAAAGATGATCAGAATAATATAACTATGATAGGAATGTAATCGAGTAAGATTTTTCCACTGAGGGCCGAGTGATGATCAAAGGGAATAGAAAGAATATCGTTTCACTATTTCAACGGTCAGAAGATAAGATATGCAGAAAAAAAGACTTACAGGATAACTATCTTACTAATACCATGCAAAACCAATCTCTAACTAGCTGAACTTTCGGTTTCTACATAAAACTAAGGTATCTGTAAAGGTATTAAAACTAAATATATATATGGAATCATAAATTACCTAAATCAATTTTCATCCATCGTTGTATGCCAATGGTCTTATCTCAATTCCTCTCTGCTTATTTCTTATCTAGAACCTATCATTCCATTGCTCGTGTTATTTCTTCCTTTGCTATATCCGTCCCTTCTAGGTATAGTAGTTATCTAACCATAAAAGTTGATCATCATCAAGTATTTCTTTACTTGATCATTATATTCACATGTTTATATATATATATATATATATATATATATATATATATATATATATATATATATATATATATAAAATATATATATATATATATATATATATATATATATATATATATATATATATATATATATATATTATCCAAATTTACTTCCTCCATGGAAGAACATTACCAAATCCTATACTTTCCTCGCTAACTCTACCTACGTCTTCCTTAATCTTCAATAACTCTTCCTTTAAGCATAAAATTCAAAATCGTCAAATACCATCATTTTTGAATGAGCTTTAGACGCTAGCGGGCACTACTAGCGATTCTATTCCAAATAAGTCACACACTAGGTATACCACTCCCTCAAGGCTAGCTTACTCTAGGTATTCTTCTACCTTTTCTACCCTTTAGCTATCTAATCTCATTAGAAGAATACTGATCCTCTAAGGATGCTCTTACCAGAATAATATAATAAGGTTGGTAGGTAACTATCTAGGTTTTTCCCGCATATAACTATCAATCTGCTTTATATATAGCAGACAAATATATAACTATCCACAAAATATATGCAACATACTAAAATTGAACCTTGAAAGGAATTGAGGCAATACAGATTGATATGGTCCTAATAAGTTCTAGGAAAAATCAAGTAGAATTTCATAGAAAAACTACTCTTTCTGGCTGTGATAAGAGATTTCTGAAATGGAGACATCCGCTAGAAATACAAATCTTCGAATCGGGCAAAAGTCAGAATAATTTGATGGTGCTAAAAAGACAATCATGGTATGGATATAGTCTTAATAATATTCAGAAACCAAATATATCCGAAGTCACTTTGTATCAAATTCATGCCTCGCCAGAGTGCACCTGACTGCAGTAAATTTTTGGCTCCACAACTTAAATAATGATAGGTTACCGAGTAGTCTAACAACTTTATCCATTTTCTGGCTGAACAACATAGGAGACAAGTATGATGCATTTAGGACATAGTCTCAATAATATCCGAAAACCTATGAACACATGAAATTACTTCAACTTAGAGTCTATGCCTCGCCAGTGCGCAACTGGCTGCAGTAAACTCACAGTTTCCATAATTTAAATAAATGGCTGCAACGAATAGTGTGAAGCCATATTAGATCATTGAATATTTTCTCAACTTTGTCCATGAAAATTTCAAAGAGATAGCTCAACAATTCAAAAAGTTTTCCAATGACTAAAGAAAATTCAATAATAGAATGGAATCAATTCTCTGGCCGTTTCTGCTTCATGATACTCATGCATTGAGTTAAGAAGCTTTCTAGGCCTTGAATTGATCAATAAGTTGCATAGAGAGAATAAGGTTTCAAGTTGAGTGGAGGAAGTCAACAAATGAAAATATTTTTGGTACTTGAAATAACGTAGGAAATGTCAATCCATATTGGAATTATTTTTCGGAAAATAGTTCCCTTGGGAGATATGTGAACCAGCTAAGTTGAACCAATTCTTTGGTAACAATTAACCTTGGGGCTTTATGGTTCCAAAAGAATTCGGTTCGAAATTGGTTCTGAGAAAGTCAATTGGAAATAAGGCCAAGAAAAATGGTTGGATACACTGGTCGTAGAAATACTTTGGGTAGATAAGAGTTTATTAGGTTTGCTATATAAGAATTTGAAACTCTAAATAGTAAAATAGATCCAGATTCTAAATAAAGATAGAGAAGTATGATTTGATCAACTAATTGAAAATTTTAAAATAGGTTTGTTGAAGAAGGAGATTGGGAAAAATCTAATCCTAATCCATAAATAACAAAAGAGTATGGATGCTAAGGAATGCTGGAGTATGAGAAGGATATGGAGAAAAATAACCTCTGAAAGCCAAGGGACACTAAAAGATATTTAAAATCTAGAAAATAAAATAGGCAGTAAAACATACCATCATACAATCGGCCTAATCTAGATAAGGTTTAGGTGCAAACGTAAGCAAGGTAACCTATAAAACTATAAACAAGCCAAAATGAATAATTTCGGCCCTATATTGTAACATGGTTAATATAGTAGACTCTCCGTTCACCATGTATATTATATATATAAAAAATAATATCTAGGTATTCCAAAATTCTATTCTTCCAATTCTTAATCATCAATATATCCTCGATAAATACCGCCTTATATACATTCTCATAAAGATTACAATTTTTCAGAAATTGTATCGTAGGGGAGACATGACTTTGGAAAAGATATTGGCCAGAAAAAGTGTAATCAAGGGTAATATGTTATGCTTCGGTAGGGTATCATCTAGTGCTAATCAATAATTCTAGGTATCATTAGCTCTTCTGGTCCTGGTCTGGTTCGAGCAGCCTCCCACTGCTCAATCTACTACTACGATTCTCTTGTCATGTTTTTTTGCGTTATGCATAGAAAACAAGATCTTGCTAGTACCGACTGATAGGCATAGGTCAGGTTATCTTCATGGTCTGGCAAGTTTAGGGGCAAGCATAAACAAAATATCCTACCGTTCTGTAAGCAAGCAAAAATAGTTACTTATATATAGATAATTCGGTCCTACGTTGTGACAGATCAATATTCTAGTGTTCTAGTTGTTTCTAGGTATGTTCACTTAAGTTGTTGATCGACCTGCATGGGCCACCACTAAAAACATGTCACGACTCGATCCCTAATTATTGGGTCGAACCGGATCATGCCCAGCCTGCACCATTGTGAGACGGTGGCAGTAAGCTGTTCTATATGCAGGTGTTCACAACAACATATATACATTTGTCACAACTCGAATATACGAAAATTTTAAAACTTTTTATTCAACAATTGAAAAGTACAACTGGAAATGAAAGTACTGAAATAAAGTACTGAATTCAAATCAACAAACTCCAATACAATAGAACTAGATAACTGAAAAGCAACTAGCTAGATGGTCGGCTCATCAGCCTCTGGTTCTGCGTCCTCCAAGGGGGACTCTGGCAACACCACATGATACAATACCGGGTCATAGTAGCTATTATACAATATCTCAGCATCCTCAATGTCACCTAAAAATGTTGGTCTCCAGTCAGGAGGGAGCAAGTACGAATATGTATCTTATATTTCAAATAATAACGAAAAGTGCAAGCTAAACAGTTGAAACAATATTTTCCAGCAATTTAACAATTCAATACTTGAAACAATATGATTTGAATATGTAACTTCTATGACCGGCTTGGGTTGTACAATAGCATCCTAGCGACACGATACGGCTTATCCCTGTGTGTAAGAGGGGTAAGCTCGCACAATAACAATATGCAATATGAGGGGTATTGGTCATAAACGTTACACTATTCTCCCAATATCCCCACAATCAATATCAATCAATATTTGAACCCTATGAGAGGGTTCCGTGTAACAATGTGGTTTAAACATGCAACTTGACAATTACTAAATAAAATGCAAGAAAACATAACCGTAACTTGCCTCTGTTGATTGACTGGATCGGGAATATCGGTACCGAGGAGGAAGTCAAGTACGTCTCCGAGATCCTACAGTTGAGAACCTTGACATAGAACCATAATGAAACCATTCTAGGTGTGCTAGTTACAATCTCTAGAAGCAGACCCTAGTCAGGTTTTAAGTTTATTTAATTAACTACCGAAACACGCATAACGTCGCAAGCTACGTTGGTTATCATTTACTTGGTTAAACCGGTTAATTCAATTAACTGGGAAAAATAGCGATTTATAGGTTAACTTGTCAAAACTTTGTATTTTATAATATATATAAAACTAGACTTTTCTTTAAATGAGGAAAAATATGAATTGCTAAATTACCAGATTATTTATTATGAGAAAACTTATTAATTTTTTTTATAAAATATATATCCATTTTATATTCTACGCGTTTAACGGCGAAACAATATTCCAGAAAAATAAGAAAAAGCTACGCTACACAATACATAGTCACAGAGAAATAAAGGAATAACTGGGCTTATGCCCTTACAAACTTTTACATAAATTAATTAATCCTAAGGCGAGCTCTGAGTGCCGCAAACGGTCCAAACAGTAGGCCTGTCACGCCCCAGAACCAGAACACTGGAGAGCGGGGACAGACATAGCCAGCTACGTATAATGAAATGGGATCTACACCACTATACGGTCACGGCTGTCTAGATATATGAGGGTTTAACTACAAGCCAACAGTCTCCTATGGTCATGAACAAGCCTAGTGTCTAAATCTCAAACAAGCAAGTAAAGTTACAAGATGTAAGATCACCAAATATACAATAGTAAGGCATCCCAAACATTACATATTCAGCTGATCATGAAGCTAGTCATTACAAAATGTGAGGACTAGCAAGAGTTTTAGTCATACATGATCAACCCTAGGATCTGTCAATCATGTTACAGCCCGTAGGCAGACAGTAAATAAAGTACAATCGAGCTAACATGTGCTCGTCGGCTAAACGTCTCAAAAGAATATTTTTACAATAGAGTGGGAGAGCCAAAATAAACCCACTCGTTGCCAGGATTCCGTCTAGTGGTCACCATCTGGCTGGAAGACAGGTGGATCATCTGGTGCTGCTCCGATATCTGGCCACACAAAACCAGCTGGATCAGACCCCAGAAAGAGCAAGTGCCACAAAGGAATCTTCACTTAGGAACTAAAACCAGCAATTAGCACAAAATAAAATAATAGTAAGAACTAGAATTAAGAAAAATCAGGATGATATACGACGAGATAACCATAGAACTATTCAGATAACCAGGTTACAATCCGTAAACCAAACAAGGACCGAGATTGTAAACCTTCATCTGAACGGAACTTAGTTTCCCACCATTTATCGGCAGATAATATAAGAAATTAAGACATGTACAATCTGATGCAGGGATCAAGACAAGACTAGACTGGTTATTCAATCCAATCAATCACGGCCAAGCAATGAGTACGGCTTGATACTTTAACTAACTAGGGTTATCACAGGCCTAGTTACTACCAAGATGCAGTGAGATTATTCCACAGCCACAAGCCCTGCAGACCATGCAGGCTATCCGGACGCAATTAAGGGTTGAATTCAAGTGGGTACATCGTCCAGGAAACGTATGTACCCTTAGGTGACTTAGAGGGTGCAACACATGACAGTATGCTGGAACTGTGCCCTACTTGACGGCAGGCTACAGATCTCAAGTGGGGCGCCCAGATAACGGGATTGCCTGTAGCTGGGGAAATCTCTTCATGGCTATTGGATTATTCTAATAATTAGCCTTAGTCAATTTCAGTAGGTACCCCTGACCGTGGTACTCAGAGGTCCCTGTCCTAGACATGACGCAAGACAAGACAGGTTCATTTGTACAAGCACAATCGTCCACGGTGTCCAGGTTATTCAATCTTGTCATGTCAGGTTAGCCATCACAACACCTTATTAAGATACATCATGTCAGGTTTACTTGTCAAGAGTGCGCTACAACGAACCATTATCAAGAATTATCATGTTAAATTTGTCAGGAGTGCACCATGACAGGTCACTATCATGTCATGGAACAAATAATGTGGCACAAGCATACAAGTGGTAATTAAATATTAGCAGGAGCAAAGGCCGTGGAGGACTCATGCGGCTCAGAAAAATTATTACATGAGGCCACGAAGTCACTATCAATCATTACACTAACAATTCCTGTTTAGGGAAGCAACTTAGAATCACACATTATTTAATCATAATAATATAATTGTAAAGACAAATAAGACAAAAGATAGTGGGACTCGCAATGAAAGCAAGTATGCCATGCGGCACAAATTAAATATTCATGCAAGCAATCATGCGGCCATAAATTAATATTTAACTGGCCATGCAAGCAGTTGGCCATATGCGGCTGGGCAATTATTGGAGGGGTGCATATGCGGCTAGCAGATATTGGTGAGGGGCATATGCGGCCAGCAACTGAACTAAAAGCCATACAAGTTGAATGCGGCTACAACTAAACCCAGGGCCATGCAATTTGTATGCGGCCAAGAATATTAAGCATGCAAGCAAAGCTTGCATGCATGCAAATTAAATTTATCATGGAAGCAAAGCCATATGCGGCTCACTTATAATAGCATGCAAGCAAAGCTTGCATGGAATGCATATTAAATATATCATGGCAGCCAAGCCATATACGACAACTACTTGTATAAAGCATGCAAGCTTAATCAAAGCATTTAATATTATGGAGCCATGCATGCTAGCATGTGGAAAGGCATGCTAGCTAATGGAAAGGCATTTAATATTACGTAAGCTTAATTAAAGCATATTACGTAAGCTTAATTATGGAGCCATGCATGCATGCAAGTTTAATGCAAGCTTACGCATGCTTAGTGCTGATGCATGCATGCTTCCATACAAGCTTAATGCAAGCTTACGCATGCTTAGTGCTGATGCATGCATGCTTCCATGCAAGCTTATGCATGCTGATGCATGCTAAAGAAAAGTCATGCGACCAATAATGTTCTTCTTAAGCGGCCAAGCAATAGAAGAAAAGCCATGCGGTTCACATTTGTTGGCCAAAAGCAAATGCTAAAAGGGCATGCAACAGTTGCTAAAGCATGCATTAATGATATAATACATTAAATCTAATATGGTATGCGGCTGATGCTAGAGCATGCATTAATAATATAATACATTAAATCTAATATGGCATGCGGCTGAGCAATAGCTCCCTATGCGGCCAGCTTGGAATTGCATTAAATATTAATGCATTAAATACTAATACATATACGGCCAAGTTTATTTAAGCATGCAAGCTGGCCGTTATTATATTTAAATTTTCTTATGCCCGCATGAGATTAAATGGCCATGCGACCAATATATTTAAAGTTTGGCCATATGCGGCTCAACAAAATAGCAACTGGTCATTTCGGCCATTAAATGCAACTAGCCATATGCGGCTAACTTATTAATACCCATGCAAGCTACTGCTTGCATAAAACATGCAAATACAATTAATGCTAAGGCCAAGTAATATTTAATGTTAATGGCAATTATTTAATGTAAGCAATTAATGCATGCATGCAAGCAATTAATGCTTGCAAGGCCATGCGGCCAAGAATGGCCTATGCGGCCCAGGCAAGTTGCATGCAAATGCATGCAAGCTTGCAAGCAACTTAATTAAATGCAAGCACAGTGCATATACGGCTAAGCATAAAATGTACATATGCGGCCAAGAATGCAATTAATGGCTTCCACAGAGAACATGTCCATGAAAAATACCATAGCCTCCATGCTCCTCCAAACAACAATGGGAACCCAAATCCAAACTCCCGCAGGTCAAATTTGAGTAAAATAGAATTCTCTACAACATGAAACCATCAACTAGCAAAATATGCAAGTTTGTTATATCAAAACTCATGAAAACCGAAAATACCACAAGACTAGATCTACAAGAAATTAACCACGGAAATGAAAAATGCTAAGTACGAAAGTGGGTTAGAAACACATGAGGAAGACAATGGAACAAAAAAATGGAATTCCTCCATGAAGCAAGGTACACTTGCCTAAGCTCTCCACTCTCTCAGGTTGGTGGAGAAGTTATGGTGGGGAAGAAGAATAGTAATGGAAAAGAATTAATGAGGAGAGAGAAAGAGGAGTGGGATATTTAATGAAGAGGGTGGTGGTGGTAGGTAGGATTTTCAATAAAACCGAACCAAGCCAAACAAATCGAACCGAACCAAGATAAACCAATCAATGAAATGCCAAAATAAATCAACAGGAAGACATACAATACGGGTCAAAATACGTACACGTATTCCAAATACGTAATAGGAGATATAGACATTACAACTCTACCCACCTTAAAAGAATTTCGTCCTCGGAATTTAATCAAGAGGCTAGAGATGCAAGGACAAGCTATACTAAGCAATCAATCAAACAATCAATCATACAAGCAAGGAATTTAAAGGCATGAGAAAGAGGAAAAATATCCTACTAGAAACCTCTCTGCCGGTTCTGAATCTGAGCTTGGACCAGGGCATACTGCTGAGGTCTCTGCTGTTGGAATACTTGTGCCTGAGGCGGCAATGGCCTCGGGGGCTGGTACTGCTGCTACTGCTGCTGCACTGGTGCTGGTCCCCTTACCGAGGGACTAGTCTGGGCCGATGATGAACTGGCCCTATTCGGACAGGACCCTATCTTATGATCCGGTGCTTCACAAGCCAAGCACAATCCCTGTGCTCTGCGACACTCTGCTACCACATGTCCTGGCTTCCCACAATGAGTGCAGCCCATTACGGAAGACTGATTCTGCTTCTGTTGCTGAGGGGATGTGACCGACGTTACTGAGGACGTCTGCCTCGGAGTTCCAATTGTCAAAGCTCTGACTGTCGGGGCTGGTGCTGTCGACTGTGTAGTGTCCCGCTCCGCGAAGGCACTAGATAAACAGAAAGATCGGATTGCTGGCTCTGCAACAGAAGACGATTAATCTGGGTGAGTGGACGAAGTCTCATTTGCTGATTCGCTTGCGCCTTAAGAATCTGAGTTTTGATTGAATGCTTTTGTTAATAACAAGATGGTAAATTATTGAGTATGCAATAAGAGAATTGTTTCTTGTTACCATTGTGTTCAATGCTTATATTCTGAAATATGTCCGCTGCTGCTTCAATTATCTGCGATACGTTCCGCTGCGTATTGTCAAACTTGTCTATCTTGTCTTGCTTCAGGTCTTGGCCTTGTGCAAGCACAACTTAGGCTTGTACGGCATCACACCCTAGCGAGGACGAACGGTCCCAAAGAGCCCGAAGCGAGGACGAAAGGGACTCTGCGGGATCGGGGCGTGACAGAATGGTATCAGAGCAACACGATCCTCTGGCCAATTTTGATTCAATTGAATTTGTACATGTCTTCTGATCGAAATTCTGTTGCCTACTCGATGTCAATAATGAGATGAACGTTCCATACAATAAGTCCATAATTATTTTTATGATGCCGGCATATGTTTTATCGATTTGATTGATTGAGATTGAGATGCTTGATTGAACAAGAGACTTGATATGATCTGAATTGTGATTTCATGGATTGATGATGGCGACGGATGAGGACTATCGCTGCTAAGGATATCGCAAGTTTCTCCTTAAGTTTCGAGGACGAAACTTCTTTTCGGTGGGTAATTATGTAGTGTCCCGCTCCGCGAAGGCACTAGATAAACAGAAAGATCGGATTGCTGGCTCTGTAACAGAAGACGATTAATCTGGGTGAGTGGACGAAGTCTCATTTGCTAATTCGCTTGCGCCTTAAGAATCTGAGTTTTTGATTGAATGCTTTTGTTAATAACAAGATGGTAAATCATTGAGTATGCAATAAGAGAATTCACTTGTTGCCCCGCTAAGAAATGAATGTTGCCTTGATAAAGAGAACCTTGCCATGCTAAGAGCAAGAAAAGAAATAATCTGCATGCTAATAAGAAGACTCGTTGCCTGCTAATAAGAACTAAAATTATGCTTGTCATGCTTGTTAGGAGAAGAGAAAACAAATGAATCGAATTGAATGCTTGATCATTGCTTGCTGCTTGTATGCTGGAGAATTATAGACATGTACAGACGGACTTGTACATCTTGACCTGAATAAAAGAAAGGCACGAATTGAACGTGTCGTATATCTGTAAAGGCATGAAAAGAACATGTCGTACATCTGATCACAAATCTGTCTCATCTGATAGAATCCTGCTAGAGCATGCATATGGTCTAGGACAACTTGTTAACAAGGAAAATTTGTCTCTCGGGTGGATCTGGGGGCGCTTGGACCACTCGGCCTAGGAGAGATTAGGGCCTCCATGTGAAAATGGGAGTCGATCTGAGTCCTTAGCGACGAGCTGAACCCAAGAGAGTCACAGCGGCTAATCATGGGTTTCCCATGGACCATCATATAGATAGGTGTTGGGTTGGTGCAGAGCTGAACCGGAGGGTCACAGCTGCCAATCGGTCTGCATGTGTCTATCATATGTTTTGCTAAGAGCTAACGATGCAGAGACGAACAGGGAATAAAATGTTGGTTTATAATATTTATGCTAATCCTTGTCTTGTGCAGGGATGGACGGTCGGCTATGGTAAGAATCACTGAAAAGTGATACACATGTATTGCTTAAGTTTGCTATATGAATTGCTTACAAGATTAATCTGTTACCAAAAAGTGCTATGTTCCACTAAAGAAAAGATGTAATATCATGCTTGTAATCTGACCCTTAGAATGTCTTGAATCAAAGAATAATTATGATACCGTGCTTATACTTGCCCGTAAGAATTGCTTGATCAAAGAAATGGTGTGCTCATGAAACACGCTGCGCACTGCACAAATGAATACTCCTCGTGCTAGAATTGAATAGTCCCTTGTATGCTTGAGATAAAATGAAGTGAAACAAATGTTGGCTTTTCAAAGGGATGTTTTCAAAAGAATGTAAACTGACTCCGTATGCATGGAATGAATCTAGGTAAAACTAGCAAGATCACATCTCAAGAAATATTTTTCCACTAAATGAACAGTGATCGTTTCAGACAAATATAGCTCTTTGTTCACACCATTCACCAGTATGCTGATATACTGACCCACCATCAGTCTGCATGCAGGTGCACTATGCATCGAGAAGGATAGTCCGAAGCGATATCCCGAGCCTCATCCTTAGGAGCCAGAAATCAGAAGAGATGCCAAGAGACGACATCTGTTGCAAGAGTTTGGTTTTGTATATAAAAGGATGTAATGTATGGGAACGGGATCATTGTAATCTGTAAAGTTCTGAGAGAATGTAATATTGTATCAGAGAGAATCGAGAGTTTGTAATCTGTTCAAATGAAATCAATAAAGAGAATTGTTTCTTGTTACCATTGTGTTCAATGCTTATATTCTGAAATATGTCCGCTGCTGCTTCAATTATCTGCGATACATTCCGCTGCGTATTGTCAAACTTGTCTATCTTGTCTTGCTTCAGGTCTTGGCCTTGTGCAAGCGCAACTTAGGCTTGCACGACATCACGCCCTAGCGAGGACGAACGGTCCCAAAGAGCCCGAAGCGAGGACGAAAGGGACTCTGCGGGATCGGGGCGTGACAGACGGGGTCATCTGGCCGTGAGATCGCTTTTGACCTCCGGTCCTGTCCACGATCCTGTGGGAGGTATACTCGTGCCTCCTGGCTACCCTCAATACCGCATCGAAAGTCTGATGCTCAAACTGCTCCACTGCCAGCAAAATCTCTAAGTGGAGTCCCTGCTGAAACCGTTGGGCTCTATCCAACTCGGTCGCCACCAAAGTGGGAGCAAACCGACTAAGCCTGGAAAACTCGACCGCATATCCGTCGACCGTCCTGCCCATCTGCTTTAAATTGGTGAACTTGGTCTGTAGATCGTACCAAGCTACAGCATCGAAATACTTGGTCTGGAATCTCTCTCTGAATATTGCCCATGAAATAGGGGCCACTAATCCCACAGCCTGCACCGTCCACCAGCTACGGGCAAGATCCAGTAACTACAGGCGCACCACGGCCACCTTCTCGTCTTCTGGGGTCCTGGCTGCTTCTAGAATCACTTCTGTGTCCTGAAGCCACGCATCAGTAGCGATAGCGTCTTCGCTGCCATCGAAGAATGAGGGGTTTAGGCGCTTGAAACTGTTCGCTGCACTGTTCCCATGATGTCTGTAGAAGCATGAAAAAGAAGGGATCTTGCTTTTAATCCAACATCGGAAAGGAGAAGAAGGGATGTCTCATTCTACTCTATATATAGAGCCCTCTTGCATCCTTTGAAAAGGGCACCAAAATAAATAAAGAAAAGGGAGCCCGTTATCCAGGGAGCCCGTTAGAGCCACAAAAAGTTGCAGCAGTTCTTCTCTTCGTCTGGGTTGGCTGCAAGTTCTTCACTCGCTGTTATGGCGAGAAAAAAAAGTGGGATTCTGAGTACTATGCGCCTTCGCGGGCTAGTACGAAGAACTCCAAGGCGGCACGGGCCATGCGCCTTAAACGTGCTATGCCAACGGCAAACCAGAAGCATGCGCTCACAATCATGCGCGCTGCTGATGGTAAGCTGTACAAGGTTGACTCGGGTGCTTCTGCGCCAGAAATGAGCCGACCCTCAAAGTCCTTGTCTCACTTGGGCACATCTGCTGCGTTCGTAACCAAGTCGAGCAGGGCAAACTCTGTGGTCTTGAACTCCCGCGCCTCCATTGGTTGTGCGTCTGAGGCTCGTTCAAGTCACCTTAAATGCTGTACCCCCACTACTGATCTGAGCGCATGTTTGGCGTTGGATCAGGGGGCGTATCATTCACTTGACCATCCCAGCGCTTGGCCTTGCCATGCGCTTGATGGGGGTGTAAAGGTGGCACTCTCACTTGACCACCCCGGCGCTTGGCCTTGCCATGCGCCTGATGGGGGTATGAAGGTGGCACGCTCCTCTAACGATTTGCGTAATGTGATCATTCATAAATGCCGATCAGGAGAGCCGACCGACAAGCATAATACGCCCCTCACAGGGCACACTTGTGCTACGGTCGTCAACAACCGTTGCTGCCGCAAGATAGTGGCTCCACCACCAAGGCAGTCTGTGTTCCAGCAGTTACAACATGCTGTGCCTGTCTCCCAGTGCATCACTCCGCCCCGTCAGAGTGAATCACTTCCTCGTCAACGCACAGGCGTATCTGCCAGCCTGGGGCTCTTCCATCATCAAACCCAAACCGTGTATTCAACTTGGCACTCGATGTCGTACCAGCAAACGGCTCGAACATAAAGTGCTATGTTTGTTCCAACTCGGCGAATCTCAGTCTTCTGAAGGAGTTCACCGTCAAAGCTTCTTCGAACAAGGAGAACCATCATCCACAGTACAACGTCTTGCCAAGGAGGAGGATCGGTCGAATCCATCTTCATCGAGAAGTCAAGGGAGAGACAACAAAACTCTCTCAAACTGTTGCTATTCATAGGCCAGGGCAAATCAAACCCATACGCCAAGTGGCAACCTTTCCGAAGTTAGTGTAATGAACTTGTATTTATGATGATGAATTTGCTTCTTCGAATTCAGATAAGTCAGTGAGTCATTAAATGACCCAAAGAACTCAACAAACAGACCAATAAGGATGCGCCATCAGCACCGAGCGCCCTGTATGGATGTCCCCAGCAAAGCACAGATCCATGCGTCCTAATCAACATGGACCCATGTGCCCATTCTGGCTCTCACCCATCAAACAATTAATGCTCAAGTGACAGAGTTGGCAGCACGTCCCCCAAGGACTGGACAGTTAGCAGCTTTTACAGAAAAGGAAGCGCCGCTGACGTCAGCATCATCATTGCTTTTCTCCGGCGGTTACAAGACACGTGGCCGCCAAACCATTTCGCATGCGCCTCCGCAGCCATGTGCCCAAATCTCTGCATGCACCTCAAAAGCCATGCACCTCAGACTTTTCTCTGATCCCTAAAAGACAGAAGTCAAGTCACTACTGAAGCCTCGCATGCGCCTCAAAAGCCGTACGCCCAGACTGGTTCGTGACTCCTAAAGGTTACAAGCCAAAGTCTACTCATGTGCCCAATCCCATGCACATTCCATCAGATCACTCTCCACCAAATCCGAGATCTTCGAGCCATGGACCTACGACACGTGTCCTTTGACTTGATTCAGCCTATGAAGGGGTGCTAATCACCCAAGATCTCAGCAACTGAAAGATCCTCTCCATTGCTATGTGTCAGCTCGGTCGCAGCCCACAAACAGGCGTATCCTACATATGCACGCATGAGCAGCCAGCCTGCAGACTATAAATAGAGGGATCATTTCCTTCTTCTACATACACGAACATACATATACAGAGACAGACCTACGAGCACACGCAGAGAGGAAGATACTGACACTCAACGTCTTCTTCCTCTCCGTAAGCTCCAGCACCCAGAGCAAATCAGACCTTCAGAGCACCGAGAACCGTCGTCAGATCGTCAACGGAGTCAACATATTACCACTCGCTCCATCGGCACAAGGGACCCAGATAAACAAAAGTGTACTACTAGGACTACATCTAAGTCCTATATTGTAACACTGTTCTGTTTGTAATTGAAATTTGCAAAGATTTTAATGGCAAACAAGCTGGCGACTCTGCCGGGGACCTCTTTCTCCTCCACCGAGAAAGTTGTGTCGCAATCCGACGACGTGAAGGTGGGCTCCTCCCACAAGACGCTGGTTGTACGCCTCAATCAACAGATATATGAGGAGTTCATCTCTGAAGGCAGTGCGAGTCCTTCGAAGCGGCTGCCGAAGCCGAAGAAGACTCGCCAAGTCTGGGTGCGCAAGGTCGACGCCTCTGGCACCACCACCGAAGGGGATACGCCAATACAGCTTTTCTTTCCTGCTGACGTCCTCAGCAACCAAGATGCGCCCACTGGTGCAGCACATCTCTCGGAGAAACGTGCGGCTGACCACATTCCTCAGCCATCTCCCTCTCAAGCGAGGAAGATGCGTCGACAGAGCAGGGGAGCAGCTAATGCCCTGCGTATCACCTCTGATGCGCCACAGAAGGTCTCTGTCTTTGAGAGACTCACTCGCTGTAGTGGCAAGGAGAATTTGGACTCTGAGTACTACGCACCCCAGCGGGCTGGTACGAAGAAGTCCAAGGTAGCACGGGCTATGTGCCTCAAACGTGCTATGCCGGCAGCAAACCAGAAGCATGCGCTCACAATCATGCGCCCTGCTGATGGTAAGCTTTATAAGGTCGACTAGGGTGCTTCTGCGCCGAAAATGAGTCAAACTTCAAAGTCCTTGTCTCACTTGGGCGCATCTGTTACGTTCGCAACCAAGTCGAGCAAGGAAAATCCTGTGGTCTTGAACTCCCGTGCCTCCACTGGTTGTGCGTCTGAGGTTCGTTCAAGTCACTGTAAATGTTGTTCTCCCACTACTGATCTGAGCGCCTGTTTGGTGTTGGATCAGGGGGTGCAGCATTCACTTGACCACCCCGGCACTTGGCCTTGCCATGCGCCTGATGGGGGTGCGAAGGTGGCACTCTCCTCCAACGATCTGCGTAACGTGATCTCTCACAAACGCCGATCAGAAGAGTCGATTGACAAGCACAATGCGCCCCTCACAGGGCACACCTGTGTTTTAGTCACCATCAACTGCTGTTGCAAGGCAGTAGTCCCACCAAGACAGTCGGTGTTCCAGCAGCTGCAATCATCAATACCCCTCCGACGTCGCCTCGGAAAGAAGGAGGAGCCAGAACTAAAGGTTGCTTCATGCAACGTAATCTCTAACTCCTCGTCAATCCGAAAGGCGACTGGCAATTCCTCGTCCTCATCCAAGAGCCAGCCGAGGAAAACCAAGACAACTGTCCCGTCCTCTGGAGTGTTTGAAGGCACTCGGGGGAGAAAGAAGATCTTGAAGGAAGCTGGGGGTAGTCAAGCCCTTGTTGATCCTCCTTCTGAAAACGAAGATGTCCTCCAGAGCACAGCTGGAGTGGATCTTCATCCTAGAGACAAAGTTAGCCTCCCGGACGTAGCTGGGGGTAGTCTGGCCCCTGTGGACCTGCGTCTCGAAGACGAAGAAGTCCTCCAAGACAGAACTAGGGGTAGTCAGGCCCTTGCGGATGCTCCTGAAGACGAGCATGTCCTCCAGAATGTAGCTGGGGGTAGCCAAGACGAGGCTCCGGGGAAACTTCTCTTTTACAAGAGAGCGAGGCCGAAAGCGAAGCCTCAACTGATCCATCCGACTCCAGTCGTGTCATGACAGTATACATGACTAGGGGTGATGCCGAGCCTGATGCGCCGCCAGCAGACCTCGTCCAGCGCATGGATACCCTGGAGGGAGGACTCAAAACCCTCTCTGCCTCCATGCAAACACTGACTCAAGCAGTGTTTGAAATACGGTCCGCTTTGGCCAGAGCGCCTTCTACCGGTCCTGACCCAGGGGCCAATGGAGAATCAAGTGTACCCCTTCAACGGGTATCCTTGGATACAGATCGCCGCGAAGCACCACGGACGTCGGAGCCTTCAAATGCTCAACTCCAGGCGGTACCACCTTCCCCGACTCCCAGCTCCACGGAAGACGTGGTCGAAATGATCAGGGACTTGCGCGAGCGCTTTTAGTCCAAGAATAGACAAGAGGAGCGCCAAAAGATGGGGATCCCCTAACCATATCTCCTCGAATGGAACAAAGTGGTTTATCCTCCTAAGTATAAACCACAAACATTGACGCCATATGACGGGAAGGACTCTCCGCGTCGCTATCTGACGTACTTCCAGTCTCAAACGGGACATCTCCCGAAGGAGGACGCACTACTCACCAGCATATTTGTCGGGGCACTGAAGGGAGTGGCGTACGAATGGTACTGCAGTCTCCCCGATAACTCCATATCTCCCTTCGACGACTTGATGCGTCTCTTCCTCGACCATTTCTACGACGGCAGGAAGGACATGACAATGGTGTCCCTCATAGAGATATGCCAGAAGGAGAAGGAAACAGTTCGAGTATTCATCGAACGCTTCCGACAGGCCTGCTTCAGACTGCCCCCGGGCATGCCAGAACATGCACTCCTCTCCTTCTGCAGTATGAACATGCTGCCTGCAGTCAAACTCTGGCTCAACTCTACTCCTCCTCCCGACTGGAGTTCCTTAATCATCGAAGCCGAAGCAGCAGAAAAGAAGGCGTCCAATGCTCTCCTTCTGGGAGTTAGTTTTCCTGCCTTTGAGGACAAGGGAAAACGGCCTGCAGCCAACAACCCCGGACGAGAGACGAAGGGAAAACAGGCGTTGACTGTCAATGCCTCCAAAGGTGCATCAGCACCTATCCAGAAGCCTCCACTTGCACCAAGGCCAAAGAAGGTTTATTCTTTCAACGATGAAGACACCCTGCAACTCTTTGAGATACTGAAGCAGGGTGACAAGATCAAATTGCCGGACCCAAAGCATCCCGACGAGGTTGGGAAGGTGGACAATCCGAGGTACTGTCACTACCATCGGTTTGTCGGACATCCAACTAAGGACTGCTACGTCTTCAAAAACTACATCCAGTGCATGATCAATACGGATATTATCTCCGTCGACTACGAGGAGAAAACGGTCTCGGCCAACCTGGTGGCACTCCAATTTGGCACCTTGCCGCCAACCGCAACACAAGATGGCGTCATCCCCATCCCTAAGGCGACAATGGAGGTGGTTAACTTACCACCTACTCGTGACAACGTGAGTGGACTCATCCCACTCACCACATCTCGGGAAGAGGTCTTATGGGTTCACCCTGATCTCATCTCCGAGGTTACTCAACCGAAGGTACGCTCTGCCTCCAAAACTAAGGGCAGGAAGATCAAATCTTGTCGCATGGTCTCTTTTTCTGCGGAAGAGGCACTTCCTGTACAGACGCGTTCACATCAGAATGCCCAACCTGACGAAGCTGCCGCCGAGGTGGTGCCTCCTTGCACCGTCCCTGCTGCCCAGGAAGAGGGCCCATCTAAGCCTCCAGCAGCCAATAAGCAAAAGCATGTAGAGGCCCGTTTCAACAAGCCTCTGCGAAAGAAGAATGCTTCGGGGCTAGCCAAGCCACACAACTTCGACATACTGGCACAACTTTCCAGTACTCCTGCCCGCCTATCTCTGTTTGAGCTCATTCGTCTTTCCAAGGACACTCGTGAAGCTATCTGTGAAGCCCTGAAGGATGCTGAGTCCTTCATCGGTCAGGTCAAGCAGCCTGAGGATACTCCGACTACATGTGCGCACTGTCATTGTGCGGATGAAGTTATCTCCAACATAACCTTCACCCAACAAGACATGCTGCTCAAGCACAACCGACACAACAGGCCACTGTACTATACAGGGTATGTCGGTTCCGTCAAGGTGAAGCAGATTCAGATCGATCCGGGGTCTTCCCTCAGCATCATCCCGAAGACGCTGCTCTCAACACTGGGGATCCCAATGTACCGACTGGCGCCTTCCAACACAACAATAAGTGGCTTCAATGCTAGCAAAAGCGAGCCGCTGGGAAAAATACGGCTGAAGCGTCATATCGGTAACCTCCGAACTGAGGTGACTTGCTATGTCGTGGACGCTGACGTCAACTACAACCTCCTACTGGGTCGTCCGTGGCTGCATGGGTACATGGTGGTGCCATCTACACTCCACCAATGTATGAAATACGTGTCCACCAACGACATCATCCGGACGGAGTTCGCAGACATTGACCCTTTCAAAGGGGTCGAAGCCTACTTCACTGATGCTACCCTATACAAGTCACTCGACGAAGGGGAAGCCAATGACGCTGATGATGAAGCAGAAACAGTGGCAGAGCCGGACATGGAGCCAGAGATGATTTCCGACGCTCCTTTGAAGATCCGACTCAAGGGAAAACCACCTCAGATACTGCCTCCTATGACTATTAAGCTACCTGGAAAAGCACCAACTGCTCTAGGTAAAACACATACTGAAGCTCCCTTGAAGATACGGCTCAAGGGAAAGCCGCCTCAAACATCGGCTCCCCTTGTGGCAAAACTACAAGGGAAGGCACCAGCCACTGAAGGCGCAGTTGAGGCACCTCTGAAGGTACGTCTTAAAGGCAAGCCTCCGTAATCATCGGTCTCATCCAAGCTGCCGGAGAAGGCCCACATAGCCCTTTCGGATCCCAAGGTCAAAGCTGTGGTGGACTCTCCCGATCCAACCCCAGTACTCACAGATGAAGAGTTAGGGGAATATATATCTGCTGATATAGATGCACCCTCTCTGGACAATGTAATCCCGCGGGATAAAATCTCGTGTTTCATCAATAATAGAGTGTCTTTTAATTATTCTAGTCTTCCACATTGGAATGCCATGTATACATTAGATAACGCTCTACGGTCGTTGCAAACACAAATAACGACCATCCATCATGTAAATCGAGTAGTCCCGTCCCAAGGGGTCTGTTTTGTAGTCCTACCGCGGAATCGAGACGAAGAATCCATCAACTTCGGCAAATTTGAGCGTCATCAAGACCTCCCGCTACTCGAGCAAGAACCAGATACCGGCAGAATACAAGTCTGTCGGTACACGGACAAGGCAAAGTACCTCATCCAAAAGATGGGTTATGACCTAAAAAGCAACAAGGGCCTGAACTACGGCAAGGGTCGACGTCTTTCTCTCCGGCTTCCAACACCTAAAGGAAAGCCGCAGGACTATTATCATCGAACTCGACGGGGGGTGGGCTATGTCACGCCGCCGTCAACTCCAGAGGGTTCGGAGGCAGAAGAAGTAGTACATTCTCATTCATCTGAAGCATCAACTTAGGATTCCGATACCAGTATCGGATCAGTCTTCAAGAAAGTGCTATCAGCGAACATGACATCTGCACAATCTCAAGAAGATGAAGGTGAAGACCAAACGCCAGAATTCTTCGAGGAAGAACCCTGGACTCAACGCCTAGGAGAACAGTGGGAGTTTTGTTTTGAATTACGCGAACCCACTACCGAAGACGAAGTCGAGCAGATCGACCTTGGGGATGGATTTTCTTCCAAACCCATCTTCATCAACAAAAGTCTAAAAGGAGAAGACCGAAAATCTTTAATCCAACTGGCTAAAGAATATATCGATGTCTTCGTCTGGAGCTACGAACATATGCCGGGACTTGATCCCCAAATCGCGATGCATAGGCTTAACATCTTACCTGATGCCAAGCCTATAAAACAACAACGGCGACATTTTCGTCCTGACATCATGAACGCTATCGATCAGGAAGTAGACAAACTCCTGACCAGTAGATTTATTCGTGAAGAACAATACCCAAATTGGGTGGCCAACGTCGTCCCTGTCACCAAAAAAATGGGAAGATATGAGTCTGTATCGACTTCAGGGATCTCAACACTGCTTGCCCGAAGGACGAATTCCCACTTCCAATCACCGACGTGATGATCGACAACACATGTGGCTTCGAACGCATGTCTTTCATGGACGGGTATTCGGGCTACAACCAGATCAAGATATTCCCTGATGACGCAAAATACACATTATTTAGGACTCCGAAAGGGGTTTTCTGTTACACAGTGATGCCCTTCGGCTTGAAGAACGCTGGTGCGACATACCAATGAGCTATGAGAACCATCTTCCGCCAGCATCTTCGCAAGACATTCGAATGCTATGTTGATGACATCACGGTCAAGAGCCGTCTCAAAGGAGATTACCTACAAGACCTTATGACAGTCTTTGATCTCATGCGAGCGCATCAACTCAAGATGAACCCTGCTAAATCCTTCGTAGGGGTTTCTAGCGAAAAGTTCTTGGGCTTCATTATCACGGCAAAAGGCATTCATGTCGATCCCGAGAAGACCAAAGCCATCCTTGACATGGACCCTCCGAAGAACCTCTGAGAATTTCGAGGCCTGCAAGGGCGTCTGGCATACATCCGGAGGTTTATAGCAAACCTTTTCGGAAAATGTCAACCCTTCACCCAGCTCATGAAGTAGGGAGTCTCTTATGTCTGGACAGAGGAATGCCAAAAAGCTTTCGACGATATCAAGGCTTACTTGAGAGCCCGCCAGTCCTGGTGGCACCCGTCGCCGGCAAACCTTTTCTCCTCTACGTCCGTGCCATGGATCATTCTCTCGGTGCCCTGCTGGCTCAGAACAGCGATGCAGGCTATGAGCAAGCTATCTACTACCTCAGTAGAACACTGATCGGGGCCGAACACCAGTACAACCCCGTTGAAAAAGAGTGTTTGGCTTTGGTATTTGCCATCCAGAAGACTCGCCATTATGTCTCGGGCCAGACAATTCATGTCATCTCCCGAGTTAATCCACTCAGAGTTCTCATGACGAAGCTAGGGTCATTGAACTCCCGGCTAGCTATATGGGCGATCCTGCTAAAGCCATACAATATGGTGTTCGTTCCACAAAAAGCCGTTAAGGGTCAGGCTCTGGCCGACTTTTTAGCTGCACACCCCATCCCAGAGTCCTCAAGACTCTATGAAGACATCCCGGATGAGGTCCAAGAATCAAACGTCACCGAAGAAAGCTCCGTCTGGTGGATGTTTTTTCGATGGCGCTTCAAGAACAGGCCCCAAAGGCCAAATCATCGCAGGAGTCAGGGTAGTCTTAGTCTCCCCCGATCAGCTGGTCATCCAGCGTGCCTACTCCCTTTCGAAGCCGTGCTCCAACAATGTTGTCGAGTACAACGCTCTCATCATGGGACTCCAGCTGGCGCAACAGCTAGGGGTGGATCATCTGGAAGCCTACGGTGACTCAAAAGTCGTCGTTAACCAGGTCAGAGGGCAATACGAAGTTCGCCATGAAGATCTGATTCCTTACCATGAAGTTGCATTGAACATTATTATAACCTTCACCAAGTTCTTCATCGAACATGTACCTCGTTTACAAAATCTGGAGGTTGACGCTCTAGCTGGCCTCGCAGCCTTATTGGCAGCACCCCTCGGGACTCAATACTACGTCACGATAGTTGGTCGAGACTTGGTCTGTCCTAAGAACAACCTATGCTCATAAATGGCCCATGCCATGTCAACAAGTGCTGGTGTAAATGTCCGAGACTGGAGGTTCCCGCTCATAAATGGCCCATGCCATGTCTACGAAATTCTTCCAGAGGACCCAAAAGAATTTGTCTCAGTCAGAAGGCGTTCCCTTCGATTCTATTATGATACAGCTACTTAAAATGCTGTACCGACGCTCCTACGATGGACTTCTCCTTCGATGTTTATCCAACAAAAAAGCAGTCGAAGCTCTCCGAGAAGCTCACGACGGAACCTGTGGGGCCCATCAACCTGACCCTAAGTTGCAGGATCGACTGCGACGCATGGGCTACTACTGGCCAACCATGGCAGCCGACGCTGTCGACTATGCTAAAAAGTGCCATGCGTGCCAGCTCCACGCTGACTTCATCCATACACCGTTAGAACCACTACATCCTACGGTCACCTCCTGGCCCTTTGAAGCCTGGGGCATGGACATTGTAGGACCAATCATCCCTCCTTCATCAAGGGGACACTGCTTCATCCTAGCCATCAACGACTACTTCTCCAAATGGGCAGAAACAGTTCCACTGGCGGAAGTGAAGAGCTCCCGGGTGGTTAGCTTCATCAAGCACCATGTCATCTACCATTTCGGGGTACCTCGGAGGATTATCCATGATAACGGTCCTCAGTTCGTCAGCCATGTTTTCAGCAGATTCTGTGACAAGAATCGTATTCAAAACGTGGCATCAACCGCCTATAATCCGGCAGCAAACGGATTGGCCGAGGCTTTTAACAAGACTATTGTCAGGCTACCCAAAAAGGTTGTGTCATCAAACAAACGCGACTGGGACGAGAAGCTCGGCGAATGCCTTTGGGCCTACCGCACAACGGTTCGGACCCTGACAGGCAACACTCCATTCTCCTTGGTCTACGGGAGCGAAGCGGTACTGCCTCTCGAGATCCAGATACCCTTACTCCGTGTAGCCATCACAAATTAACTCACAGAAGAAGACAATCAACGTCGCCGTCTGCGAGAATTGGAGGCACTTGACGAAAAATGTCTCCTAGCTCAACAGCGCATCGAACTCTATCAAGCCCGCATATCACAGACTTTTAACAAGAAGGTCAAGCAGAGGACTTTCCAAGTAGGCGACCTGGTTCTAGCAGTCAGGAGGCCGATGGTGTTGACTCACAAGACACCAGGAAAGTTCGAACCCAAGTGGGAGGGACCTTTCATCATAGAGACGGTGTACTCAAATGGTGTTTACCGCCTCGCCAAACCCAATGGGGACTTGTTCATGATGCCCATCAACGACAAGTTCCTAAAAAAGTACTACTCTTGACATCCTTCAGACATGTACTTCTATCTCCACCTAACAAGGGAGTCTGTGGACCCAATCATAAGGGCTCACGTACACCTCCCATAAAATCTTACGCTTCTGGAACCCAGCTGTTCCGTGGCGTTCTACCTTCCAGTAGAAGGACAACCACGTCCACATTACCTCTGAGTTGCTCCTCTACGCCCTACAAAGCGAAATCCTACGCTCCGTAAGACTACGCTATCCACCATGTTTACCACGTCTACATTACCTCTGAGTAAACATCCCGTACAGACAACCTCTGCGTTGTCGTACATTGATCGCAGAACTTCCACGTCCACATTACCTCTGAGTAGTTCTGCGTATCCCTCCAGAGTCACTCCTATCACGTCCATAACACCTCTGAGTAGGAAGATTCCATCATTTGAACCCCATATTTGCCATATCCATATTACCTCTGAGCAAACATGTCGGTTCTCCCAAACTTATTATCTGTACCTAAAAACCAAGGTGCGCAAAAGATAATAGGTCCACACAAATCATCAAGTTCATGACAGCAAGAATGAACATACCACAAAACTCTTCATTCTTTATTTACAAGTAAAGAATTACATCCCCAGCAGAACTTCCATGTCCATATTACCTCTGAGTAGTTCCGCGTATCTCCCTCCAGAGTCATTCCTACCACGTCCATATTACCTCTGAGTAGGAAAAGCTCTACCATCAATCCCATATTTACCATGTCCATACTACCTCTGAGTAAATATATTGGTTCTCTCTCTCTCTCAACTTATTATCTGTACCTAAAACTAAGGTGCGCCAAAGATGATAAGTCCACATAAATTCCTCAGTGGAAGTACCCAAACCTATCACGTCCATACTATCTCTGATAGGATTGTCACACCTAAACAGCTCTACTGTTCATGCTTCTTGTTCAAAGTATTTCAAAACTTGTCCAAAAGTTTTAAAAACTTTGAAGGGGGTCTTGTAGAAGCATGAAAAAGAAGGGATCTTTCTTTTAATCCCACATCGGAAAGGAAAAGAAGAGAGGTCTCATTCCACTCTATATATAGAGCCCTCTTGCCTCCTTTGAAAAGGGCACCAAAATAAATAAAGAAAAGGGAGCCCGTTATCCAGGGAGCCCGTTCGAGCCACAAAAAGTTGCAGCAGTTCTTCTCTTCGTCTGGGTTGGCTGCATGTTCTTCACTCGCTGTCGTGGCAAGAAAAAAAGTTGGATTCTGAGTACTATGCGCCTTCGCGGGCTAGTATGAAGAACTCCAAGGCGGCACGGGCCATGCGCCTTAAACGTGCTATGCCAATGGAAAAACAGAAGCATGTGCTCACAATCATGCGCGCTGCTGATGGTAAGCTGTACAAGGTTGACTCGGGTGCTTCTGCGCCAGAAACGAGCTGACCCTCAAAGTCCTTGTCTCACTTGGGCGCATCTGCTGCGTTCGTAACCAAGTCGAGCAGGGCAAACTCTGTGGTCTTGAACTCCCGCGTCTCCATTGGTTGTGCGTCTGAGGTTCGTTCAAGTCACCTTAAATTCTGTACCCCCGCTACTGATCTGAGCACATGTTTGGCGTTGGATCAGGGGGCGTAGCATTCACTTGACCACCCCGGCGCTTGGCCTTGCCATGCGCCTGATGGAGGTGTAAAGGTGGCACTTTCACTTGACCACCCCGGCGCTTGGCCTTGCCATGCGTCTGATGGGGGTGTACAGGTGGCACTCTCACTTGACCACCCCGGCGCTTGGCCTTGCTATGCGCCTGATGGGGGTATGAAGGTGGCACTCTCCTCTAACGATTTGCTTAATGTGATCATTCACAAATACCGATCAGGAGAGCCGACCGACAAGCATAATATGCCCCTCATAGGGCACACTTGTGCTACGGTCGTCATCAACTGTTGCTACCGCAAGACAGTGGCTCCACCACCAAGGCAGTCTGTGTTCCAGCAGTTACAACATGCTGTGCCTGTCTCCCAGCGTATCACTCCGCCCCGTCAGAGTGAATCAATTCCTCGTCAACGCACAGGCGCATGTGCCAGTCTGGGGCTCTTCCATCATCAAACCCAAACCGTGCATTCAACTTGGCACTCGATGTCGTACCAGCAAGCGGCTCGAACATAAAGTGCTATGTCTGTTCCAACTCGGCGAATCTCAGTCTTCTGAAGGAGTTCACCGTCAAAGCTTCTTCGAACAAGGAGAACCATCATCCACAGTACAACGTCTGGCCAAGAAGGAGGATCGGTCGAATCCATCTTCATCGAGAAGTCAAGGAAGAGACAACAAAACTTTCTCAAACTGTTGTTATTCATAGGCCAGGGCAAATCAAACTCATGCGCCAAGTGGCAACCTTCCCGAAGTTAGTGCAATGAACTTGTATTTATGATGATGAATTTGCTTCTTTGAATTCAGCTAAGTCAGAGAGTCATTAAATGACCCGAAGAACTCAACAGACAGACCAATAAGGATGCGCCATCAGCACCAAGAGCCCTGTATTGATGAGCCCAGCAAAGCACAGATCAATGCGTCCTAATCAACTTGGACCCATGCGTCCATTCCGGCTCGTCACCTATCAAGCAATTAATGCTCAAGTGACAGAGTTGGCAGCACGTCCCCCGAGGACTGGATAGTTAGCAGCTTTTACAGAAAAGGAAGCGCCGCTGACGTCAGCATCATCATTGCTTTCCTCCGGCGATTACAAGCCACGTGGCCGCCCAACCATTTCGCATGCGCCTTCGCAGCCATGCGCCCAAATCTCTGCATGTGCCTCAAAAGCCATGCGCCTCAGACTTTTCTCTGATCCCTAAAAGACAGAAGTCAAGTCACTACTGAAGCCTCGCATGCGCATCAAAAGCCGTGCACCCAGACTGGTTCGTGACTCCTAAAGGTTACAAGCCAAAGTCTCCTCATACGCCCAATCCCAGGCGCATCCGATCAGATCACTCTCCACCAAATCCGAGATCTTCGAGCCATGGACCTACGACACGTGTCATTTGACTTGATTTAGCCTATGAAGGGGTGCTAATCATCCAAGATCTCAGCAACTGAAAGATCCTCTCCATTGCTATGTGTCAGCTCGGTCGCAGCCCACAAAGGCAACATGAAGGGTTCAACTCCTCAATCAGAGCGCATCGTCCATGCACCTCCATCAGCAATCACCACGTGGCATCCCCACAAACAGGCGCATCCTACATATGCGCGCATGAGCAGCTAGCCTACAGACTATAAATAGAGGGATCATTTCCTTCTTCCACATATACGGACATACATATACAGAGACAGACCTACGAGCACACGCAGAGAGACAGATACAGACACTCAACGTCTTCTTCCTTTCTGCAAGCTCCAGCACCCAGAGCAACTCAGACCTTCAGAGAACCGAGAACCGTCGTCAGATCGTCAACGAAGTCAACGCATTACCACCCGCTCCATCGGCACAAGGGACCCAGATAAACAAAAGTGTACTACTAGGACTACGTCTAAGTCCTACATTGTAATACTGTTCTGTTTGTAATTGAAATTTGCAAAGATTTTAATGGCAAACAATGTCCACCTCTGTCCAGAGCATCTGCCACTGCCTGATACAAGGCATCTCATCGGCGATCTTGAGAAGCTAACAATGATCTGATGAGACCTACCAAAGTACCATCATCAGGCTCTGCAGGCTGGACGGATTGAACTGGTGGCTCTTGACCCCAGTAGACATGACTCTGGAGGCTACTCCTGAATGCTGGGCTTCATCTCCAAGTTGTTGTTGGTCTACGGGAGGTGCTTCGCCTTGCTGATCGGCAGGTCCAGGAACAATGCCGCTGAAGAAGACGACATAGGAAACAATAAGGAAGGACCAAGACAGATCAACGATACAAGCATGTGATCAGGACAAGAATGTCAGAGATTCAGAGGATACGAGCAGAGATCAAGGACGAGTACTGATTAAGACATCTATTCGGTAAACCCTCACATATCTTGATTTACAAGACCTGCATGGGCCACCACTTAAACCATGTCACGCCCTAAAACCAGAACACTAGAGAGCGGGGGCAGACATAGCCAGCTACGTATAATGAAATGGGATCCGCACCACTATACGGTCACGGCTGTCTAGATATATGAGGGTTTAACTACAAGCCAACAGTATACGTACGGTCACGGCTGTCTAGATATATGAGGGTTTAACTACAAGCCAACAGTCTCCTATGGTCATGAACAAGCCTAGTGTCTCAATCTCAAGCAAGCAAGTAAAGTTACAAGATATAAGATCACCAAATATACAATAGTAAGGCATCCCAAACATTATATATTCAACTGATCATGAAGCTAGTCATTACAAAATGTGAGGATTAGCAATTGTTTTAGTCATACATGATCAACCCTAGGATCTGTCAATCATGTTACAGCCCGTAGACAGACAGTAAATAAAGTGCAATCGAGCTAACATGTGCTCGTCGGCTAAACGCCTCAAAATAATATTTTTATAATAGAGTGGGAGAGCCAAAATAAACCCACTCGTTGCCAGGATTCCGTCTAGTGGTCACCATCTGGCTGGAAGACAGGTGGATCCTCTGGTGCTGCTCCGATATCTGGCCACACAAAACCAGCTGTGTCAGACCCCAGAAAGAGCAAGTGCCACAAAGGAAGCTTTACTTAGAAACTAAAACCAGCAATTAGCACAAAATAAAATAATAGTAAGAACTGGAATTAAGAAAAATTAGGATGATATA
The DNA here is from genome assembly GCA_029216955.1 of Iris pallida. Classification (NCBI taxonomy): domain Eukaryota; kingdom Viridiplantae; phylum Streptophyta; class Magnoliopsida; order Asparagales; family Iridaceae; genus Iris; species Iris pallida. The sequence goes on along the minus strand of JANAVB010040218.1, from coordinate 29,567,570 downwards.
GGACGAGATAACCATAGAACTATTCAGATAACCAGGTTACAACTCGTAAACCAAACAAGGACCGAGGTTGTAACCCTTCATCTGAACTGAACTTGGTTTCCCACCATTTATCGGCAAGATAATATAAGAAATCAGGACATGTAGCAATCTGGTGCAGGGATCAAGACAAGACTAGACTGATTATTCCATCCAATCAATCACGGTCAAGCAATGAGTACGGCTTGATACTTTAACTAACTAGGGTTATCACATGCCTAGTTACTACCAAGATGCAGTGAGATTATACCACAGCCACAAGCCCTGCAGACCATCCAGGCTATCCGGACGCAATTAAGGGTTGAATTCAAGTGGATACATCGTCCAGGAAACGCATGTACCCTTAGGTGACTTAGAGGGTGCAACACATGACAGTGTGCTGGAAATATGCCCTACTCGACAGCACGCTACAGATCCCAAGTGGGGTGCCCAAATAACGGGATTGCCTGTAGCTGGGGAAATCTCTTCATGGCAACTAGATTATTCTAGTAATTAGCCTTAGTCAATTTCAGTAGGTATCCCTGACCGTGGTTCTCAGGGGTCCCTGTCCTGGATATGATGCAAGACAAGACAGGTTCATTTGTACATGCACAATCGTCCACGGTGTCCAGGTTATTCTATCTTGTCATGTCAGGTTAGCCGTCACAACAGCTTATCAAGATACATCATGTCAGGTTTACTTGTCAAGAGTGCACCACGGCGGACCACTATCAAGAATTATCATGTCAAGTTTATCATGTTAAATTTGTCAGGAGTGCACCACAACAGGTCACTATCATGTCATGGAACAAATAATGTGGCACAAGCATACAAGTGGTAATTAAATATTAGCAGGGGCAAAGGCCTTGGAGGACTCATGCGGCTCAGGAAAATTATTACATGCGGCCAGGAAGTCACTATCAATCATTACACTAACAATTCGTGTTTAGGGAAGCAACTTAGAATCACACATTATTTAATCATAATAATATAATTGTAAAGACAAATAAGACAAAAGATAGTGGGACCCGCAATTAATGCAAGTAAGCCATGCGGCACAAATTAAATTTTCATGCAAGCAATCACGCGGCCATAAATTAATGTTGAACTGGCCATGCAAGCAGTTGGCCATATGCGGCTGGACAATTATTGGAGGGGTACATATGCGGCTAGCAGATATTGGAGAGGGGCATATACGGCCAGCAACTGAACTAAAAGCCATGCAAGTTGCATGCGGCTACAACTAAACCTAGGGCCATGCAATTTGCATGCGGCCAAGAATATTAAGCATGCAAGCAAAGCTTGCATGCATGCAAATTAAATATATCATGGCAGCAAAGCCATATGCGGCTCACTTATAATAGCATGCAAGCAAAGCTTGCATGGAATGCATATTAAATATATCATGGCAGCCAAGCCATATGCGGCTACTACTTGTATAAAGCATGCAAGCTTAATCAAAGCATTTAACATTATGGAGCCATGCATGCTAGCATGTGGAAAGGCATGCTAGCTAATGGAAAGGCATTTAATATTACGTAAGCTTAATTAAAGCATATTATGTAAGCTTAATTATGGAGCCATGCATGCATGCAAGCTTAATGCAAGCTTACGCATGCTTAGTGCTGATACATGCATGCTTCCATGCAGGCTTAATGCAAGCTTACGCATGCTTAGTGCTGATGCATGCATGCTTCCATGCAAACTTATGCATGCTGATACATGCTAAAGAAAGGTCATGCGGCCAATAATGTTCTTCTTATGCGGCCAAGCAATAGAAGAAAAGCCATGCGGCTCACATTTGTTGGCCAAAAGCAAATGCTAAAAAGGCATGCAACAGTTGCTAAAGCATGCATTAATAATATAATACATTAAATCTAATATGGTATGCAGCTGATGCTAGAGCATGCATTAATAATATAATACATTAAATCTAATATGGCATGCGGCTGAGCAATAGCTCCCCATGCGGCCAGCTTGGAATTGCATTAATTATTAATGTATTAAATACTAATACATATGCGGCCAAGTTTATTTAAGCATGCAAGTTGGCCGTTATTATATTTAAATATTCTTATACATGCATGAGATTAAATGGCCATACGGCCAATATATTTAAAGTTTGGCCATATACGGCTCAACAAAATAGCAACTGGTCATTTCGGCCATTAAATACAACTAGCCATATGCGGCTAACTTATTAATACCAATGCAAGCTACTGCTTGCATAAAACATGCAAATGCAATTAATGGTAAGGCCAAATTTAATGTTAATGGCAATTATTTAATGTAAGCAATTAATGCATGCATGCAAGCAATTAATGCTTGCAAGGCCATGCGGCCAAGAATAGCCTATGCGGCCCAGGCAAGTTGCATGCAAATGCATGCAAGCTTGCAAGCAACTTAATTAAATGCAAGCACAGTGCATATGCGGCTAAGCACAAAATGTGCATATGCGGCCAAGAATGCAATTAATGGCTCCCACAGAGAACATGTCCATGAAAAATACCATGGCCTCCATGCTCCTCCAAACAACAATAGGAACCCAAATCCAAACTCCCGTAGGTCAAATTTGAGTAAAATAGAATTTTCTACAACATGGAACCATCAACTAGCAAAATATGCAAGTTTGTTATATCAAAACTCATGAGATCCGAAAATACCACAAGACTAGATCTACAAGAAATTAACCACGGAAATGAAAAATGCTAAGTATGAAAGTGGGTTAGAAACACATGCGGAAGACAATGGAACAATAAAAATGGAATTCCTCCATGAAGCAAGGTGCACTTGCCTAAGCTCTCCACTCTCTCAGGTTGGTGGAGAAGTTGTGGTGGGAAAGAAGAATAGTAATGGAAAAGAATTAATGAGGAGAGAGAGAGGAGTGGGATATTTAATGAAGAGGGTGGTGGTGGTAGGTGGGGTTTTCAACAAAACCAAACCAAGCCAAACAAACCGAACCGAACCAAGATAAACCAATCAATGAAATGCCAAAATAAATCAAATATGGAGACATGCAATACGGGTCAAAATACGTACACGTATTCCAAATACGTAATACGAGATATGGGCATTACAAGGCCGAGGCCCTGCACCATAAATACTAAAAGCAGTACCAGTTCTAAAATAAATTATAATTAAATTAAAAATTAAAGGGTCTCAGACTTGGTCGTGCAATCTCATGTTGCGGCTTACGCCTCAACGTACAGGTGACCCTGTATCATTTGCGTTTCGTCGAGGCTCACTCGACCGATATGGTCGTCGCCTAACTGGTGGTACAAAATCCATAAAATCCAAAAACCAACAAAATCCAATCTATTAATCATTTTGCAAAGACCGGTTTTCTTTGGAAAATATGTTTTTATTCAAATTGCTAATTTTTATAAGAAAATCCCTTTTACAAAGACCGAGTTCAAAAGTAGATTTTGTTTTATAAAATTAATTTAAATACCAGTGTTTCAAAAAGGGTTTTACTGAAAATTTGGGCATCACCTCCTCTGTAACTGGACAATCCAGCCATATAGGCGATACAAATCCATGCACCAAAAGAAAATCCCAAACCAGGAAATACACCAAACCAATCCACAATAATATTCCAACCCAGAGTAATAATCCACAACCAACACATATAGATGAAAGCCAACATATAGATAAAGCCGAACCGCAAACCGAAAATAACGAATCAGAAAAACATACGCATCCCGCGTAAATAATACGAACCCCAGAAATACAACGTCGCGATGCAAAACGTCGTGCGTATCCCCTAAACCCAACAGACTCAAATTTCGATCCCCGAAATGGGGTTGGAACTGCGTCATCATCGACACGAAAACCCAAAGGGACACGAGGACACGAAAATACACCTCGGGTGCTCGGCTAGAGCTATCAGATGTAAATATAGAGGAAAGAATCCACGCGGACAGCGGGATTGGCTCGGGACAGAATGCACAGAAACGCGGACAGTGCACGAACAGCGCACAGAGCCGCGAAACAGCAGATCGGGCCAGGGGTGGACCGATCAGCGGTACGGAAGACCGCGAGTGGGAGGTCGCGGGCGGAAGAGCGACGGGACACGTACACGGACAAATGGAGTCGGGATATGCGGGATGCGTGGGGCTGGTCACGCGGCTGCTGGCGGCAGCGAGGGCCGGCGCAGGGGCTGGCGTGGCTGCCAGGGAAGCGCCGAAAGGGGCTGGCGAGACGCGGAGGGTCGCTGCGCGCTGGTGGAGCGACCGGGGGTGGCCGCGGCCTGCTTGTCGATGGCAGAGTCGGCCGCGTGGGGGTTGTCGGCCGGATGTGCGGAGTCGGGGGTCCGACAATCACAGGAAGGCGAGGGTGCACGCAGAAGGGCTCGGGAGTGGGTTTTGAGGAGAGAAAAGGGGGAGGGAGTGATGACGCTGGTGTTTGTTTTGAAGGAAAAAAATGGGCCTTTCTCCAGCATTTTGTACACTCCCTCGACGAGAAACTTCACATACTCGTCGGCATCCGCCAGCACCTGCGGCGTCATAGCAGGAGTCGGGGGAGCTACTACAGTTTGTGGACCGAAGGAAGATCCACCAACCTCGACCTGAGAGGCTTGAACCTCGGCAGCAATAGGCTCTTCATCAACAGGGGCCAGACTGCTAACCCGAGGAGCCGAAGGAACAGAAGGAGCCGGCACATGCGTCGTGATAGTACCCCAAGTAGAAGGAGCAACACAGGGTTCCACACCCTTACCCTTCTCAAGACCGGAGAAATCACCGACGTCAACGGCCACTTCTTCTACCCCCAACGTCCTATCAGCATCAGGTACCTCCCTCGGCAGAACGGGGAGATCAACATTCATCTCCTGGCCAGCCCCGGGAGACAAGACCGGCAGAAGGGTCTCATCCTTCTCAAGTCCCTCTACAGGAACACAATCTGTCGCTACCGCCTGATCGGTAGCCATCTCAATATCCACGGTTGGAGCCGGGGAAGGATTTGGCAATGATTCAGCCGACCTCCCCTCATCACGATAAGGAGGGGAATCAACCCTCTCTTCTGTCTCAACTGCCTCCGCTGCCCCCGCAACAGACTCCTGCAGCCCTGGAGTGATGTCATCGGAAGATGACGAACTCCATTCCTCTTCACCACCAGGAAGCTGCGTACTTGCTAAACCTTCGATATGTGAAGCCTCCGCTGTGGCCTTCGTCGCCTCGGAAGCTGCTGCACCCTCAGGTTCCCTCCTGACATAACCCGGGGATACCGGAACCTCCACGATGACAGTATCCTCCGGATCTTCCTCCATGAGAGACATCATTGTCGGCGGGATACGCACTCCAGACGAGCTCGCCATCTCCTCCCGCCTACTCCCACCCGACTTTGGGGTACGAGGTTTTCTTTTTAGTGGCTCCTGCAAAAGAAGATGGGGCCTCGTAAGTGGCGGAACCAAAATCAGATTACGTGAGACGTCCATACCTCTTCAGACGCCGAATCCGATGACGCCGTCGGTGACGACGCTTTCTTCTGCTTCTTCGGCACAGGAGATTCAGCTCCTGTATCTGCACATCGTTTCGATCGATCGCCCGAGGGTTCTGCTTGAGATGCGGAAGGGGCACTCCGTTGACCCACCCCTGACGGACGATACGATCGGGCCTTCACTGGTGTGTCCCCGGCCGCTGCTAACTGGGTGCCTGCGATAAGACTGGTCTCCCTGTCATATCCGGAGGGCGGGGCAGCCATAACACAGTAGAATTTGGCGGTCGAGTAAAGAATGGGCGGCCGCGGATCTGAGACGGGCAACGTAAAACGAGCTCCGGTACATCCGGCATTATAGTAATGCCAAGCTCGTGCACCATCCAACAAACTTCCAACATACCCCAGGGTAATACTGGAGTTATCCAACATCATCTGGGCATAACCAAATTGCCGCGCAAAGCGGTTCGGCAAATACGGTTCCAGGTAGCACTGATTCCTGTTCCGGTACACCAGATGGGATGGCCGGATACTTTGCAACCAGCGGAATCCCCATTGAGGCAGAGTGGTGGTACCTTCGCCCAAGTCCCTTAAATCCTCGTTGGCCTCAAAACCCAAGTAGATTGGACCAACTTTGGTAATCTTCCAACCCTGAAGGCGGGATAAAACCTTTCTACAAACAGGGACACCATTATGCGACCAGCTCCTCCGATGGAAACGACGAAGGAGTGCATCTCCAGCCTTATAATCTCCTTCCGAGCCTGGACTTATCATACTGGGATGATGCAAAATCAGCCATCCCATCAAATAGTGAAACGGCAGTTCGGCGCGCGAAAAGTTATTGTTTCTGCCTCTGTCATGAATCACATTTCCAGCAAACTCTCGCAAACCTCGCTGCAGGTTACATACCACTACGGAGAGAAGAGCCAAACGCCGGCCGAAGACCAACTTTACGGCTGGCAGGATTAAGTTCCGGGTCACCCTCTCTACGGCACCGAATCCGCCCGCGAACACGCAATCCCGGAGCCATATCATCAGATAGGCCGCCAACACCGCCTTGGATGACATTCGATAAGCAAGATGCCAGAAGCAGCTGTAGGAACGTGCATCTGACTGCTGGTCTTCATTTCCTCGGGGGTTCTTCTCCCCTAACCTGCTCATTTCGGACAGCACTTCGCTACGAGAGAGCGCCGGCGGAGTGGAAAACTGCGAAGAATCCTCTTTGTCTTGCCTGAAGACGTAATCTCTCCAAGCGGTCACATGGGGCTGCGTCCCGCTTTTATCCCTTCTCTGCATATAGTAATGATGACTCGCCACTTCCTTGAAGACGGCCGTCATCTCCTCAGCCCTGTCCCCCAGGACCTGAAGCTCCTCGTTGGTGGGAAAGTACTCTTCATAGGGTTGCAACAAGAGAGCACAAATGTGTCTGAAAGAGGAGCTGCGGCGCATCATCAGGGTTTGAACCCATGCGCGTCAGCAGTATAGCCTCGGCGCATCACCAGGGTTTAAACCCATGCGCGTCGGCGGGCAAAGACCGCGGCACATCATTAAAGACTCAAGGTCTATGTGCGTTGGCGTACGGACAATGAGGCTTACCAACCACCTCCGGCCGAACTTCGACAGGCCGACGGGGAACGACAGCCGCCGCAACCTCCGCAGACTCCTTCGCTTTCTCCTTCTCCTTGTCGGCAGCACCGCGAGGAGTCTTGGGAGCCATTCTCTCGAAGAAGGAGAAGTTAGGGTTTTGAAGAAGAAACTCTAAAGGAGCAGAGGCACAGAGAAGAAGAACCCTTTCTCTCTCCAACTCTTACCTATTTATAGAGCTTAGTCGCACGCGTGAACAGATGACGTGTGATCTCAGTCGTCGCCTTGGGGTCTGTACAAAGATAGCAGCAAATAAAACCAAAAGATCATCATTAATCTTTTCGGTTACCGAGGCATCATCATCATTAACTAAAAAGAGCATGCGCCCGAACAGGCATGCGCCCAGCAATTATGCGTCCTGACCTCCATGCTTCTTATTCAAAGTATTCCAAAACTTATTCAAAAGTTTTGAAAACTTTGAAGGGGGTCTTGTAGAAGCATGGAATTTCACAACCAGAAAACCCATGCGCCAGACGCTACATGCACCAGAATTCACACGAAGAACTTCACAGCAAAATCAACAAAGATAGACATTCGAAAGAGGACTTTTTATTTATATACAAAAGTCTATTACATGTCTAGAAAAAGGTTGTACAAAGGAGAATTTCTACAAAGAAAAGATCCTAAGTCTACAGCCAACGGCTACCCTGCGCTTCCAGATAGGCGCACCAATCACCATGCGCCTCCAACCAGGCGCATCCCACCATCTCTTCAGCAGCTCAGTTATGTGCATCCAGCTCAGTTATGTGTATTCCTTCAGCAGCCCAGTTATGTGCCGCTCTTCCAGCCAGGCTCACCTGATAAATGCCTCGCCAAGCAAAGCATTTAACCCTCTGGCTGGAACCAAGGAAGAGAAGAGCACCGCAAATGCTGTGGCCAGGGGAGGCTTCGAAAGAGCCTCCAAAGCCCAAGGAAGACCGTGATCGAAACCGCGGCTAAAGGAACAGCTTTCAACACAACCAAAGTGGGCAAACCCCACTTTGAAGGAAGAGAGAGCCTAGCACCGCCATTCCGATCTACGGCTCTTCCGGAATAACGGAGACGAGGCCCGAGCATCCTTATCTTTGGATGCAACAGGTACCTTCCGCCTGCCTCGGAAGCCCTCGACTCCGTCTTTTGGATGTAACAGTCACCTTCAAGAGCATCGAAGACAACACAGCGTCTCATCTTCTCCCTCGGGAGCACTTCGTCAACAGAATGCACCCGAATGTCCAAGTTCATGTTGGAAGTACGTGAGGGAATGAGAAGCAAATCTTCTCTCCATGCCACTATTTATAGGCCGGGCAGATCAAACCCACGCGCCAAGTGGATGGCTCTCCGAATTCCGTGCAATGAATTTACATTAAATGGATGAACCGGACGCCTCGAATTCAGCCAAACGGCTATTTATAGCACTCGAGGAGCGAGACAGCCACATCATTAAAAGACATGTCCGATGCGCCAGCCAGACAGCGCATCACACGGACGCGCCCTTCGGCATCAGGCGCATCACACAGACGCGCCCTACAGTACTCGGCGTATTGCAGAGGATGCGGCCCCACACATCCCCATACCGAGTGGAACGCCAACCGACGCGCCCACTCAGCTGTCCATCGAACGTCACCAACATTAAATGCTGAACTGACAGAGTTGGCAGCACGCCTCCCAAAGTCTGAACAGTTGACAGCTTTTTCAGAAAATGAAGCGTCGGCAACGTCAGCATCATCATGACTTTATTTCGACGGCTACTGCCACGTGGCCACCCAACCATCCGTATGCGCCTCTACGGCCATGCGTCCAAATCAGCATGCGCCTCAAAAGCCATGCGCCCCAGACTGCTCTCTGATCCCGAAAGACAGAAGGAAAGTCGCCTGCATGCGCCTCAAAAGCCATGCGCCCCAAATGGTTTGTAACTCCTAAAGGTTATGAGCCGCAGCCTCCTCCTGCGCCCAATCCAAGGCGCAGCTCACCAGATTACTCCTCTCCACCAAATCCGAGATCTTCGAACCATGGGTCGATGACACGTGTCCTTTGACTCAACTCGTCCAAGATTTCAGCAACGGAAAGATCTTCTCTTCTGCTACGTGCCGGCTCACAACAGCAGTATAAAGAGTTCTCCCCCTCGATCAGGACGCAGCATCCGTGCACCTCCATCAGCAACCTCCACGTGGCATCCCCACACCGGCGCATCCTATATGCGCGCATGAGCAGCCAGCCTGTAGAACTATAAATAGAAGGATCATCCCCTTCACACACACACAGGACAGACAACACAGACAGAATCCACAACAGAAAATCACCAGAGAGGCAGTTCTAGACACTCAACGTCTTCCTCCTCTCAGCAAGCTCCAGCACCCAGAGCAATCAACACCTTCAGAGAACCGATAACCGTCGTCAGCCGGTCAACGGAGTCAACGCATTACCACTCGCTCCATTGGCACTAAGGACCCAGCTTAAACAAAAGTGTACTCCTAGGACTACATCTAAGTCCTATATTGTATCACTATTCTGTTTGTATTAAAGTTTCAATCAAAACAATTTTAATGGCAAACAGACAGTAGGGGGGGAGTTCCAGAATTTTTGGAACTAAAATCCAGTCCCAAACACACACACACAGTAACATATATACATCTATATGTATATACACACAACTCCCTATATACACTACCAAATACCCCCAAAATTCACCCACACTCACACATACATATATACTACGTATATATGTACTAAAATACACTCATACATGTATTAATCATAATAAAAATAGAGTTGAAATTCGCTTTGGAAAAACTGGAAATGAATCCTAAAATCTGGAAATATATACACTGTGTATCGAAAACAAGTAAACCCAAAAACTCACACGAAACCGAGCTATGGCTCGAATCTCTAGGTTGGTAACTGGTGCCCCATACATACCCTAGTGTCCTAGGTGCCTGACACGACACCACGACACGGTTCACGTGTCCAAACTCCCAAAAACACCACACGGGTAAACTGATACGCTCACACGCGTGCACAGCGTCGTGCACGCGTTCCACGTGCTCGTGGACACACCACGAGACACGACACATCTCGTGGTCGTGCACACGTGTAGCCCACACATAGGGCTACACGATCCACACCCTGACACGTGTCCATGACACTCGTGGACACAAAACGAACCCCGTATCAGTCGTGAAAACACGACTGATACACGCGTGTTTCGACAGCGTCGTGCACGCTGTCACACGCCTCGTGCTCGCGACACAGAACATGACACATCTCGTATTCGTGTCCTCGTGTACGCCACGCATAGGGCTATACGCCCGTGTCACTACGAGACACCCAAGTGTCGTATCCATACGACACGACACGCTCAAAGTCGCCCCCGCGCGCGTGTGCGCTGACAGCGCGTGTCCAGTGCGAGTGAGATTTCTCACTCGACACGACACGACGCGACACGAGACTTTGGGGGCATGTTCGCAGACATTGCCCCCGTGTCCGTATCAATTTGTACGTGTCCTAGAGGCCTGTGCAGTGCGCACGAAGTGTCGGGTAGCAGGGCATGCACGAGGGTCTCGTGCAGTGGGTTCGTGTCCAATTTGGACACGGACACAGCACGAAAACGTGCTCAGTCTAGGTGTTTTGTGATCAGCAAGTCTAGGGCTACTAGGTTATGTAATTTGTTTTACAAAAACACAAAAACAAGTCCATTGTGGCATTTCACCAAACAAGGATTTAAGGCTTAGGATACGTGTCCGATACGGACACCAAACCAAGTCTAGTTTTCACCAAATTTTACCCACAGTTATGGTAGTCCTACATGAATGCATTTATGAAGAAAAATCAGGGTTTTAACTAAGTTTGAGAGCATTTACCTATTTGTGTAATCCAATGAAAACCATTAAAAAGGGGGTGTGTGTTCTTCAACTTGATGATGCCCAAAGCTCCCAAATTCTGGATTTCTAGCTTCCCTTAGCACCCTTGATGTTGTAGGGTCCCAATGCAAAAGACTAGAGTGAATTTGGATCAATATTGCTCATGTTGTGTAGGGTTGAAGGAATGGGAATTTTTGTGGATTAAAATTTATGTAAAATTGTTCATGAATGATGCAATGGGACTAAATAGAAGTGTGGGCTGCTAGGGGGGGTCCTTGGCCGGACATGGCATGGTGGGGGTGTCCTTGCCCTTCCTTCATGGCTAAGGCATGGACTTTGTGTAAAGGGTCTTGATATTTGGAGTGGTTTAAGGAAAATATCCTTAAAGGCAATTTAGATATTTATCTTGCTTTATCCCATGACCAAATATCCATCCTAAAGCTTCTAGGTTAGTGGCTAACCTCTAGTTTAGGGTGGGATAGGTTAGGGACTAATCATGAGACTTACCAAGAATTAAATAATATTAAAAATCACATAATCACAAATAAAGCCTAGTAAATTACCAAAATACCCTTTTGGCCAAAACCTACTAATTTGATGTTCTAAGCCTATGGCTAGGCTCACATGATCATGGTTAGTCTCTAGGTTATGAAAAACTAGGGTTTACACTAAGGTTTTGCTAGTAAGTCACAAAGTCATAAGTCATGACTTAGAAAATGGTTTATCTTAACTAAAATCACCAGAAAATCATACCATGACTAAAATAACACTAATAAATAATAAAATAATAAATTTTCAAAAATACCCCAATTTCAGAAAACTGGGTGTTACAGGGCACTAGCTAATAATTTTCTTACGTAGGTAGGTTGTTCAGATCCACACGTAACACATTTAGCGGCTTGTTTATTTTCGTAATAAATTGGACAATAAGGGTCCTAACTGATTCAGAAAAGTAAGTTTAATTAAGGGTTAGGACCCTTATAGGCCACATATGGTTAATTGGTGTATAGTCTGAGCTTGGCATATTATGTGAGTAATAGCTCGAGTTTGTTATTTTCCTAATGATTCGTCCTGCATACCCATAGGAAACACCTGTTACTCTGATAAACATATCATGTATATCTTTCTTGTCCTGCATCCTCAAAGGGGGTATACAAGTAATGTTCATGCCAAATCCTTTTTGGTTCAGACTAGGTATCCAGTAGTAGGCTCAGACCCTTAGCTTAATGACCTGCCCTTATATCAGATTTGGATGTATCAACCCAAACCTATACTATTGGCTCACTACATTCCTTGATTTGTTAGTTGGTCCTGTCCATATTATACTGAGCAATCTGTTCTGAACATGGCTCAGTCACCTTATTCATATCTTGACCATTACAAATGCTAATATTTCATATCACTTTGTCCTCAGTATTTGTGTTTGTCCTCTGTTGGTTAATTGTAGGGTTGTGTGAGTGTAGAGAGGAAAAGAGGGATTGCCACTCTAGTTCAGACCCCCTTCATTGATTCTTCATTCGATGCCCAATGAGCCATTAGTAGTTGAAGGTAGCTCAAGTCTTCTTAGGATTTAGTTACTAGTCCATATCTTCAATATCATTTGAAGTTGAACATAGTTTAGGTTTATTAGAATACTTTAAGTCTTAATATGGTGCTGGTTGTATGGATGTATAAAAGTTCCCAAACTTATTTATTTATTGGGTATTGAAGATTGACTACAGTGTTCTTAAAAAGGACCAATCTACAATTAACTGGCCGAGTAATCTACTGCCTTATTAGACTGATATGATTTAATGGCGATTTGATTAATTAAGATGTTCATTGGAATCAATTCTATTAAGGCATTTATTCGGTTCTTCTTTTGCTCGTCATCATAGTAATGATAATTTTTTATGTACTTTATGGATGTCTTTAACAGGTTATAATTCGTACAAGTGGATTCATTAACAATGGACAAAGATTGGGTACACCTTAAAAGGTTACTATTTATTTCTTAAAACCAAAAACATTAATATGTAAGAATACTTGTTGCTTTTTATTAATATAAGATTATGTGTGGGCCTGGGGTTTGTCTTTATTTGTAGAGATTCACAAGCATATCAAAATGGAGCACGCATGTTTGCTGACACAATTCAAGCTAGTAAGGGAAATCCAGAAAAAATTCAATGTCCTTGTTGTCGATGTTTAAGTCATCGATTTCATCATTTTGATACGGTTTATGAACACTTAGTCATATTTGGGATGGATCCTTTATATGATAAATGGGTCTTTCATGGAGAAAGTTCTTCTGCAACTAGAGATGAAGCTTTAGAAATACCCGAAGCATATAAAATGTTTAGAGATGCAAATTTTGAAGAGAATTATTTTGATGACAATGATAATAATATGGAACCTGAATATGAAAGAAGAGATGCAAATTTTGCAAATCTTGTGGAGGATGCTGAACTTCCTTTATATGATGGATCTACTTACACAAAGATAGCTGCAGTTGTTGCCCTATACAAGTATAAAGCTAGACATAGTCTTACAGACAACGGTTTTAATGAACTTCTTGAGATGCTTGGCAAACTTCTACCACCAGACAACAAACTTCCTGATTCTTTATATTCAGTGAAGAAGCTACTTAAAGATTTTGATCTAGGCTATTAGAAGATACATGCTTTTGTTAATGATTGTTGTTTATTTAGAAAGAAAAATGAACTTATGGAGACATGTCCAAAATATGGGGCTTCACGGTGGAAAGTTGATGTGCGCACCAAAAAGATTCAAAATAGAGTTCCTGCAAAGGTGTTGAGGTACTTTCCTATAATACCAAGATTTAGGAGAATGTTTAAATCACCTGAAAAGGCGAAACAACTGAGATGGCATGACACTCACAAAAGTCAGGATGGAAAGATGCGTCACCCTGTTGATTCAATGGCATGGAATATGATCGACAGTAAGTGGCCTTATTTTGCATCAGATCCTCGTAGTCTTAGACTTGGCCTTGCATCAGATGGATTTTATCCTTTCGGTGATCGTAGTACTCAATATAGCTGTTGGCCTGTGATTTTGGTTGCTTATAATCTGCCCCCTTCCTTATGCATGTCAAAGGAAAACTTGATGTTGACGTTATTAATCCCCGGACCCAAGCAACCAGGAAATGACATAGATGTATATTTGGAGCCACTTATAGAAGATTTGAAAGAGTTATGGAGCAATGGTGTGAATGTTTTTGATTCATTCAGTCAATCCATATTTAATTTGAAGGCTATTCTAATATGGACAATAAATGACTTTCCGGCCTATGGAAATTTATCTGGATATTCCACAAAGGGTAGAGCAGCTTGTCCAATATGTGGAATTGAGACATCTTCAAGATGGTTGGCTAATTGTCAGAAGCATGTATATATGAACCATAGAAGATTTCTTGTGCACAATCATCCATTTCGATTAAAAAAGTCTTGGTTTGATGGAAATGAAGAACATAGAAGGAAGCCTAGAGCACTAATAGGTTCAGAAGTTTCGATGTGGTAAAAAACCATGTCAATAATTGGGGAAAACCAAAAAAAGAAAAGAAGAAAAGGAAGAAGAAGCAACAACAGCCAAGCATTGATTCAATATGGCCTTGGAAGAAGAAATCAATTTTCTTTGAGTTACCTTATTGGAAGGTACTAGCATTACCCCTCTCTTTATATATCTCTCTTTCTCTGAAAAATTCAATTATTGTCAATTTATGAATTTTTTTAGATGACGTTTCAGGGTTTGTTATTGCGACACAATTTGGACGTGATGCACATTGAGAAGAACATTTGTGAGAGCATTATTGGCACACTCTTAGGTATAAAGGGCAAAACAAAGGATGGACTAAATTCTCGTAAAGATATGGCAGAAATGGGCATAAGAAAAGAACTACATGCTGAAAAAATAGGGAATAAATTTCGATGGGCAGCAGGCTCTTTTAATTTATCAATGTCGGAGAAGCAATTATTTTGCGCAAGACTTGCAAATTTACGATTGCCTGATGGTTATGGCTCCAACATTTCAAATCATGTGTTATTGCAAGATTCTAAGATTTTAAATCTCAAGTCTCATGATTGTCACATTCTACTCCAACAAGTCTTGTCAGTAGTATTTAGAGGACTTCTACCAAAGGGCACGAGAACTGCAATATTTCGACTTTGTTCATTTTTTAATGAATTATGTCAAAGAGTGATCGATAAAAACAGATTGGAACAACTCAAAACTGAAGTTGCTGAAACTTTGTGCTTATTAGAAAGATTTTTCCCTCCATCATTTTTTGATGTTATGGTCCATCTCACAATTCATCTTGCACGAGAAGCTCGAATTGGCGGGGGGGGGGGTAACATTTCGTCGGATGTACCCCATTGAGAGGTAATAATCTATATTTTAAATTAATAATAAACTTATAAATTATTCTATACTCTTCTAAGTTTAGCTCTTAATTAGATCTATGAAGGTACTAAAAGGATATGTTAGAAACCGTTCACGGCCTGAAGGATGTATAGCAGAAAGATATCTTGCAGAAGAGTGTTCAAGTTTTTGTAGTGGGTATATAAAGCAAGCTGCTGAAATTGGAGCTCAATATGGACGCAATGATGATTTTGAGAATGAAACTACCGGAGAAGGGAGGCCAATTTCTAAGGGGAAAACAAGGAGTATGTCTTCTGACATGTTAGAGATAGCTCATCGTACTGTTTTGTTCAATAGTTTTAAAGTCGAACCGTACATTAAGTAAGTATGCTACCAAATTATAACTTATTTTTACTTAAAATTTTTATTCTTAAGTTAATCATGTATACTTTGATATCAGGATGCATTTAGAGGAACTTAAGCATTTGGATAGGCGTCTTTTGAAGAATGAAAGTCTGCTACAAAAGAGACATACAGAGGCTTTCATAGGATGGCTATCAAATAAAGTCAAAACTGGCCAAGTTGGCACTAAGATGGCTAGCATGTGGACCTAAAAAGAATGTAATGTCATTCTCAGGTTATGTCATCAATGGTCATCGATTTCATACAAAAGATGTCAAAAAAAGCACACAAAATAGTGGTGTTTCAATTGAAGCAGAAACAATTTGTCGATCTAGTTCAAGAGACACATCTCAAGTCATTGGTAGAGTAACTTATTATGGGGTTATTAGAGACATAATTTTGCTTGACTACTACAATATTCAGGTTCCTTTATTTCAATGTGATTGGGAAAACATAGAAAATGGTGTCAAAGTTGAAGAGAGATTTACATTGGTTAATCTTCACCAAGGACAAAGTCAATTTGAAAGAGATCCATTTATCTTAGCTTCACAAGCAAAGAAAGTGTTTTATTCAAGAGATAGTGATGCATCACATTGGTATGTTGTTTTAAGAGCACCACCACGAGGTTTTTACGAGTTAGAAAGTTTTGAAGAGAATGCGTATATGCCATGTGCACCATTAGATGCACTACAACTGGATCTGAATCTTGATGGTGAAGGTTATGTAAGACTTGATTACGAGAAGGTGACTTCAGACGAGGTACATAATTAGTTTTTCTATACAAATCATAATTATTTGCAAATTTGTATACATATATTCTATTTTCTCTCATACCTTATTAATTAATTTAAATGTTTTACCAAACAGATTGAAGATTAATCTCATATCCACTTATGGTGTCGACAAAGCAACTGGGATTTGATTGGCACTTCATATTCATCTTCACTAATGTTATGCAAAAGCCTATGATTTGCATGTTCTATGAAAGAGAACATATATGTCATTTGGAAGAGTGTCACATGTGGAACTTGCTTAATCTTTCACTAAATAATTTTGTTGTTATATGATCGATTAGTCTAACTATTTTGTTGTGCTATAGTCAATTATTTGGAAGAGTGTCACATGTGAAACTTGCTTCATCTTTATTTTCGGCTTGTTTTTGTTTGGAATCACTATTTCTGAGTTTGTTTGCAATTACTATCTTATCTTTACAATCATAAGTACTGCATATCTTTGCAATCACTATTTCTGACACATCATGGCCATCCTATTGCTTGGCTTCGTCTGGCAACACTATTGCGGCTCAACTTGTTGCTGAACCTTTACATCAGCAGGACATGTTCTCACACAGGTAGCGCATTCCTGCTAATCTGTTGTTGCATTTCTTGAACATCACACACAATCATGTTAATTGCATGTCATTATGCTACGCTTCATTAATGCTAATTTGAATTCCTCGAAATTTATACCAACATAGGGACTTATAAATAGGTCATGTTCTTAACAGACCCTCACACCCATATTCTGAACCAATAGGTTCAAACCAAGGATTGTACTAAAGGTAAATGGGCTGATCATTAAACAAGGTAATATATGAAATACAGGACTGTACAGAACCTATTGGGGTCTGTCATATTGTAATATCTGAAATACATATCAGTTTTACTTGTCTCATAAACTGATACCATATCATATAGGGATTGAACCAATAGTAGCACCTTGGGCCATCACCCCCTTATCCATTAACTGATATTAGATGAAGTAAAAGAATAGATGCGACTGAATGTTAATATTTGGACAGATCCTATAGCTGAGTAGGATAATTGTACAGAACATGACTGAAACTGAGTAATCCATACTCGAGCCCCTACCTCATTTCCTTACTGAACACAAGTCCCCAAAGGACTAACATTCAAAGTTCACAAAGGGACTGAACTTTTGATAGGATTTCTGATTACATGATTTCTGATTCATCCAATATTACATATTTCCATATTCATGTTGTTCTGATACAAACTGTCATTGATACTCTGTGCATATACACACACATCTGATGCATATACATACGTTATGAATATTTTAGGTACTGCAGGTCTATTCAAAAAGTTGTGAATATGTCGGGATATGGTGAAGTAAGCTCATTTATCTTTATAACCTTTTTTTAATAATATCTTGGTGAAAAACTTATTTTTTATTATGTACTTGTTTTATGAAGTCTTCCAAAAAAGGTGATAAAAGAGGAGATATACAATGTTTAGCTGCCATAGTGGGTACCATGCAAAGAGGAAATGAAGGTGTGAGAATATCAAATTGAGACTCTAACTCTCCATTGAACATGTCACCTAATATGCCAAGTGATCAAAATCAATCAAGTTCTAATGTGCCTGAAAAGAAGAAAACTAGGGGTAAATCAAGGATGGATCATATTCGTATGAGAAAAAATCTTGTTCCGGTTGATTTTAATGATAGGGGTCAACCAATTGGAGATACTGTAGCTGAATTTGCTAGTTTTCTAGGCTCGACATCAAGAGATTTAGTGCCAATGACAATGGAGAAATGGACAGATCTTTCTGATGATTTTAAACATCAAATCTGGGAGAACATCACGGTAATATTTATGTCATATTTATGTGTATTTTAGATGCATTTATTAAACTTATGTTTTTATTGACGGTTATCTTTTTCTTATAGCAAAAATTATTCTTGATGACTACCATAAGACTTACGTATTCCAAAAGTTAGGAAGGCATTGGCGTGATCATAGATCTAATTTGATGAAAGACGTGATAGAACAAGCAAAAGTTGTAGGTCTACCACGAGCACTTGCCCTCCTGAAACCTGACAATATACCATCCTTTAAAGATTGGAAGACATTTGTAATCAAGAGAAGTACTCCAGAATTTAAGGTAAATATTGTTGGTTTCATTGT
The DNA here is from genome assembly GCA_029216955.1 of Iris pallida. Lineage (NCBI taxonomy): Eukaryota > Viridiplantae > Streptophyta > Magnoliopsida > Asparagales > Iridaceae > Iris > Iris pallida. Next base: position 29,548,958 of record JANAVB010040218.1, on the reverse strand, counting down.
ATTTTTTTGCTATAAATGTTTTGCTATTGCTAAATGATGTAATATATTTCAAATGTAATAAAGGAAAGAAGTGAAAAATTCAAGAAGATGAGGAGAAGTCAAACTTTGCTGCATACAATGAGTCGTAAGGGATATGCTCGTCTAGAGGAAGAAATGGTAACTAAGTGATAATCTGCTTGTTACCTAAAAATCTGTTTTGTTACACATGTCATTTCATTAGTCTTATTGATTTTTACTCACCTTTGTTACCTCAAAAAAATGACTTATAGCGTCAACAAAGTGATAATCCTAATTCTATACAAAGAGTTGATGTTTGGATCAAAGGACATAAGAGGAAGACGGGTACGTTGAGTTTAGAGGCTCAAAAAATTTTGGTATATTTTTTATCATTTGGTTATTCACTTATATCGTTCTAAAATTATCTATGTTCAATTTTATAAGGATGACGTAGAAGAGATTCATAAGTCAGCAACACCGTCAGAAAAAAGTTTTCTTCAAGATGATGCGGTTTCAAGAGTAATTGGCCCTGAACGACAAGGAAAAGTAAGAGGACTTGGCTTTGGGGCGACTCCTTCAAAAGTAGAAGGCCAAAAATATCATCATTGTAAATTCAATAGATTAGAAAGTGAGTTGAATGAATTGAAAAATTTTGTCAAAAGTATCGCTGAAAAGGTTATTGGGAATAATAACATTGTAAGTTTTATACTTCGAATAGTATCTTTATTCTTTAGTACAAACCAATATGTTCAATAGTTAATGTATTTTTTCATTCATGTAGCAAATAAAAAACTCAAACACGGTGAGAAAGGATAACTCAAACAATGGGGTTCAAAGTTCTACCAACTGAGAGAGAGCCGAAACAAGGCGGGAAAAAGTAAATACAGAAGTTCCAAGTTCTTCTAGCATTGGGACAAAATGCAAATTATTGAATTGGGAGACGGGTTCAGAAGTTGTGGCAATTGGCGAGATTGCATCTACAAATCCCAAAGATTTCGTCCATCATGTGGCTATAGGACAAGAGTGCTATAAACTTTGGGTTCATGAAGTAATTGATTATGAGGTGACTTTGTATCGGCCGACCCGTGAGTTTTTTCTTCTACATGAGGCTTTATCAAGTACGATCGTGTGGCCTATCAAGTATATCAAATTTGATTAGTGGTGAGACTTATGAGGTAAAGGTAATATGACTACTCTTTATTTGACCATATTATTAGCTAAAAGTGTTTGTTAAATGCATATGGATTGGTGCATGAATAACGATTCTGTTTATCATCAACCATTGTAAACTTGCACCTACTTGTTATTCTGCCTATGCTGACACTGGACACTAATTTTGCAGTATCTCCCTGCTTGCACCTAACTTTCAATATCTCCCTGTTTCCTAGCCTTCAATCCTACCTTTCTGTTCAGTAAAAGGTGAGTAGATAGTCAAATTACTTTGAAACGAGTGGAAGGTTCTCTGGATTTCATCTGGAAAAATATATAATCTTCTAATCTTTCTTTTGGTTGCTTCTTTTATTAAATTTTTATATCTGGAAAAATTGATTGAACGTGAGCCTAATGTTGGATGCCAAATTGCCAATATCTGACTGCATTAACTAATTAGCAAAGATTCATAAATTTTTTTAAGTTTTGGAATTATTAGTTGTTACAGTTTACAGTTCAATATATGTTATGGCATATTGGAGTACATCTTATATACAGATTGATGTCTTTGCATTGCTGTTGCAAGTTTGGCGCATTTAAATATTTAATCTGCTGTTAAGAAGGGATGAAAGAGCTAGAGGTGGTCACATTTAATCTGTTGTTGGAAATAAGAGTACTAGTCTTATTGTTGAGAGAGATTAATCGTGCCAATATTGGAAGTACATTTAAGAATCCTGTACTTAATTCTTAGTGCAAAGAGAGGATCTAGTCAAGTTTTGGAGTTCCCAAATTTTTCTAAACTTTGCTTACAAATAATCAATCTCACACGTCCAATGTATCTATTTGGGAATCAATATATGTACATACATCAATAGTTCGATTAATATTCAAAGCTTTAGATCTTGAAAGTTCTGACACCCAGACCTACCAAGAACAGAAGCACTTGGAACACAGCTGGCTTAGAAAGGGTAGGACAACCAGAAACCAAATGATGGACACGTTTTGGCCACCGAAAATATGTGGTCTGTCGATCGGATTTCTGATCGGTAGCAGGGCCGCCCCGGAGGGTTGGTCCTTGAGGGTCACATGCGATTCCGATATCGTACAGGTCACGTTGGATTTAGTGGATTATCCTAAGCAAAAATAGATTGTCCAAGTACGAAGTCTTGACGGACTTAACTCTGAACCTGCCCTTATCGATAGTAATAACGATTGATCATGAGAGTACTGAACTTGGACTTGACCAAACTGACTAAATAGAACGAAACCCATACGTGAGAGAGAAAAGTTTTGCCGAACAATCTACATATCTGTGTGTGACAACAAAAGCCCACTTTTCTTCTTCTTTTTTCCTTCTTCTATACTTTATAAAATAATTCAAGAGCATACTAACAATGTAGGTATCCGTTGACCTACTCAATGCACCATATGGAATTTAAGTTTCTAACTGATAGTTATAATGTTGCTTTAATTAACTATTGGTCATGATCACAGAAGCTACAAGGTGTTGACAATGATCTAATTCTCATTTAGAGCTTATAATATAATATTATTTGTTATTCATTATTATGATCATTAAAACATTACTTCTTACATTATATTTATGATCCAGGTGTCACTTGGTAAGGTTTTAGAGCTTAAAAAAAGGTTTTTCTTATATTCTTCTCTTGGTCTCCTTATATTGTAGCTCACGTTCAATCAAGTTTACAATATAAATATGAACTTTAGTCCTTGGATTGATTTAACTCGTGATGGGCGTTGGGGGTGAAGGGAATCAGAAAACAGGGAGAAGTCTGCTGCTTAAAACCATTTCAAGTTGATTTGTACATGAATGAATACCAAAACTCCAACCTGTTAGGATAAGTTTAAAATTAAGCATCCTATTACCAATCCACCCCTGCTTCCTCCAGGTACAGGAATGATGTATATGTGGAAATTGCTTAACAAAATAAGGTTTCAACCTACCCCTTTTATTGTACTGTCAAAAAAAGTAAAATAAAATTGCTAAGGGTGATGGAAAAGAAAAACTGTGTCTTGTTTCTGCAAAATAATAGCCCATTGCTTTAGCCTTTCTGCAAAATAATTGCCCATTGCTTCATCCTTTCATGAAGACACACATCAGGAGTGTCTTTACAAATATAGTAATTCCAAGACAAGGAACACAAACTTATCTGTAGTGGCAGATAATTATATTCAGACAGCCAATAAAATCTCAGTTCTATCTATTGCAAGGTTCATGGTATCAGAATCATCGGACCCTTTCTATGAGTATCGGGATCGACACTATCGGCACTTTTCGATCGGAGTATCGGATCGAAAAAGTCGGTATCAGATCGGGACATGCCCTTATTGTTCCATTCTGTTACAATTTTGCTTTATTTTGTTATATGCAAGATTATTGTTCTGTAGTTGGATCTCTTTTCTTGTTTCTTCATTCATGTTTACAATTTTATTGTTACATATTCTTAGCACAACATTTCACATGTACTCGACTCTTCATTCTGCTATATTATCATGTGATTCAGTCTTTCTCTGTCACTTAAGGAAATAAAATCGAAAATAGGTTGGTATCGGAGGAAAATTGATTCTAGTCTAGAGGAAACTAATTTGATACGTTGTGGCTACCTGGGATAAACTAATTTGATAGGTTGTGGCTACCTGGGATAAACTAATTTGATACTAATTTAATCAAAAATAGGTTGGTTTCGCTTCTGTTTGGTCTCTTTGTTAAGCTTTTCTTTTTAGTGGAGGAAACTAATTTGATAGGTTGTGGTTACCTGGGATGGCTGTGGCTACTCTAGTACATTGTCTAATGGGGTATAGGTTAATTGTAACCATCCTCTAATTGCTATATTCATGACACTCCTTCTAATTGATATATTTGTTGGTTGTCTGTTCTATTTCTTAGTAGTTTGTTATTCCATTCATTTTGAACTTTATATTGACTTGATTTGTTGTTGTATATAATAGTAAGAGATGCTACTTTTGGCTGCATACATGTGGACTTGGGGCACGTTTGATGAAGTGGTGATTGAAAGATTACTCTAATTATGCTGGCGCTTGATCGTGAATGGAATGAAGGAATCAACATATTTTGTATATATAGAATTATTTTATGGCCACAATTTTGTGACATTTTAGTTGGTGATTTGTATTCACATGATTTGACATTATTATGGTTTCAATAAAAATTAGTCTTTGCAATAATAATTGTGTATACTTTAATGTGATTTTGGATCATTAGATATTATTGCTTTAATGTGTTATTATCTTTCATAATTGTTGTGCATATTATCTGTTTTGTGATTTGTCAAAGGTAAATGGATTGCACAAAAAGACAGGACCTTTAAAAAAATTAAAGAGAATATAAGGCATGCAAAATATGCCCTAATAGATGGGTATTTTATACTTTTCATGGCATACAATAAATGTCATAATTTACTATTATTTATGGCATGTTGTAGCATGTCGTGCTTTGTGCATTAAAGATGTGCAATAGAATGTCATAAATAATATATTAACGACATGTAAAGTATGTCGTAAATTTTTATTAACGGCGTACAGGAACACACCGAAATTTCATTTTAACGACATACAATGGATGTCGTGAATAATAAAAGACGGCGTACAAAAATGACTTTAGACTGCATGCCATATATGTTGTCTAACTATCATGTTTTTACGGCGAGGGCTAATACGGCTTGCGTATGTACGCCGTGGAAAGTGTTTTACGACATACATTGTGCGCCGTGAAAAGGTATTTTTCCTGTAGTGACTCGCCTGTGATTCAGAGCAATGAATATCAAATAGTTCCTGAACTTGAGTCCAACTGACCTATATATGATTTATCAAGGTCAAATAGTATTTTGAAGTCAACAATATATTTAATTAACTCAAAGCTAGATTTCTAGGTCAAAACTAGGTCACAATAATCACACTAGGTCAAATCTAGGTTAACACAGTCAAACTATGTCATTTTCTAGTTTTTAGGTTGATTTTACCTGTTTACAAGGTTTATAAAGTTATATTATGTCTTAATAAGTCACTATTTGATTTTAGGTACTAACTAAGTCAAACTAGTCAATACTAGTTAATACTAGGCTGATACTAGATTTCTAGGCTATACTAATAAGTTTCTAACATATATTACACTAATATATACTTCTATCTATAATTTATAGTAATACCTTAGCCTATAGCTATTTACCTTACTCCATATCATGGTATCTTAACCCATGTCACACATTTATCTAATACCTTAGCTCGTATCTCAACTACCTTAATTATTAGTCAATACCTTAGTTCTAGGATCAATATCTTGGATAAACTAGATTTTCTAGTCCATACTAGTCAATACCTTGTTTTTAGGTCCATACCTTGAAGGTATTTGCCATACTAGCTAATATTGCAAAGTATCAATAAATATATCTTATATCTCTACTATTTACCTACTATCTAAGATTACCTTAGCCAATTTACCTTTTATCCATGGATGTACCTAATGCATATTACATATACCAATATCTTTAGCTATCCATAACATATATCAATACGTCCTTTACTCATATCTAAACATTTATCCTTTACCATACCCTCACACATGTTTGTCTACACTTATCTATGGTGCTAGATTACTCCCTTATATATATATATATATATATATATATATATATATATATATATATATATATATATATATATATATATAGAAAATGATAGGAATGAAGATGGAGCGCTGCTCCCTGGGTGGGCAGGTGAGCGCTGCTCCCTGGGTGGATCTCCGCTGGGGATGGCCGCCCCCTTGGTGGCCGGCTTGGTGGGCGCCGCCCTGGTGCGCCACCACCTGGCAGCCAGCGCCGAACTCCGCCGCCGGCCTTCTCCCCATGCCGCCCCCCTACTCGCGGCGTCCCCTCTCGTCGGCGCCGCCTTGCTGTCCGCGGTGTTGCCGCCCGCTCCCTCCTCCCCGGCGTCGGTCCCGGCACGCCTCGTCCCCCAACATCCTATCCCCCGCCCTTCCCCTCCCTCTTCGGCGTCGCCGTCGACGGCAGCGGCGCCCCCGGTCCATGGTTGGCCATCCTCCGCTGGCCGCGGTGCCGATCGCTGAGCCTCCCGCTCCGGAGCCCCCTCTCGTTGCTCCGCCGGCAGTGCCTCCTCGCCCGGCGGCCCCCCCCCCCCCCCCCCGCGGAGATCCCCTCTCCGGCGCAGCTTCTCGCCGCCCCCCTTTCTTGGCCGGCTTCACCCCTCGCTGCGGCGGCGGCCTCATCCTTGGCTTCTCCGAGGATCTCCCCGGCGTCGGCGGATCCCTCTCCTCTGACCCGCGAGCCTCTCTCCTGGGCCAGTGTGGCCTCTCGGCGGCTGCCAGTGGACGGCGGTCCGTGCCCGTCGGTGTCGGCGTCTTCGCCTCCCCCGCCTTCCAGTGCAGTGCGGTCTCCCAGCGGTGGCCTCTCCGTCTCCGTCGCCGACCCTCCTCCCGACAGCTCAGAGCCCCCCTCTTGGACGGCTCCTCCACCCCCCTACGACCTCCGGCGCTTCCGGCGCGCGCTGGAGGCCACTCCCCCTCCCCTCCGCCACTAGGCGTCCCCCTCTCCGGGTCCGTCTCCGCCGTCGCCTCGGCCCTCCACCCGCCCCGGTCCTTCCTTCCCCTCCGTCTTCGTTTTCCCTCTCCGGCGTAGGCTCTTCCTCCGCGGTCGACTGGCATCCCCTTCCCCTGGCCTAGACGTCCTCTCCTCCGCCGTTTCTCCCCAGGCCGCCCCCCCCCCTCCGCCTCCCGGAGGATTCCCTCCCCCGCAGGCCCCCCGGCTCTTGGCGTCCCCTCCTCCCCACTTCCCCCTCCGCCCCGTGCCACCCCCCCGCCCGCTCCCTCCCCCCGGAGGTCGACCCCCCCCTCCGCCCGCTGAATCTCTGCCTCCGCTGGCTCCGGGCCCCCTCGCCGGATCCGAGCTGGCATTGGTAGGCGCGCGGGCGCGGGGCCCGAGCCCCCCTCGTGGTCTGCGCCCTTCGGGCCGCGCGTTGCGTTGGGCAGTGCGCCCTCTGCGCATGGGGCAGTGCCACGCCACGTAACCCCTGGATTTCAAATTTTGAAATCCTCTTCTGTTAGGACTTTCCCAAAAAAAAAAAAAAAAAAAAAAAAGAGAAAAGAAAAGAATCCCCGTAGGGCCGAGTGCCCACACCCTTTTCATTGCTACTTTCGTAATTTTCCTAATTTTCTTACTTGTCCTTTTGTTTTTTCTACTTTGCTTAGCAGTGTCCTTTTTGTGTGTTGCGGACACTGCCACCTGTACTGCTCGTTATGAGCCTCCTTTCCTATTCAATAAACTGTTGTTTGTTAAAAATAAAAAAAAAAAATATATATATATATATATATATATATATATATATATATATATATATATATATATATATATATATATGGTATAAAAAAAAAATATATATATATATATATGGTATAATATACCCCTTATACTATACGTATAAATATATATATCTATATTCCTATGTATCATATAATATATATATATATATATATATATATATATATATATATATATATATATATATACCTTCGGTTATTGCCTGGCGTCCAGATGCCACTGTTGTACAGATCACCAACCGGAAACCGCCGATCACGTCCTTCTCTCTGGAGATTCTGCCTCTCTTATTTGGATGAACCTTCACAACAGGTTCAGGATGGTCCCTACGACCGGGGGCATCAACGATCTGCTGGCCAGTTGGAACACGTCCCACGGACATCAGATCGTCGCTGCCGCCGCTTTTTGGGTTTTGTGGAAAAATAGAAACAAATACAGATACGAGGGCCGTCAATACCTGCCCCCTCAACTGTACAGAGAGGTCGTCCGTCAAATACTAAAGAGAACAAGGCGATGTTCCCACGCCTCGAACTTGTTTTGAGCTGCTCTGGCCTGATAAGGGGCCCGCGCGTCGTGCGCTTTTGCTCTTTGGAAGATAGCGACAACAGGTCGGGGTCGCTTTCTCCATAGGCGCTAGCTCTCTCCGCCTAACCTTCTGATGCTCGGTCCAGCTACCGTTTTGTGGGCAACACCTCGCTTTCTTGTCTTTTTAGTTCTTTTTCGCGTGTGTCGCGTTTACTTGTAAAGGCTTCGGCATTTTGCGCCTACAGTTCAATAAAGTTGGGTTTCTTCAAAATATATATATATATATATATATATATATATATATATATATATATATATATAAAAATATATATATATATATATATATGAATGAAAAAAAAAAAAAATATATATATATATATATATATGAATGATACATATAAAAAACATATATGATATTGTACCCTTGCTATCCTATGCATACCCATAGTTTACCTTGCTACTAAGGTATTTACCTTTATCCTTAGAATTACTTTAACTACCTATACATATACATATACATCTATATATACATATACAGATAAGATATCCTTAGAATACCATGTTCTACATAACACTTGACATACCCAATACCATGATATGTCATGATACCTTAATTCATTATGCATCTCACATTTTACACCATATCTTGGTTACCTTACCTATGTCTTGTATAGCATAACATGTATTATATCTTATTTCTATATGTACATATTGTAGCTCCATGAATTCATTTTTATAAAATTTTGAATTTATTTCCTGAATTTTCTACTTTTTGGAAAAGTATCATTTTAATAAAATTTGATTTTAAATAATAATTTTGATTTTCAAATAATTAATTTTGTTTTACTAAATTTTAATTATTATTTCTTAATTCTGATTACTGTTAATGGATGATCCCGATTATTATTGATATTAATTATTTTAAATTTATTTTAATTATTAATTATGGTTATTATTAATGACGATTAATTCTAATGATTAATTTTGATTATTATTATGGCTGAATTTATTTTATACTAACGGATTTCTAATTAAGCCTACCAAAGTCGTTGGCTTTGGATTGTGGTCTTTAGCCTACAAGTTCTGGAGAAGGGCTTAAGGTTGTTTACTTAATTCTATTTTGTTCTTAATTAGCTGCTAATTAACTAATGAGATTAGTTAGTTAGTTAGTTAGTTAGTTAGTTAGTTAGCAGGGTTAGTTAGCTTTCTTCATTAATAGTCTTAGATCTATTACAATTTACAGACTCTGCCATTAGGCTTGACTTGGGGGATACTCTATTATTTTAATATAAATATTAGGGGTATTCTTCGGTTATTTTATTACACAATAATTCACTGACACACCACACTGTTACAACTGACACATTTTTACTGTTCTCTACTGACGTTCTATTACGGCCGTCCGCCACCGTTCTCTACTGACATTCTACTAGGCTCATAGGATACACAAAATTCCTATGTCATATAGTCGTTTTCCTACTTGAAATCAATACTGCACCTACCATACATATTCACTAAATTATAGGATCAAAGTATGTCATAGACCTTCGTATCAGCTTTCCGAAACTTTAAACGAATCGCATTTTCGTGTTCGAATGTAAGCCCACTTCCCGAATTATTTTTATTTTTATTTTATTTGAATATCTTATGATTAACATTTATGGTCAGTAGGGGTCAGACCTAAGCTTGTTGGAGGGCTATGCCCACATTGTGGTTAGATAGACTCTAGATAGGTTGAATGTATTAGATAGCTATTTTATAGTTTACTATGAATTTTAGAGAATTTTTTATATTTATATATTAAGATTTATATATTTTAATTACTTCTACGATTTATTATAAGGCCATTTGGGACTATTTTGGGACAATATATTTTTATTTAAGTTCCAGAGTCTTAGAGATATTTTCTATATTTTCTTCCTAGGATTTTTCAGAATTTTTTAGGTATTTATTTGGATTTATTTGGCTTTGGAATAATTTTTAAAGCATTTCTGTAAATAAAAACCCAGTAATTACCTAGTCAGGCGCCATGTCAGCGCAGCAGGCCCACATGCCAGCCACCCGCTGCACTGTGGGCGGCCCACTTGTCAGTTGGGAGAGCTGACGTGTCCTCCATTTTCTATATTGGGCTCGGCTCCCTTAGCCGACTCCACGTAGTCGCGTGGCCATCCAACCGTCCATCTTTGGGCGGGACGCACTGGATGCTGCCATGTGGCCCAGCCATAACGAGCGGCTCAACCGAATCAGTCGAGTCGCATATATATATATGCGAATCAGTATATATATATATATATATATATATATATATATATATATATATATATATATATATATATATATATATATATATGAATCTGTGGAAATTCCAGAAACCCTAGTTATTTGTGGTCATTTTTTAGAGAGTTTGCTCTCGGAGTTTCCTCGACTTCCCGGAGTGATTGCGGAGAGATCCCGAACTCCGAATCGCGATCTGTTTGAAGTTTTGGAAAGCTAACATGACGATCTTCAACATAGAATTTTTTTAGAATTTTAAAGGTTCGTTTATTATTTTAGTTATTCAGTTGAACTCAGAATTGATCAGTAAATCACCGATTTGGTCATGGTTAGCCATAACGGCGATATCTTGTGACCAAAGCGTGATTTTACGGTACGGTCAATTTGCGTGTCATAGTTTCCAAAATTGGAAACATGACTTTTTATGGCCAAATTTTCTTGTTTAGATTATATTCATATTATTATTTGGTTAAATTAGATTTTTAAGTAATTTATTTCAGAATTAATTATTATTAGATAAGTTAACCCCTTAGCCACATATTCTATTATTTTAGAGTTAGACAATTAGAATTGACTTATGGTTTTCGTGCACGATTTGTGGTATGATGTGCATTATGGGTTGACAGCTCTAGATCGGCATTTTCGTCATCCTCGACTTGTGAATACAGTTTGTGTAAGGGTTCAGGCAAGTCCAATATTGTATTATATTTTAGTTCATTATAACGTTTCCTTTATTATTTCTTTGTTTGATATTCCATTGAGACATTGTTTGATATTTTGTTGAGACACAATGGTGACATGTTAGGCTTATGTGTCCTTCTTATTATATTATTGACTGTTATTGATTGTTAGAGAGTCGAGAGGGGAAATACTCGGTAGGTACGTGGGCAAACCTAAATATTATTATTGTGGATAACTAAGTCAAACACCGCACGTATGAGTTAGCCGTACCCTATTATTGTGGATAGCCATCGTATGATATGCCGTATTAGCCCAGCCATTTACGTATTTAAAGGTAATTCACACACACACATAGTTGTTTCCATTGTTCCTTTATCTAGTTCCTGTCTTGCTAGTTCATATCCTGCTAGTTCTTTATATGTTCTTTGCCATCATTGTTTCTCATTGTTCTAACTTATTTTATGCTAACAACATTAAATGCAATATGGTTGTACTCTGCTAAATTCCTGACTGCATCGTTGATATAGGTGAGGATGACGTGCTTCCTAGTTTTGCGCTATGGACCATATGGGGGTAGATAGAGACTCAAAGGCCAAAATCCAATAAAACTAGTTAGATAGAAGTATTGATTCAATATTGTGAGATGTTGTATTTTCTTCAAGTGTAAAACTTGTAAATATTGTAATTTTGATTTAGTTGTTGTGAATGAGCAGTAAAAATAGTATTTATGAGCATTTTGTTTATTGCAGGCTAGACAGCGTACTACCGCCGATACTGCGGCATAGGCTGAACTTAGACACATACTCGTATCCCAAAAAGTGGGTGCGGGTCGTGACACTAAAATCGCCCGGAACAGAAAAAATACTAAAACACGTTCGTCTTTCGGACACCTGACACTTCCAGAGTTAGGAGTTATGGCATTTCTAAGTTGTTATGTCTGCTAAAAACGAGAATGAATACTATGACGAATTTTGGTTATTTTGAACGAAAAAACATATGTATACACCCAAATATAGCCGTGCGTATCATAAGATACCATGATACAACATCACGTATCCCTTTTAGGACACATACACCCAATCTCGACTCAAAAATGACACAAAAAATTATTTGGGGACATATATCGAACACTTGTTGGTCACAAATTTGTAACAAATATAAATTGAGCATAGAAATTAACACTACTCATGATAAAAACCTAGATCTACTAAATTAAAAGCTTTCAATACATAGATCTATCATTATGAAGTCAAATCCACCTATGGAAAGGTTCCTATTGGTTCAATGGGTGTTCCTAACCATAAAATTGGTAAAGAATAGAGATTTACTCAACTTGTGTGTCCCTCATTTGGAGAACTCCAAATTTGGATACATAATGGATGAGTCGGACACGATCTCCTAGCAAGCTCCTCTCCTATGGATCTTCTTGTGCTCTCCAATGCTCTAGGCCTTCATGATAGCGAGGATGAGTGAAATTGGAAGTGGATTGAGTGGAATTGGTAGGAAATTGGATTAGCTTGGGAAAAAAGAAGCTTTTAAAAAAAATGAGGCTAATGAGTAAAATAGAATGAATGGATGAATCCATAATTAGAAATTATCTCTTATAGTAATATTTTGATCATGCCAAAATATCATGTTTGCCCCTCTCCATTTGTTATGAATAGAATCTAATTGACTAAAAGAAGGAATCTCTACTACTAAAAGTAATATTCCTTTCATGACAACTAAACTTAATTAATTCGAATTGCTAAAGTCATGACTAACAATAATTAGCACTAATACTTGCAAAATCTAATTGGCTAGCCACTAAGTGACACTAATATAATTCTAGACAACCACTAATATAAAAAATATATAAAAATAATCAACCTAAAAATTATCGAAATACCCCTATGTTGGAAAGTAGTAGTTACAGTATCTGCTAGTGTAACTGCCACTTTTCCGAATAGGAATATTTTTGACTTTTCCTATTTCTTGTTGTTATGGTGAATTGAGATTATATTTTTAATGATAAATTTATTTTACAAATTAGTCATTATATTTATGGACTAATTATCTATAATATTGGATATAGTGCATATGTTTTTATTGAATATGATTAGTGGTTATCCATTAGTTAGAATAGTTGTTAGTGACCCTAGCGAACCTAATTAATGAGGCTAGACAAGAATCAAATCCCATTTTTGTTAGACTCTAATTAGCACTAGTTAACTGGCAAGATTAAATGGAATATCTAATTAGATAGAAAGGCCTTTTCCTAAAAAAATTCATGACACATAGAGGGACCTAATGGACATTTTATACTAGCCCGAAACCCTAAACCTACCTATTTTGGACAGCCAACACATTCTCCCAGCCTATAAGAAGAATAACTTCTTATTCTTCCCCTTTTCTTTTGAAACCCGAACCCTAATTTAGAAGTTCTTCCTCAAATTGTTCCAACCCTCAAATTTTTTCAAATCAGCCCAAATTGGTCTCATTCTCTTCACCTTAGAGAGTAGATGGCTCTATAAGCAAGGCTTGGATGGTTGGAGCACTTGGAGCTTGAGTACTTTTGGATCTTGGAGCTTTTTTATTAGAAATCCATCTCCCAATAGGTAAAATGCATTATAAACCCTTTAATTCATAGTAAATAGTATAGATGCATCAATCAGGGACCCCCATGCATTAGGGTTGCCAATGGTGAGGAGCTTTGACTCTTCTCTTTCCATTTAAAGACTTTCTCCTTTGTGTTTAATCCAATTTAGAGGAAATCCGAGAATAGCATTTCTAGGATTTGTGAATAGATTTGTTAAGGTCATAATTGTGATTTAGAACATGTGGATATGCCTTGGGTCAAGTTTGGATCCATTTGGAGTGTGTATCATGGGCATACCACAACGTATCCCGATACACACGTCAAGCGTTTAACAAAATAACCAAAAGGGCACAAATTGTTCTAAACTCAGATTTGACATTGTTTTTAAGATGTATATTAAGTTAGATTATCATTGGTATAACCTTTGGGTGTTATATGAGAGTGAATGTGGTTTTGCTTAGCATAGGAAGAAAATGTGGACTGTTTAGGAAATATGGACTGTTTGGGAAATTTTTGACTGTCATTATTGTATCAGTCATATTTGTCTTGCATTTGATAGCTATTTTTAATGCAGGTAAAGGGGGAGACTCGGGTTGGCCATATGGTGGCTGTTATGAGAGGGCCATTGTATGATTCAGTAAATATATCAATGGTATCAGCTATTCATCATATCACTCCTTTGTTTGAAGTTGTATCAATCCTCACTTGAAAAAGTATCAGTTAAGATAGAGAGGGGTTCTTACTATTAAGTATCAGTCCATATGGGAGTTGAGGGACTTAGTACCAGCCCCTCTATATTGAGGCAAACCTATATCAGTTAGATAATCTATTGTACCAGTCAGTTGGGGAGTAGGGGATTTAGGTATCATTCATTAAGTATCAGTGGATCAGTTAGTAGGGAGAAATATTAGCAGTAACAATAGTTACTAGAAGATGGACTGTTAGAAGACATTTACATCAGTTATGCATATTGAAATGTATCAGTTATATCTCTTTCTTGTATCAGCCATATGAAGTTATAAAAAGCAGGAAGGGGGAGAATAGACAATCAGTTATATAGGATGAATGTATCAGTGAGAAGACTTGAAGGGGGTCGGCCATGTAATAGAGTAGTAGCATCAACAGTAGCAGCTCTGTTTTGGGCAATGAGGGCTCGGGCTTGTCAATTACAGTAGGCAGTAGATAGGCTCAAGATTTGAAGTTACAGTAGCACTGGTGTCTTGAGATAGTGAGGAGCAATGTATCAGCCCTATATAGGTTATGCATTGTATCTCTTATATAGGGTATATCATGTAGTAGTCATATGTAGGATATCTATAGTATATGTAGCAGTACTATATAGGATATCTATAGTATCTGCTATATAGGATATATATGTACATTATTTCAGTCTATAGTCACGCCCCGATTCCATAGAATCGATAGTCATCCCCCGGGCATGATGTCGTGCGAACCTAAGTTGCTATCGCACAAGGCATAGTCATAAGATTATCCAAAACACAACAACAAGAGAGTGTGCAGAGTAAATTAAACACATTATATAAAAGAAACTGAGCTTTATTGATAATGAACATCATATTACAGACTCGATACAAGGTGTCGCACGGGCTACAAACTGACTCTATTATAAAATAAACGTCGATGAGATAGTCGTTCCATACATCGTACTCCTTTATACAACCAAAGTATGCAGACACCTGGGATAGGGGAGAGTCGAGACATATCAGCTTGGACAGTTGCAGAGTCTTCAAAAGAGATTGAGTCAAGGCTTCGAACGCACGAACGAAGCTTTAAAACACACGCGTACTGCCTTCAGTCATACGGCATGCTCCTCCTAATTTATAGCACCTGTGGAGAGCAAGGATCACAATCAACTTATACTGGCGAGTGGCTAATTATTTTTCATGCTCTCATTTGGTTCAAGAATTTAGATAAAACATGCAACTTGTTTTAGTAATCTTTCTAGCCATCCTAGTCAGTTTCATGCAAGCAGTTTGATGAAACATAAATAAGGAGAATTTATGCTAGAACTTAACCATGACAGAGCGTGCCATACAACATAAAGCTTACCATGTTCTTCCTTGTCATATTGCATAACATAAGTTTAACTAGGGCATATTTGCGGAGGTCATGGCATAAAAACCATTCTGGAGATAGCTTGGTTTATACGGTGCACATTCAACGTCGGTAGCGAGCCTCGTTGAAGGAGCACCGAATACCCACGGTACAATCCAGCATAGCTATCGTGTTTCTTCCTAGGCCGGATCGGTCCCGTGGCCCCGAAATACCGTCCGAATAAACAATCATCCTTGTATACAAGTTGTCCATGACCGTGCTACGTTAACAATTGATTTAAGGCACGTTTTTAGGGTATCGTTGCGACAAAATCGATTCATTTCTTGGTTTTGCAGATCATGAAATAATGCTCTCTCTTTTCTAGAACCTTATCTTTTCTCTTTTTGAGCGTCAAAACTTATATTTTTTGAGTAAATCGTTCTAATTTGATACAGTTATCCCGAGTTCTTGTTTTTTAGATAGAGGGTCAAGGTGAAGGAGGTCGGCCACTCACCTTAATTTCTGTTCGAGACGAGAGACTTGTTGGTCACGCTAGATGTCGCCTACACGATTACCTAAAATCGCACAAGCAACTGATTATAACATTGTATTATTCAAGGAGTTCGATATGTAAATGCGAGTTCGAAATACAAGCCATGAAAACATTCATGAAAACACATTCAGAAAACCAAAACCAAAACCAACGCAAGTGTGGCGTGAAAAACAGAACAACGGGAGGTCTCTCCCGACTCAGCCGCAGAGTCTATCCTCGAGGCACAACTTGCTGAATATGGGACTTGATTCCGAAGAAGCCTTCATAACGAGAAAGGGATCTTAATTCAATCGTTTTCGTTCGAACGATTCGATCGATCCCGACCAATCGATCCCGTCCGAATCGATAGCGATAGTGTTCCTTTCTCGCGTACCCCGTAGACGGAGAACGGGGCACGATGTAGGGACGGGGTACTATGCCATAACCAACTAAGAAAAAGTTTTATCCTCAAAACTTAAGAAAAGAGCCTACCGCTAGAAAAAATAGAGAAGGGAACTTTTCCCTCATCTCCGACTCCAGTTCCCAGGTCGACTCTTCGATCGCATGGTTCTTCCAGAGCACACGAACGAGAGGGATGGCACGGTTTCGAAGCAGTTTATCCTTGCGCTCCAAGATTTGCATAGGCTCTTCAACATACGATAAGTCTGCCTGCAGATTCAGCTGACCAAAGTCTACCACATGGCTCGAATCGTGTACGCACTTCTACAACTGAGAGACGTGGAATTCATTGTGCACATCTGACAATGCTAGCGGCAATGCAATCTAGTAAGGTACTGGGGCGACTCGCTTCAATATCTCGAAAGGACCAAAAAATCTTGAACTCAACTTTCCTTTAGCTCCAAATCTCGTGACTCCACGCATAGGCGTGACCTTCAGAAACACGTGATCGTCCTCCAGGAATTCAAAGGGTCGTCGGTGAGTGTCGGCATAGCTCTTCTGTCGACTTTGTGCTATCTTTAATCTCTCCCGTATCAATTTAACTTTTTGTACAGTCTGCTCCACCAGTTCCGGATCGAGTATCTGTCGTTCCCCGACTTCATTCCAGCAAATAGGCAATCTGCACTTCCGGCCATACAAAGCTTCATACGGTGCCATTTGGATGCTGGACTAATAGCTGTTGTTATATGCAAATTCGGACAATGGTTGATGAACATCCCAGCTTGACTTCAAGTCGATTGCACAGAGGCGTAACATATCTTCTAGAATCTAATTCACCCAATTTGTTTGGCCATCGGTCTGAGGATGATATGCTGAGCTAAACTTCAACTTGGTCCCCATTGATGACTGAAGACTGCACCAGAAGCGTGACACGAATCACCCATCCCAATCTTAGACAATTGATACTGGAATGCCGTACAGCCGAACTATTTTATCAAGATAGATCTGAACAAGGCGATTGACGCTCCAAGTGACTGTAGAAGCATAAAAAGTCTCAGCTGATGGCATCCCTTCGCCATAAAGCAAATGATACAAAGGCTCAGCCCAAGTGCTAAAAGGACAAAACAGAAGATATGGAAAGAAGTCCCTTATGTGTCACGTCTACCAAAGTCTAGTACAGACACATCGAGAGTACATAAAAAGGACTAATTCAATTCATCTACAAAGGATCTGGTACAGATTCGATAGAGCCTAGAAGGGTCTACAAGGGTTCGGTCTTCGTCAAAGCGCAGCCCTTCTTCTTCATGCCAGAAGATTAACCTCCATCGAGGCATATTCTGACCTTTTTATGGGCACAACCTCCAGAAGCATATCAGCCACTCAGCCAAAGCAAGCAGCTTCCTGAAGCAGTCACTGGCCTGAGCCTTCAAATAGCGCAGCAGGTCGTGAAGCCCTGAATGGGAATGACATAGCACAACCTGTGGCTCTTCGGGTTGGCTATCCACCCATGACCTAGGTCGTCAGGACCTTGAAGATCCCCCAGACGTAGCCCAGAGTTGAACTCCCTAAGGAGGACATTTACGTACTTCTTAAGGGCAGCGATGGCTCCTTCTACACAGAGTTCATCTATCAGAACATGGCTCCTATAAACGAGAAAAGTCTCAACCAGCAGCCAACTTATACAAGGTCGATCGCCGCTCGAAGTTAAGTTTAGATCTCGCATGGTAGTGAAGGATGCCAAGAAGAAGACAGCGACTCTTTAGAGGAGAACTTCTCCTTTTATAGGACCAAAAATGGCCCAGAGTACACGCCACATGGCCGACGATCAGAATTCCTGCATTAATGGGATGAACCTAAAACTCAGCACGACGAGTGTCAGTCTTAGACCCTTAGAATTCTCCATATTAAAGTGGAAATTAAGAGAAAAATCATTAAAGAGCATGTATTTATCGCTCTTTACTTCAGAAGCCAAAGACTTCAAGCCAAAGGCGCAGCTATTCGCCTGCGCCAACCTCAGAAGCAAGATGGTGGCAGGTCCTGCCCTTTCCTTTACTTCAAAAACCAATGTCTTCACTCCAGAGGCGCAGCTACCTGCCTGCGCCAACCCTAGGCACACAAGGGTGTTATACCCTTTCCTCCAAAGCCAACGCCTTCAAAGTTCAGAGGCACAACTACTTACATGCATCCACATGAGGCGTAGGATGGTGATATGTTCACACCATCTCCGTTCCTACGGTGTAGTCTGCTCCGATCCAGAAGCTTAAGTCACTTCTCTGCAAGAGACTTGGAACTCCTACTGCAACCAAGCAAGTCAGCCTGTCGATCCAAAAGCACAGTAACCTTGCCAACCTGAAGCATAAACCTACTCATCGCCTATAGCACAGTGACTATGTTGCTCCAAAACACAGCTTCATCATTGCTCTAAATGCACAGAAGTCTCGTCGTCATCCACAGCCAAGTCTACTCGTCGCCTGAAAGCACAGAGGCTCCGTCGTCTCTAGAAGCACGGTCTACTCGTCGTCCCAGAAGCACAATAGTACTTAGTCCTTACCAGAGGCATATGAAGCATGGGTCTACCCCAATTGGTTTGTTTAAACTGCCTCTTGCAGAAAATATTGGGATTAAATCATGATTGATATCATATCAGATTGATTTAAATCTTAGACGAGGATCAATTAGACTCCAAATCTAGGATAAAATCCTAAGATTTATTCGGTTGTATCCAAGCAAGCAAATCGGTACACGCCACGTGTCACCTTCTTCGGTTATGTTGATAACCACCAAAGATCTCGATGGAGGGGAATCTCGATGTCCGCCACGTGTCAGCGCCGCAGAAGCCTACTCCGTACAATAATGATAGATTCTTTCACATCTCAGGAACCTTTATGCACATCACATATGTGCTCGGTTCTCTATAAATAGAAGGAGTCCTCCTTCAACTTAAAGAGCGACAACCTTCATCTAAGAAGGAACAATCCACCAACCAACAGAAGAATAACCACCTCCAATGGATCTTCTCCTCCAGACAGCCTCTTGATCGATGATCCCAGAGTTTCATCAAAGGCGTCAGAGAGCCAGAGCAAGGTTGATTCATCGTCGGATCGCAACGGAGTAAAGGAGCCGTTGTAGTTATCGATCTCCACCGTCACACTTTTCCAGAAACCTCTTCTCTTTGTACTTAGAATATCATGTTTACGACTTCCTTTTTTGTACACAGATATCTTATACATTCAATAAAGCAAAAAGTTCATTCAACCTTTTATTATGTGGAACAGTGACTTTAATGGCAATGAAGTGCGCTGACTTGGTTAATCGATCGACGATGACCCAGAAGGCATCGTTCTCCCGCGACGTCTTCGGCAGGCCAACAATAAAGTCCATAGTGATGTGATCCCATTTTCATTCTGGAATGGCAAGGTTCTGTATCTTCCCGTCCGGTCGCTAGTGCTCAGCTTTTACCTGTTGACAGGCCATATATTGTGACACGAAGAGTGCAACATCTCTCTTCATGCCGTGTCACCAAAAGATAATGCGGAGGTCCTTATACATCTTGGTGCTGCCAGGATGCAAGAAATATTTTGCATAATGTGCTTCCGACATTATCTCTTTTCTGAGTACTGGGTTATCCGTTACACATAGCTTGCCCTTCAATCGTAATGTTCCTGACTCATCCTCTGTAAATTCAGGCGCCTTCCCTACTGATATCAGCTTCTGCATCTTATCCAAGTATAGATCATCCTTCAGAGCAGACTTGATCTTTTCCAATAGGCTTGATTCTAGCCATAGTTGCGCCAGCTGCGCGCCAACAAATCGAACTCGGAGTTCTATGCCCATTCCTTCTAAGTTGTGCAGCAGTCGACTGTTGATGGATAGTGAAGCTACGTACTTCCGACTCAGTGCATCTGCCACAACATTTCCCTTGCCCGGGGTATAGTCGATCGAAAAGTCATAGTTTTTAATCAGTTCCAGCCATCGTCTCTGCCACAAATTTAGTTCTTTCTAGGTGAAGAGATACTTAAGGCTCTTGTGGTCCGTATAAATCTTGTACGCTACGTCATAAAGATAGTGGCGCCACAGCTTCAACGCAAACATAATTACCGTTAATTCTAGGTCATGAGTGGGATAGTTCTTCTCATGCGGCTTGAGTTGTCTGGAAGCTAAATATATCACCTTGTCCTGCTGCATGAGCACACACCCCAAACCATGGCCAGAAGCTCGCTGAAGATTTGAAATCCCTCGGTCCCTTCAGGAAGAGCGAGTATCGGGGCCGAAATGAGCCTCTGTTTTAGCTCCTGGAATGAAGCTTCACAGTCGTCTGACCACACGAACGTGGCTCCCTTTTAGGTGAGGCGAGTCAAGGGCGATGCGATCTTCATAAAATCCTTCATGAAGCATCTATAGTATCCCGCTAAACCGAGAAAACTTCGAATTTCACTGACAGACACGGGTCGTTTCCAATCAACAACTGCCTCAACTTTCTTCGGATCAACTAAAATGCCTTCAACGGAGATGATGTGTCCAAGAAAAAATACGTTGTTCAGCCAGAACTCACATTTGCTCCTCTTTGCAAACAACTGATTATCCTCGGAGAGTCTGGATTACGGTCCGCAGATATTCTGCGTGTTGCGTTCGATCCTTCGAGTAGACGAGGATATCGTCTATGAAGACTACTACGAATTTATCGAAGAACGGACAGAACACCCAATTCATTAGATCCATGAAGGTGGCATGAGCATTTGTTAGGCCGAATGGCATCACCAAGAACTCGTAGTGGTCGTAACGAGTGTGAAAGGCAGACTTCGGCACGTCCTTTGGCTTGACCTTGCGCTGGTGATTACCCGATCGAAGATCAATCTTCAAAAACAGTGTGGCACCTTGGACCTGATCAAACAAATCGTCGATACGGGACAGGGGGTATTTGTTCCGGATAGTAAATTTCCGTTAGTCGATGCAGAGCCGCATCGACCCGTCTTTCTTCTTGACAAACAACACAGGCGCACCCATGGTGAGACGCTAGGACGAATGAACCCTTTGTCGAGCAATTCCTGTAGTTGTACTTTAAGTTCTTTTAATTCTAAAGGGGCCATTATGTATGGGGCCTTGAAAATCGGTCGAGTATTGGGGAATGTGTCAATAGTGAACTCAATTTCTCGATCGGATGGCATGCCGGGTAGCTCGTCTGGGAACACGTCTGACAACTCTGCCACAATGTCGGTTTGATCCACGTTTGCACCATCCTGTCGCGTGTCTCGAACGGACGCCAAGTAGCCTTCGTATCCGGAATGCAGCATCAGACGAACAGAGATCGCTGAGATCACCATGCAGGTTATCGACGCTTCGCCACATGAATAACAGAATTCAGGCTCCCCCAGAAGGTAGAAGGTGACTTTCCCCTACACAGTCAATAGTGGTCGAGCAAGCGCCGAGCCAATCCATCCCCAGAATGATGTCGTAGTCCTTAAGGTCCAAAACTATAGCATCTAGAGTCAATTTCCTCTCACCTATACATATGCAGCCGTCTCTACATATAGTGTTTATAATAATTTATGTGCCCGACGGGGTGCTAACGCTAAGATTAAGGCCTAACGGTGCCATTGAGAATTTGTGTTCATCAATAAAATCTGTCACTATAAAACTATGGGTAGCACCCGAATCGAACAGTACACGAGCAGATTAATTATTAAAGAGTAATGTACCTATCACAACTGTATCAGAGGCAAATGCCTCATCTTGATTCATGGCATAGACATGGCCCTGGGTATTGGGGCGACGATCCTGACCATTTTGCGACGCGGGTTGTTGGGCTCGAGGCGCTGGTCCCTACTTCCCTGGACGATGTTGCTGCTACTGAGGCACCATTGGGTTCGGTCTCTTGGCCGATTAATTTGTACTGAAGTGTCCCTTTTTACCACAGATCCAGCATCCTCCTTCAAGAACATCGCAATCGACGGCTAGGTGTCCGAATCGATGACATCTGTTACAGCGAGGTCCCGTGTTCCGCCCTTGGTATCTGCCTTGGTGCCTATTGTTCGGACGCTTGGTCATATTGTTTCCTCCTGCATGGCTAGGGCGCTTATGATTGTATGTATGCATAGTGCCGGCAGCAGCTGGGGGATATTGGCACTCAAGACGGAGAGCATGATTCAGGGACTCGCCCATTGTCTTGTATTCTGGAACTGACACATGAGCAGAGATAGAGGGCCACAGACCCACTTCAAACCGTCGAGCGCGACTCTCCATTGTAGGCAAGAACGATCTAGCAAATTTAGCCAGTTTATTGAACTCTGCTACGTACTATCGTACCGTCATATTTCCTTTCTTCAGCTGCATAAATTCATTTTTATTTTCTTGTCGAACGGCTGCAGGGAGGTACTCAATTTCGAACGCCTGTCGAAAGGTGGCCCAAGAGATTGTCGCTGTCTCATCGTTACATCGGATCGCTACTTTTGTACGGCCCACCAGTCATGCGCGTTCAATCGGAGTAGAAGCTGAGCACACGCAACTTTATTGGACTCATCAACGCCTAGAAGCTCAAACCGGTCTTCCAACTCCTCAAACCAATCGATCGCCAAAGAAGGGTCTTCAGTACCGCAGAAGGACGTGCGACATTTTTTCATGAATTTTGACACATCAAAGTTGGAACTCCTTGGTGTTGCAGGTTGTCGCTCGGGTACCTCCGGCTCGATTTCGATCGGTTGGACCGCAGGCTCGGTTACGGCATGAGTCATTGCAGAGTTGCCGTTGGCCACAACTGTCTGGACGATTTGCTGAAGAGTATCAAGCTGCTTCTGCTGCAACTTGAATTACGCATCGAATCGGGCCTCAAACTGAGTCTATCATGCCTCAGCTTGTCTCCGCTGGTCTTCAAGGTACTGTCGATGCGGTTCATTCAGGTGCTGATTGTCCTTGGCTTGACGTTGTTGCGCTTCCAGAATGCGCATCATCCGTTCTATGGGTTCTATAGGGGCATTTGAGGGTCCCTCTCCCGAGCTGCTCGAGCTGCCCGAAGCACTTACTTCTTTCCCGCCCGCAGCTTCTCGGACTTCTGGGATAGGAGGCAACTCATATTAGTCTCAAGAAAAATTATGGACTCACTGTATGGAACAACTCATCTCATCGACACGAGGTCAAAGGTTCGAGAGTCAAACAGAAGGCCAAAAGACGTAAAGCCGTGCTCTGATACCATTATGTCACGTCTTGATTCCGTAGAATCGATAGTCGTCCCCCGGGCGTGATGCCGTACGAACCTAAGTTGCTATCACACAAGGTATAGTCATAAGGTTATCCGAAACATAACAAAAAGAGAGTGTGCAGTGTAAATTGAACACATTATATAGAAGAAACTTAAGCTTTATTGATAATAAACATCATATTACAGACTCGATACAAGGTGCTGCACGGTCTACAAACTGACTCCATTACAATATGAACGTCGATGAGATAGTCGTTCCATACATCGCACCCCTTTATACAACCAAATTATGCAGACACCTGGGATAGGGGAGAGTCGAGAGACATCTCAGCTTGGACAGTTATGGAGTCTTCAAAAGAGATTGAGTCAAGGCTTCACATGCACGGACGAAGCTTCAAAACACATGAGCGCTGACTTTAGTCACACGGCATGCTCCTCCTGATTTATGGCACCTATAGAGAGAAAGGATCAGTACAATCAACGTGTCCTGGCGAGTGGCTAATTATTTTTCATGCTCTCATTTGGTTCAAGAATTTAGATAAAACATGCAACTTGTTTTAGTGATCTTTCTAGTCATCCTAGTCAGTTTCATGCAAGCAATTTGATGAAACATAAATAAAAAGAATTTATGCTAGAACTTATTCACGGTAGAGCGTGCCGTACAACATAAAGCTTACCATGTTCTTCCCTGTCATATTGCATAACATAAGTTTAACTAGTACATATTTGCGGAGGTCATTGGCATGAAAACCATTCTGGACATAGCTTGGTTTAGACAGTGCACTCAATGCGGGTAGCGAGCCCCGTTGAAGGAGCACCGAATACCCGCAGTACAATCCAGTATAGCTATCGTGTTTCTTTCTACGCCGGATAGGTCTCATGGCCCCGGAATACGATCCGAAGAAATAATCGCCCTTTTATACAAGTCGTCCATGACCGTGCTACGTTAACAAGTGATTTAAGGCACATTTTTAAGGTATCATTGCGAAAACTTTATAATCGATTCATTTCTTGGTTTTGCAGATCATGAAATAATGCTCTCTCTTTTCTAGAACCTTATCTTTTCTCTTTTTGAGCGTAAAACTTGTATTTTTCGAGTAAATCGTTCTAATTTGATACAGTTATCCCGAGTTCTTGTTTTTGAGATAGAGGGTCGAGGTAAAAAAGGTTGGCCGCTCACCTTGATTTTTGTTCGAGGCGAGAGACTTGTTGGTCGTGCTAGACGTCGCCTACATGATTACCTGAAATTGCACAAGCAACTGATTATAACACTGTATTATTCAAGGAGTTTGATATGTAAATACGATTTTGAAACGCAAGCCATGAAAACATTCACAAAAATATTTACGAAAACGAATTCAGAAAATCAAAGCCAAAACCAACGCAAGTGCGACGTAAAAAATAGAGCAACGGGAGGTCTCTCCCGACTCAGCCGCAGAGTCTATCCTCGAGGCACAATCCGCTGAATATGGAACTTAATTCTGAAGAAGCCTTTCCATAACGAGAAAATGATCTTAATTCAATCGTTTCCGGTCGACCAATTCGATCGATCCCGACCTATCGGTCCCGACCGAATCGATAGCGACAATGTTCCTTTCTCGCGTACCCCGTGGATGGAGAACGGGGCACGATGTAGGGACGGTGCACTACATATAGTTTATAGTGTGTCAGTCCATAGGAGAGGGCTCGGGTTTAGCTATGCAGTAGTAGTCTTGGAGTAGAAATAGGACTGATATATAGGGGCAATAACAACAGTATACATGAAGAGGGCAGCAGCTTGGCTACTGTTGTAAAGAAATGTAATGAGGAGCAGGCACCAACAATTTAGAGAAGGGGGTGACATGTTAGTTATGAGAAAGAGGGGGATATCATGAAGGGTATCAGTAAATAAGAAGAGGCTCGGGTTAGTAGCATAGGCATGTGGGCAGTGTATCAGTCAAGAGGGTGGTTAGAGTGGTGTCTTGAGTGTTATAGTAGAGGGTTAGTGTCAAGAGTATGGGTCAGTCCAAATGTGAACTGTCAAGTTGACAGTGAGTATGAGTGTCAAGTGTGATTCTAATGTGTGTCAGTCCTAGGGAGTAGGAAAGGGTATCAGTTAAGGTGGTTAGAAAGGGAAGGACTGGCACTGAGTTTATATAATCCTGTGTGTGAGTGATAGAAAAATAGAAAGGAAGGAAAAAGTCATGACGGAGGAAATGAAGCATACGGCACTAGCAAGTAGCAGTAGCAGCAGTAGCTGTGAAGTAGGCTTAGGGCTAGTGAAGTTAGGAGTAATAGCAGCCATTACCTGTAACAGCCATAGGAAGGGGGAATTATAATGTATCAGTTCAGTCATTACCTATAATGTATCAGGCTTTACATATAGTATTAGTTAGGAGGGGAGTTGAGGATGTAGTACTGTAGGGGTTCATTGATAGCAATATGTACTGCTGTTGAGAAATGGAAAGAGGAAGAGGCAAGTTTGTGTGTTATGGGTAGGGAAGGGAAGTTATCAGTGTTAGGTAAGAGTAGGAAATTTGTGATAGGTGAGGGTACTCATAGGTAATGTTAGATAAGGGAGGTTGACAACCCATATATGTGTGGGTGGGTGACTAATAGGCTTTTAGTATATGCATAGGTGCCTTTAAAGGCAATCTTATAAGCTAATTATATATATTGATCAATATATGGTTAGGATACTAAGGTACCTTACATATATATATATATATATATATATATATATATATATATATATATATATATATATATATATATATATATATATATATATATATATATATATATATATATATAAGTTCGTATAGAGTATTAGAGGCATAGAGTTTCATATTATCTAGTGTATAGGTTCATGAGGGATACAACTATATATTGATATGTATATTATTGTGTATCAGGTAAGTAAAAGAGCTTAGTTAATAGGTAATGATATATGGAGTAGTGTGCCAAGAGATAGGTAATGAGTAAGGATTTTTCCTATATATCTATATATATATGAATATGAGTAATTATATTAGCAATGTATTAGTATTTGTATTGAAAGTTTTAAGGCAATATGTAAGGAGTAGGGTATCCCAAGACACCCTATGAATAGGTAAATGTCAAATTAGAAACTAGAATAGCCTAGTATGGATTGGGTTACCTTGGTATGACAAGGTAATGACCTAGAAACCTAGTTTTGACTAGTTTTGACCTAGTTTGACTTTTCTGACCTAGAAAAGGCCTAGAAGCATATTATTAATACATTTAAATATATTGTTTACTCTATAACATCAAGTAACTTTATATAACTCATATTTAGGTCATTATGACTTTATTTTGGATATCGGTCCTCAGTCACTGCTCAGGACCGCAGGCGAGTACATTCTCTAATAATTTTTATTTATCTGATAATTATTATGATTCAACTTCTAGTATAGTGTTATCTGATTCTCTGACATGACAGGGATTGGTATTTCTGAATTCATTCACTTACGACACATACATCTTACCTGTCTGGCCTCTATTTCTGGAATTATCTACTGGAACCACTACTAAAAATACCATATTTCTAATCATGCTAGAATCACACCTACTGGTATAATATGGAAAGATATCTGATGCATGCTTGTCAAGTGTGTGATGTGCCGTATTTACTACTGGTCTTATCTGAAAAGTTAGCCGTCGCACGCTTATCAAGTGTGCGATGTGTCGTATTTACTACTAGTCTAATCTGGAAAAATAGTAGTCGCACACTTGCCACGTGTGCGATGTGCCGTATTTACTACTGGTCTAATCTGGAAAGATAGTTGTCGCATGCTTGTCAAGTGTGTGATGTGCCATATTTACTAATGGTATAATCTGGAAAGATAGTCGTCGCACGCTTGTCAAGTGTACGATGTGCCGTATTTACTACTGATCTAATCTGAAAAGATAGCTGCCGCACACTTATCACATGTGCGATGTGCCGTATTTATTCCCTAATCGTTTCCATGTCGAAAGTGGTATTTCAAAACATATTGGTTTAGTACTTTCTACTGGATTCATATTATACTTACTGGACTCACATTATATTGTTTGGACTCACATTACATCTGTTCTGGTCTAGTTATCTTTATTTATAGTCTTTATTGCCATGTTCTTCTGGTTCACCATATTTACTTTCCTTGTACTTTAGTTAGTTGTTGTTCTAGTTTATTTTCTGACTCATTCTTTCCATGTACATCAAGTATTACTTACTATAACTGTTTTATAGCCTTTGTCATTTAATTGGAATTGCCAGAGGAGATGTGCTCGTTCCATTCTTACTGGATATTTTTTTAGATGACTGCTTAGAGGACTCGTGTCACACATACTACGGATCTGAGGACGGGATAGCAACCGTGGGTCCTAATACTCATGAGGGATTACCGAGGGAATTAGTTACTATTTTTGATTTGTGTTATATTCACTGTTAGAACTCTTGGCATGTATATATAGAGGAGATTTTGTTATTGTTTTTAGACTTGGATTTTGATATTATATTAGAAGTCGTTGATGTTTTAGACTTTGTAGTTTATTAGATTTCTTTGATATTTTATCGTGCTTTAGATTGTGATTGAGTATTCAGTGTTATCATTTATACTTGTCCTCCATTTGGAGTTGAGATCTATGATATGTACATTATATCATGGTGTGAGATTGATAGTTAGTGATCTAGACAACGTTCTACCATTGATGCTACGGCGTAGGCTGGGCGTTGTTCACTACTCGTGCCCCCATACCGGATGCGGGTCGTAACAGCTGGCCTTGCCACGTAGGCTTGGTTCAATACTTTTGAAACTGGGATGTGACAACTAATATGTCCACATTCACGTCATCTCAATGTAATAATATACGTTAATATTATTACACTATTCAGTCGATTCTTTGTGTTTTTTTCATCACATTTAATAATGAAGTGAGGTCGATTCGACCATATATAACAGATGATGAAGTAGAATAAGAAATGAGACATCATTTTCCTTCTTGGTTGATCGTATATGTTAGGAACTCAAAAATTACTTTTTGTATATGCACTTCCACAATAATTTAACTGAACGTTGAACTTAATATCATTTCTTTGGTATTTAGGTCAATCGTCCAAAGACAACACTTGAAAATAAATATATTAGAACTCTGGCCAAGGGACCAATTTATGCCGTCAAAATCTAGTCAAGCTATTGTGTGTAAGGTTTTAGGTTCAAGTCAACAAATGTCCAGATCAGAAACAACTTCCTGTATCTTAATTCCATGAAAAATAGTTGTTTATGTATCAAATCTTCGAACTACAGAGATGACGATGCATGGAATGATTCTTTGGTGTCTTTTGAGAGATTGTAGAGTTGACGTATAATCATGGCATAGAGCATGTTAAGATCGTGTTATTCATGTGTGACTTGTTTGATCTGATCCAAGATTAAGGTGGAAAATTGACAAGCATGGTCTTATGGATGTAAACTACGATGTCGATATCAAGGCTACGAACCATTTGCCCTATGAAGTCAGGCTCAGCTCGTATACTTCACAATATATCTTAGACGGGAAACATCGAGGTCGGACTAGTGGGCAGTATGCAAGACTAAAGCTAGAAATTGATACATTTAACGTTAACAAAATAACTTATCAGGAGGACGATCTACTACTTGTAACAAATATTATAGATGTAGGAAAGAACAGGGTTATCAATGCTGCCTATTTTGTTCCAAGTCATTTAATTTCAAGCATAGGTCATAGTTAAAAAACACCTCACCATAAAGTCTGAAAACCTCTCTTCATCGTTCATGAAGAAGAGGAAGACAGGGCAGCAGGGGCGGAGATGATCATGGCCATATTCTTTTTTTTGAAAAAAATTTATTGATAGATATTTTTACTATTGTCCGTAGACTAAAATCTACATCGTTTATTTATTATTAGCTTTTTTTACTGCATAACAGAATGAAATCTAATTCAAATTTTTTTTCTTTAAGTTTGTCTTTATCGTCTCGTATAATATTCAAAATGTATGTTTATGTCTTCATATTATCCAGAAGACGATTTTGGATCTCATCCTGGCGGTTGACTTGGACTAACCTTCTCATTTAGGTCTCCATAATATTTAAAATTTACGTTTAGTTTTAGGGTCTCATATAATATTCAAAATTTACACTTATGTTTCTATCTTGGACAGTCAGTCCAAGCCAACCGTCAGGACAAGACCCAAATACTTTTATGGACAATATGCAGTCCTAAACACCAAATTTCGAATATTATACACGACCCTAAAACTAAATAACCAACCAAATACTTTTCTGGACAAATAGAATCTCAATTACAAATTTGAATATTATACGAGATTCTAAAACGGGTTATTTATAAATAGTCCCCTATGGTTTGTACACATTTTGGTAACTGACCCCGTTGTTTTAAAAACAAAGAACACCCCCCTGGCTGCTTAATTTTTTTACTCATTTTCTTCTATGCACCAGGGGGTGCAACTAATTAACTCTATAAACCAGGAGGTGTTCTTTATTCTTAAAACAACGAAAACAGTTACCAAAATGCGTACAAACCATAGGGGGTACAACTAATTAACTCTTCTAAAACTAAATAACCTATCTCCCTTATTACGTGACATTATTTGTGCGGAGAGAATGCATCCAAAATCGCCGGTAATAGAGCTAATTGACTTTGAGATCTAGACTGAGTGTGAGACTTCATCAAGCTTGTAGTTACACCGTCCCTTTATTTATTAGTAATGTGCACGTGCCAATGCACGTGCGAAAAAAATGTTAAAAAAATTAATTTAAATTTATTATAAAAAGTTATCATACCTAGGATTGAACTCAAGCAACCAAAAAATAACTTCTATCTTAACCACTTGAGTTAGACTATTTAATTATAAATATATTATATTAGATAGTTAAATATTTAGTTAATTGTTTTAATAGTAAGTGGAGTATTTAGGTAGTTATTTATTATTGTTATTTTAATTTATTTAAATACTTGATGATTTTCATACGGCTTAGACGGCTCACTTTTGAGCCGTTTTGAATCCTCTTTATATAGTAGAAGATTTATTTATTTTTCCAATTTTAACCAATGGTAACTGTATTGGAAGGTAACACAACCTCTTCAAGAGAAACATTTTATCTTCTGTTTCAGTTCATGTGCCGGTCGGTACTCTTGTACATTGAGCCATTTACCAAAACATATAAAAAAAACACATATAGAGAAGCCAAAGAACAATGGACATCGAGTAATTGAATAAGAATGATATATATTTCAAGAACTACACCATCCCAAACAAGTGATAGATCATGGTGTTCACTGGGCCGGTTCGGCCCGGGCCCGCCCGTGGACCGCACCGGCCCGCCCCCCTATAAGCCCGGACCGGCCCACCGTGGGCCCGAACCGGCCCGGCCCCCCACGTTCATTCGGTTCGGGTCGCCCCCCCCCCCCCCCCCACAGCCCGAGCCCGGCCCGGCCCGGACCGGGGCCGGTCCACTGGGACCGGTCCAGCTGCAGCCGACCATTGGACGATTTTTTTTTTTTTTTTTTCAAAGTTTTGATTGTTTGGGGGGGGTTCTTTTACCAAAATACCCCTCCCATATAGCCGTTATTAAAACGTTGGGAGGGGTATTTGGTCTTTTTTGGCCTAAAATTACCAAAATAACCCCAAAAAATTCCTATAAATAGCCCAAAAATTCCATTTTTCAAACACAACTCATTCCTCACAAATTCTCTACATTTCTCTACGGTGCTCTGGTGCTCTACTGCTTTCCTTCCCCGGTGCTCTGGTGCTCTACTGCTTTCCTTCCCCGGTGCTCAACGGCTTCCCGATCTCCCTCCCAACTCCATTCCGGCTCTACGGCTTCCCGATCTTCCTCTCAACCCCTTACTTTCTTCTAGCGTAGTTTACTTTATTTTATTTTATATATGGCTGGTGAAGGTTCAAACCCACCTGATCTTGCTGGACAGACTTACCATTATTTTAGTAATTTTTTTGACGATAATGAAATTCCACCTGAGCAAGTAGCCACCCATCCGATTCCGGAGGGGTGCCAACCATCTCCTCCAAAAGTAGCTAGTACTACCCAACGTCCTGAAAAGAAAAAAAGGTCTAAGTATTGGGATTATTTTACTTTAATTTTTGAAACTAATCCTGATGGTTCGTTTGTTTTAGATGCCAAGGGGAAACCGAAACCGTACAAGGCGCAATGCAAGAAGTGTTGCAACCAGTACGCATGGAAGAAGGGCGGTGGCACCGGGACTATATCCAGACACTACGACACTTGCTACGGGAAGGACACACTTCAAGCGTCCCAAACCCAAATAAGCTTCGGCGCCACCGGTTCTTCAATTGGTAACTTTACTTATTCAGCTGCTAGGCATAAAACCGAATTAACAAAACATATTATTCGTGACGAACTTCCTTTCACGACGGGTGAAAGCGAATCTTTACGAGATTATATATCACTTTCTCTAAACCCCTCCTTTACTAAAGTGAGTAGGCAACAAACTCGAAAGGAGGCAATTCGTCTCTTTAACGAGCAGAAAGCCGCTTTGAAAGCGGATTTTGAAAATATTAGTAAGTTAGCTATTACTTCTGATATTTGGACTACTAAATGGAGTTATGCTTATATTTGTATTACTGCACACTATATAGATGCACAATGGATGTTGCAAAAATGCATCATCTGTCTTAAACTTATAGAATGTCCACACACGGGCGCTGTAATTTCAAGTGAGATTTCAAGACACGTGCGTGAATATGATATTCACGCTAAAATTTTTTCTGTCTCTTTGGACAATACATCAAACAACAATGCTGCTATGTCTTCTTTGTCAGTAATTTTTAAGCCTATTTTAGAAGGTAGACTTATGCATGTTAGGTGTGCTTGCCATATAATTAACTTAGTTGTTAAAGAATGTTTAAAATTTTTTGAACCCCATTTAGACACTCTGCGACAATGCTTGCTCCACCTAAACTCGTCTCCAAGTAGACAACAAAGTTTTGCATGCACTTGCGCACATTTTGGTATGACTTTTAGAAGATTTGTGAAGGATATACCAACTAGGTGGAACTCCACCTACTTGATGTTGAAATCTGCAATTCCTTTTAAGACTGCTATTACATATTATTGTACTTCGGATGCCACCTTTGACTATCAGGTTACTGATGATGATTGGGTAGCAGCTGAAAGTGTTTGTGAATTTTTAGAAGTTTTTTACAATGCTACATTAACTCTTTCTGGTGTTTATTATCCCACATCTTGCTTAGCTTTACGTGAACTTT
Organism: Iris pallida; assembly: GCA_029216955.1. Taxonomy (NCBI): domain Eukaryota; kingdom Viridiplantae; phylum Streptophyta; class Magnoliopsida; order Asparagales; family Iridaceae; genus Iris; species Iris pallida. Next base: position 29,515,937 of record JANAVB010040218.1, on the reverse strand, counting down.
GTAACATGTCTTATTTATTTTCTAAATATAGAGATTATCCAAATTTTGAAATTGCGGTGAGAAATATGGAAGCCAAATTCAGGAAATATTGGGGTGAAGACGTAGAGGTTTTATTAGAAGGATATGGAGAATATATGGGTATAGACGTTACTGACATGAAGGCAGAAGTTAAAGTGGCTTTGGACAGGTTAGTTATACTGTACGAAGAAGGAGCAACGTCGACCCGACCAACTCAGGGGGGGCTAGTAGTAGCTCCGGCTTGGCGTCTAGGCTATCAGCAGCCGGTCGCATACTACAAAGGAAGAAACAAAAGCAATCTTCCCAACCTACTCAAGAGTTGTCTGCTTACCTTAACTCTTATCAAGACGAAGATGAGACTCCAGATCACTTCGCCGTTCTAGAATGGTGGAAGAGACACGACAAGAGATTTCCTGTGCTTTCTAACATAGCACGTGATCTACTGATGGTTCCGGTGTCGACGGTAGCATCAGAGTCCTGTTTTAGTGCAAGTTCGAGGATGTTGAGCGATAGGAGGAGCCGCTTGAAGCCCGATATTTTGGAAGCAATCGTGTGCGTACAAGATTGGATGGCCGCCGATAAAAGAACACAAAACCAGAAAGATGAAGAAGATCATGACATCCACGAGCTGGATTTGGAATCGCTTTCATTGCATGAAGGCGAACAACAATGAGGCTACGGTGCAAGGTATTAGGTATGTACATTTAAACTTATACATTTCAATTTTAAATTTTAACTTATACTTTCAAAAACTATTTTTTTTACTTATACTATTCAAATTTTTTAATTTTAACTTATACTATTCAAATTTTTTAACTTATACTTTCAAAAACTATTTTTTACTTTTAAAAAAAAAAACATTTTTTAACTCCGCCTATGCCAAACAAGCATTTGCCGGTCCCAAGCCCGGATAAAGGAAGAGGGAGAAATGTTTTTTTAAAATTTTTATAAATTTTTATAAATATTTGTAATCTTTGTATAAAATTTTTTTGTATAAACATTTCTATATATTTGTATAAACATTTGTATTACAAACTATTACTAAATTATAAACATTTTTGTATTACTAAATTATAAACATTTATATACATTTATAAAAATATATATAAACATTTGTATTACAAACTAAATTACTAAATTATAAACATTTATATACATATTTGTATAAACATTTTATAAACATTTGTATTAAAAAGAAAACATTTTATAAACATTTTATAAACATAAAATTATAAACATTTTATAAATATTTTGTATAAACATTTTATAAACATTTAAGTTACAAATTTTTAAATTTAAAATACAAAAGAAAATGATTAAAAAACCAAATTAAAATCAAAAACTGTAAAAAAAAAAAACTAAAAAAAATATATATATATATACAATTCAAAAACCGGCCCGAACCGTCCAAGCCCGGACCGGCCCGACCAAATAATGTCCGGTCCTCTGGGCCGGGCTGGGCCCATCCGAAAAAAAACCGGGCCGGGCTAAGCCCGGACCGAAAATGAAAGTGGGCCGGTCCTGGACCGGCCCGAAACCGGTCAGGCCCGCAGCCTTCGGACCGTGGGCCGGCCCGGACCGGCCCGATAACAACTTGAGTGATAGATCTAAAAGCACCTAAGCAAATGATTATTTGATAGGCAAAGTGTTATTGTCACCACAAAATACTTGCTCTCGTGGGCAATGTCGGCTAGAGGACACCACAACTTTATTTTACTTTTTGGAGAAGGGGAGGATAACATACACCTTATTTTCTATTCCCCTCGGATCTTCATCTTCTAACCCTAAACCTCAAATCTCGCAACAATTGAAGATGAAGATGGCGAGAACCAACAAACATATACAATCAACAATCATGTAAGATAAAACTTCGTCAATTGAAACTAGTTTTTTTTTTTTTTTTAGATTCTAGTTTTTTTTTCAAATCTTCATGTGTAATATATGTTTTAATATGGTTTCATAGTAGAAATAAGTTCACTAAGGCCTTTGAACTCCATTAGGGCTTGTTTGGTAACCGGATTTTACTAATTGGATTTGGATTTGAAAATCCGCCAAATCCAAATCATGGATTACAAGATTCAAATCCAACTCCAACCAAACATAGATTTGGATTTATGATTAATAATTAAATTATAGTCATGATCAATAATTAAGATATTAATTAATTATGATTAATTATAGTTATTATTATTTATAAAATTAACAATTAACGATTAGTAATTAACGATTAATAATTAATAATTAATGATTAGTTATTATTAATTATAAAATTAATAATTAATGATTAGTTAATTTTTAAATAAATAACGATTAATAATTAAAGATTAATAATTAATATTTAACGATTAATAATTAATAATTAATAATTAATAACTATAAATTATAATTAATGATTAATAATTAACAATTGATAATTGATAATTTTTATTAATGAGTAATAATTATAAATTATAATTATTGATTAATGATTAATAATTAACAATTAATTAACTATAAATTAAATAATTTAGAAATAGTAATTATAAATTAATATTATTATGATTAGTAAATTATTAATTAAATTATTATAAAATATGATTCTAATTGTGATTAAAATATTATTAATTAATATTATAATAAAATAGTTATTAACAAATTATTAATTAATATTATAATAATACTAATAAATTATTAATATGATTATAACAAAATTAATTAATTAACTAATTAACTAATTTTTTAATTAATAATACTAAACATAGGATATGATTATTAATTAATATTATAATAATACTAATAAATTATTAATTAATATTATAATAATAATATAATAATACTAGTAAATTATGATTATTAATAATTAACAAATTATTAATTAATATTATAATAATACTAATAAACTATTAATTATGATTATAACAAAATTAACTAATTAACTAATTTTTTTAATTAATAATACTGTTTTTTATTAATTAATAATACTAATAAAATAGTTATTTTTTAATTAATTACCTAATTTTTAACGAAATTCTTAAAGAATAAATATTTTTAACGAAATTATTAAAGATTAACTAATTTTTAACAAAATTATTAAATAATAAATATTTTAACGAAATTATTAAAGAATAATTATTTTTTTCCTCCAAAATCCAACCAAATCTAAGTTTTGGATTTTGTCATACTTTCCATATCCAAATCCATCTCCAACCAAATATAGGATTCCATGAATTTGTCTCCAAATCCATAAAAATTCAAATCTCACCTCCAAATACGGTTTACCAAACACACCCTTAGTGTATGTTCGAAGCTTTAAAGCAAATATAGTCACGTTTGAGACGATGGAGCACTACCAAAATTGTGGTAGTCCTCGAACTATGCAATATAATTGGCAAAATTTTGGCAAACATGCAAAGAAAAAGTAGTAGTCCTCCTACATAGCTAAGATTGTCGGACTTTTTGGCATCTCGAATGTAAAAATCCAATGGTAATCTAGGAGGTAAAAAATTAAAAACATTTTTGTTAGTCTCCGACAAAATTTTGAAACACTGATTATTTAGTACTACATCTAAAGTGGTTGAGGTGAGAGACATAATCTGAATTCGAACTGGGGTGTGTAGGAACATATTATTCCATCTTGAGAACAATGTAGCATTTAAAAAAAAAAAATCTACAACTCCAGTCTTTATAATTAGGATTATTAATTATAGGGTCTCGTATAATATTCAAATATTGCGTTTAGGTCTACATATTATCAAAAAGAGGATTTGGACCTCTTCCTGACGATTGACTTGGACTAACCGTCCAAAATAGAGACTTAAACACAAATTTCGAATACTATATGAGACCCTAAAACTAAATGCAAATTTCAAATATTATGAAAACCTGAATGAGATCTAGCGGTCAGTCCAGATCATTTTCTAAACAATACCAAAGAACTAAGCGCAAGTTTCAAATATTATATGAAACCTTAAAACTAAATAACCCTTACAATTACCACAAGATGTGGGCATGTAATTAATCACAAAGATCCATTTCCTCACTATGCCCATGCAGTACACCAATTACAGAACTTTCCAAGAAAGGAAATGATATTTTGTCCGGCGTAACCGCCTTGCCACATGGCAGAAGCCTACTGGCCCCCTCGGTAGCTCGGGGGCCCGTAACCAGAAATCCCTCTAATGGAAGGTCGATCAACACATGACGGGTAGACCAAAACCGTGGACCAGTGCTGCGGACAACGTATCAGCGTCCTTCCAATAATGTACGTATAATGAAGCATCTACAAGACATCCGAGAGCCAACTGTCGAGAGTCCCTTCCTCTGCTGCTGTACTGCTCGATCCCTCTGCTGCAGCTGCTGCCCATGGTGTCGACATCTCTGATACCATGTTGTCGATATCATCCCACAACTTGCACTGCTCCAGCATCTCCCAATCATCCAACCACTTCATCACCTCGTCTTCACTAGTCGACCCCTCCTGATCATCCCCACTCAATGCAACCACCTTCTCCCCATCCCCTTCCTTCCCACCACCACTGCCGCGTCCGCCATCACCATTGATCATTGCCCGGGAGATTGGGTTGCTCGAGCCCGAACTTATTTTGGTTGTCACTTGTCCTTTGTTGTAGACATGACCTGGAAGGTCATCCGTGACCATGACCGTGACCGTGACCTCTTGCAGGTCAAGTGAGGCTTCCCTAAGCGGAAGGGAGTTGTCCAAGTCCGAAGTCTTGTCGGACTTACCCTTGGGCTGGCCCTGCTCCTTCCCCTCGCTTGCGGTGGTTACTGTGGGTACGCGAGTATCATTCTTACACCATAACTCGCTCAGTAGACCGCACTCCACCAACTCCCCGTTCAGCACCACCGCGTCGTCGTCTTGCCGCCCAAAGGTTACGCTGCTGGTCTGCTGCTGGGGGTCCGAGTCAGAGTCGATGACCATGCTCTCTCCTCCGTCGTCGCTCTGGGCGATCCTGTCGTACGAGTGATCGTCCAGCTTGTTCGTGTTCGCCTTCGTTTCGTTTGCTGCTGCTTTGCTCAGCCCGCCGTCCTTCGGCCGGTCGACCAGCTCTACAGGCCTGCCTCCGTCAACGTCGAAGTTGTGGATCCTCTTTCTTAGGTGGGAGTTCCAGTAGTTCTTGATCTCGTTATCGGTTCTCCCGGGGAGATTCCTAGCTATCATAGACCACCTGCATTATCAAGTACGAACGGTTAAAGGGATATTCAATAACAGGGAATCACATAATAGTTAAAATTATGATTTGGGTCACCAAAATATTTGTTTGGGTCTTAAAATTACTTTTTATTTGTCTAGCGGTTTTAAGATCCAAATTAATACTAACGTCCGACGACATTTTAGAGATCCAGACCCTAATATCAACTATTATGTGCGACCATGTTACTAAATAACCAGCCTTGATTATAACAGGTGAGCATGTATCAATATTCAAGATTTGTGAGACATTCTATTCATTATGGGGTTTGTGAGCATGTGCAAGCCGAGTCGAAAAATTCCAAAAAAATTAATCTTCATGTATATTACTACTGTCAAATCTCTACTTTAGGTTTGGACCATAGTCTGGTCCGCGGGTCACGTGTCGTCCCTCCATTGGAGAGGGGCTACTGAAATTTCAAGGTGGGCCCCAAAGGGTGGGAGGGGGCGCGGGCACGCGCATGGTCACCTCCGTGCGGACCAAAAAGCATTTCCGAGTTATTTATCTTGCCTACCGTGTCACCAACATAACCTAAATGGGCTATTGAATTTGTTCTTAAATGATAATTATTGGCAACTACATCAATTAATACACCTCAAGCAGCCCGGCCATGCATGTGTCTCATTTTTTTCTCATACACAATAATGGTTCGATATGAACAAATTGGGAGCTTGGTGTCAATGTTTTAAAAACCGGGCCGATAATCGAACCGAAATTTTTTGGTATAGGTCGGACTGGGGTTCAACCGGGGTTCAATTGGAGTTTAATAGACTTGGTTTAGTTTGTTTCAAATAGGTAAAATATTCATATTTACTTCTTGTTTTAGTTTGGTTTGGTCATAAGTATGTTAGTTCGGTTTAATTTTACAACTATAAGGTCGATTAAAACCAAATAAAGAATCAAATGGTCCAAATTTCACATAATAATTTATTTTAAATTTTTTTACAATAAAAAAATAACCAAAATTGGCCGGTTCAATTGTGAACCGGTTCGGCCGGTTCACCGGTTAAACCTAGTTTTGATATAAAAAAACCGACGGTTCTTTAAAAGATATGATTTTAGTCGAACCGGACCGTTTTTTGGTTTAAACCAGTTGGACCCGGTCCAACCGCCGGTCCGGTCCCGTTTTTACAACATTTGGTTTTACCTATTTCCAAGGGAAGAATGGAGCTTGATGATCGTGTCTTCCTCCTCTGGTGTTATATTACCCCTCTTGAGATCAAATCTCAAGTAGTTAATCCACCTAAGCCTGCAGCTCTTCCCACACCTCAACAAACCTAAGAATCCCATACAAATATACAGAATTTGTAAAAACAATCAAGAAGTAACTCAGTAAGTAAATGAATAAAGTACACAAGTATGTATGTAATGTAAGTGTCCCGAAGTCTTAGCCTAGTGCTAAGGTGAGTGACACCTAGGGGAGTGGTCAAGGGATCGGACCCCCCTCCAGATTGGCTGGGTGGCTATTATAGCCTCGGATCCAACCGGAAAAAAATGTATGTATATATGTATGTATGTATGTATGTATGTATGTATATAACTTCTATTATATTTAGAAGAAATAATTCATTTTTATGTGGGATCGAACCTAGGGGTAAAACTAGTCATTTCATTTCGTGGGGGACAAACATTCTATTACATAAACTAATTGAATATAATCATTTTCTTTTCCTGGGGACAAATTTAAGAAAAAAAAATAAAATATTACTAGCTAGATATGGAGGAAATAATATACTCTCATGACTCGATCTATTAATATTCCGTCACCCAGACAAAGCTTCTATGCCTCTCTCAGCCGACCATAAAAGTCACTCTGGTCCGGCATAACATAATCTAAGTTGAATATAGTAATTTTCTATTCCTGGAGACAAATTTAAGAAGAGAAAAAATATATATATATTGCTAGCTAGAAATTTAAGAAAAGTTATACTTAATTTAAGGAACAAATAAAATATTTTTTTTAAAAAAATGGTATATAAAAAGATATTTGTAGGGGCAATGGTTTCTAATCCTACTTAAGAGCATCTCCAACCCTATTGTCTTGTTAAGTGTTGTGAGTCTTAGATGGCTCCTATATGGCATGAGCCACAAGACAATGTCTTGTTTATGTGGCAAAATTATATCTCAAAAGACAATGAGATAGGAAAACTCTCTCCAATGCAAAAGTATTGAGGAGACAATAAAAATTATTTTTTCCAACTTCCAAGGCAACTTTTAAGACAATTACTCATCTTCTTTCTTTTTTCTAATATTTTTTATTCATAATTGATGACATGGAAGAGAAGACATTGTCAAGTGCATTGTCTAGAACAAGACAATCAACTTCACAATGTCTTCTTTAATTTTTGCCACATAAGCTTCACAATTGACTTGACAATTGCATTGGAGAAGAACTTTTGAATAAAATTTTGTCATTCCTATGTGGCAACAACTTTTTTCCAAAGTCACAATAGGGTTGGAGATGCTCTAAACAGTTTCCCTTGTCCAGTATCAATCCATCCAGTCAAAATGTATTATAACTTCACAATGCTGATCACTAGAACCAAAAGCCTTCGACAAATAAGTATTATATATGTATGGACGACACTATTTAGACCGTAGTTTTGGTCTGCACTTTTAGACCGTCCGTCACGTGTCAGCGTTCCATTGGCATATCAACCGACGATAGACCCAAGCGGATAAGAGAAGGCCATTGGGATACTGACACGTGTAGCCCGCGGTCACGACCAATTAATTTGCCGTCCAAGACTGCGGGCCAAAATAGCATTTTTCCTATATGTAGGTATATACGTACCAGCATTCGTGGGCAAGGATCTCCATGACCCTTCGCCATGGACAGCAATGTACTTGGCCAGCAGCTCATCTTCCTCGGCTGTCCACCTCCCTTTCTTCATCCCTATCTTCTCACAGCATGGTGCTCTTCCCATCTCTCTCTAATTAGTTAGCTTGCCACCTTTCTTTCCTGGATTGTTGCCCAAGCCTAAGGCTGCTGCTCTGTAAAAAGAGAGAGAGTTTGTGTGTGTATGTGGTTGTCCTTATTTTTTCTGGTGGTCTTGTGCTAGTGTTTGTACTGTGGAGTATATATATATATAGAGAGAGAGAGAGAGAGAGAGAGAGTGAGTGAGTGAGTAGGAAAAACTCCACGACCGACATATCTTCCGTGTCTTTATTTGCACTGTAATTAAATTTTATAGGTCTTTCCCACTCCAAGAACAACCGGGAAAAACTAGAGCATTATTCGGTTTTGGACCGAAAATCAAACTGAACCGAATAAAAGAATAGGTTCGGTTTAGAAAAAAATTGGTTCGATTTCGATTTCGGTTTTGGATTTCAGTTTCGATCTAAAACCACATATATATATATATATATATATATATATATATATATATATATATATATATATATATATGTGTGTGTGTGTGTGTGTGTGTGTGTGTGCGCACGCACAGTTGGCATTCACGTATTTTAACATTGTTTTAATTAACTTAGGAAGGCTACTTACGAAGACCAAAGGACAGTCTTCGTAATAACTAAGTTGTCTTTATTAAAATTAGGCCTGTCAATGGTAGCTTATTGGTCGGATATTGGCATTACCATATCTGAACCATTAACTATCGGATATATCCGATAACTATCCAATATCCGACCGGATAGAAGTTTTGGCTACCGTATCCGTTACCGATAATTTTAACGGATATCGGATAATATCCGAACCAATAAGATTACTAAAAAAATATTTAAAAATGGAAGAAAAAAAATTAAAACCATCAGATTTTGTTAGATAAATGTGCAGATTTTCACATTGAAATATCATAAGCAGCAGATTTTCATGCATACATTGAATACATTTGCACCAAAAAATTTTCCACAAGCATATATAACTAATAGTCCCATGCATACATTGAATATATTTTAAATTTATTAAATAATTTAAATATTATTGGTTCGGATATTATTGGTCCGGATATGGCACTTACCGTATCCGTATCCGATATCCGATAAATATCCGATATGATATCCGAATCCGTATCCGTATCCGAAATTTCGGATATTTTCGGTTCAAATACGGATCGGATACGGATTTTCGGTCTACCATTGACATGCCTAATTAAAATTAATGAACAATTTTAATTAGTATAGATATGCAAGGGCATTTTTGGAAGAAAAATTTGTACGGTAAAGCCTAACTTTTGGCTTTATATAGTAGAATAGATATGTAAGGATATTTTTGGAAGAAAAATTTCATGGTAAAGCCTAACTTTTGGCTTTATATATATATATATATATATATATATATATATATATATATATATATATATATATATATATGTGTGTGTGTGTGTGTGTGTTTTCTAGCTCAAGTGGGGGGGGGGGGGGGGTGGCGCTCATCTAGGGGAGGTCCTAGGTTCAAGCCCCACTCCCGCCCCACATGGATGGCTGGGCAGCCTTAGGCCGCTGTCCGGGAGTCCGGGAGGGGGGAGAGCACACTCCGGACACCCAAAATATATATATATATATATATATATATATATATATATATATATATATATATATATGTGTGTGTGTGTGTGTGTGTGTGTGTGTGTGTGTGTGTGTGTGTGTGTGTGTGTGTGTGCACGCGCCCGCGCGCGTGCGCATACTAGTATTTATATAGGTATATACTAAATATATCTAGGTGTATTTAGTTATTATATATATTAACAAAAAAAATCACAAATAAACCAAAAAATTGAATAAATCGAATAAACCAAAAATCGAACCGATTTAATTCGGTTTGGTTTGATTCGATTATGGGTCATTTCGGTTCGGTTTCGGTCGAATTCGGTTATTCGGTTCGGAACCGAATTAACCGAATGCTCGCCCCTAACTTTAATACTGTAAACTCACGGACAGTGTAGTCAGAACCGGGCCGGACCGAATCTGAAGTTGGATCATGTCTGACCGATTTTTGTTAAATATAAATCGATCCGGTCTGACTTGAATCAAAAAAATTAAAGAACTGTCGATTTTTTTAAGAACCGGAGTTTAACCGATGAACCGGTCGAACCAGTTCTCAATTGAACCGACCAATTTTGTTTAAAACACAAAATAATTTATCACATGAGGTTTGGACCATTTGATTCTTGGTTTGGTTTTGATAGACCTTACAATTGTAAATTTAAACCAAACGAAATATAATAAAAACCAAAACAAACCAAACCAAACTAAAAATTAAATACGGATATCTTACATATTTGAACCAAACAAAACCATGTCTATTTGAACTCCGGTCCGACCTATACCAAAAAAATTAGGTTCATTCATCGGTTCGATTTTTTAAAGCATTGCTCACGGGAAACGTTATTTTCCATAATTTATTTTTCAGACAAAAATTTAGAGAGGTCCATGTAGATTTCTAAGAAAATAACTAGAAAAAACTACTCTGATATTGTAAACACAGAAGCGTTTGACTGCAATATGAAAAATATGTGGAGAAACAATTAATTTTATTTCACGGAATTATTTTACTAGGAAAAAATTTCATAGAATTTTAAAATTTTCTTATGAAAAATTTAATTCGGGTGTTTGATTGGCGTTATTTTTCACAAAAAAATAGTTATTTTTCATAGAAAATAATATTTTCCTATGGGTTGGATCAGTTTTATTTTCCACCTTTTTAGAAAAAAAAAATGAAAAATGGTTTTTTTTTTTTTGGAAAAATAATTTGATGGAAAATGTAAGCTATCATACACTACAATTGGTGGAAATCTTGTGATGAAAATATTTTCCATAGAAAAAAAAAGCCCAATCAAACACAATCAGTGTTGAAATTTTGATATATTTGTCAAACTCGAGTGATCATCGTAGTTACCGAAGGGAGACATAAGAGTTATGGCTGGATAGCAAAAGATAAGTTGATGGAGCCAGGAGGCATATTATTAATTTCATTTATAAAAGGGAAAATTTATCAAATGCCCAAAACTCGCAAAAGTTTTATGAAAAATTCACATCAAAATAACATTTTATCGCGTGCCCAGAATTAGCGAAAAATATATAAAAGGGTGCGAAATGACCTTTTTGCCCTTCTAATTTATTGAAAATACCGACGAAACCTACTCTTCAAAAAAAATATTTCGATTCTTCATCTTCTTCCATACGCTGCTCACTTTCGAATTTAGGTTTTCTCCTCCAAAATATTCAAACCTTACTTCAAAAACTAGTCAGTGACTCTCCATTCATAATTTTCACACCATGTCCTCATCATCAGTTCCCACTTCATCATCACCACCAGCATCAACTAGAACCCCACTTCATCATCATCATCATCAGCGTCAACTGGAACCCTACTTCATCATCATCATCAGCATCAACTGGAACCCCACTTCATCATCATCAGCAGCATCAACTGGAACCCCAGTTAGATAAGAGAGAGCTGATGTGAAGAGAATTAAGAGCTTTTTGTCATTCTCCGTGTTAAAATTATGGAGAATTCACATTCTCCGTGTTAGAAACATGGAGAATGGTCTTTCCCCGTGTTAAATTGACGGAGAATTGCCATTCTTCGTGTTAAAATGACGGAAAATAGTCATTCCTCGTGTTAAAATACAGGAGAATGGTCATTCTTCGTATTAAAATAACGAAAAATTGTCATTCTCCGTGCTAAAATCATGGAGAATTGTCATTATCCGTGCTAAAATTACGAAGAATGGCCATTCTCCGTGTTAAAATAAATAAGAATGGTCATTTTTCGTGTTAAAATCACGAAAATTAATTTCCATTCTCCGTGTTAAAATGAAGCATCAACTGGAACCTCAGTTAGAGAAGAGAGAGCTGATATGAAGAGAATTAAGAGCTTTTTGTCATTCTCCGTGTTAAAATCACGGAGAATGGCCATTCCCCGTGATAAGATCACGAAGAATGTGTTGGGAACGAAGCGCGGAAACCGTTTCCCCAAACCAGAAAGTCCTGCGAGAGAACCGAGCAAAAGCACACAAACCAAAAATGCCAACCACAATCGCAGACACAAAGATTTTTGACGTGGAAGACCCTTGCGGGAAAAAACCACGGGACGATCGGAGTCCAACCCTGAAGAACCTCCACTAATGGAATAAAAAGAATACACCCTCTACAAGCTCCTCCCGATCCAACATGGATCTCCATAACTCACTTGAAAGAAGAAAAAAATTATTGCGGACTCCGAAGAACAAGAGATGCCAAAAAATTATTCGAAGCAATCTCTCCTTCACAATAGTCCTTAATCCTCTCTCTCTCAAAGATTGTAAAGCACACTTGTTTTGAGATGAGTTTACAACTAGCATGCATCACCCTTTTATAAGCCCTTGGTAATCCATACATGGAAGGCTAACATATATGGAAACTTTCAATATGCATCAATCATATATTTAATGGAAATTCAATCATAATTGGCTTGCCATAATTGGAAGTCCAATTATATGGAAAGCTACTATATGAAGGGTCCAATCATAAATATATGATCAAAGTAAATATGGAAATCCAATCATATATTTTCTTACCATATATATTCCAAAATAGGAACCATGCACTCCCCGAGCTTCTCCGACACACGGATGGCGCTCGTCGCTCTCCGGGGTATTCTCCACATAGGTTGGGAACCCCACCCACTCCAACAAATCTCTCCCTTCACAATTAGGTGGAGGAACTCGTCATCCCGACGATCCGTCTGCAGTACTCAAACTTTCCCCTTGGTAGAACCTTCGTGAGCATGTCCGCTCCATTGTCATCAGTATGGACCTTCTCAAGCATCGCGTCCTTCTTCTCAACCACATCTCGTATCCAATGATACCGAGTCTCAATGTGCTTGGACCGACTATGAAATGTCTGGTTCTTCACAAGGTGAATAGCACTCTGGCTATCGCAAAGCAAAGTATACTGCTCTTGCTTCAGCCGCATTTCCTGCAATAGCTTTTTCAACCACAGCAACTCCTTGCAAGCCTCTGTCGGCGCAATGTACTCTGCCTCTGTCGTTGACAAGGCAACACACTTCTGCAACCGCGACTGCCACGATACCGCTCCTCCAGCAAACATCATCACATAGCCCGAAGTCGATCGCCTTGTGTCTACATCTCCAGCCATATCAGCGTCGGTATACCCAACCAGCTTCGGCTCGTCACCACCAAAAGAAAGTCTCCAATCAGCAGTATCCTGAAGGTATCGTAGAATCCACTTGACCGTACTCCAATGTACCCTTCCAGGATTTGAAAGATACCTGCTAACTGTGCCAACTGCATGAGCGATGTCTGGCCTCGTACACACCATAGCATACAAAAGGCTCCCCACAGCTGAAGCATATGGAACCCGCTCCATATCTTCTTTTTCGTCCTCGGTAGATGGACACTGCTCCTCAGTGAACTTAAAGTGAGCCGCAAGGGGGCAACTCACTTTCTTCGTCCCGTCCATCCCGAAACGCTGAAGTACCCGGTGAATGTACTTCTTTTAGGACAAATGTAGCAGCTTGGACTCTCTCTCTCGGCTGATCTCCATCCCAAGAATAGTCTTAGCTGCACCCAAATCCTTCATAGAGAAGGTCGCATCCAGTTGGCGCTTCAACTCCGATATCCTAGTGGCATTCCAACCCACTAATAGCATGTCATCAACATAGAGCAATAAAATGATGAAATCATCCTCGACAAAATACCTCACAAATACACAGTGATCCGACGTCGTCCGTGCATAGCCATGCTCTCCCATAAACGACTCGAACTTCCTGTACCACTGCCTCGGAGCCTGCTTCAGACCATACAAGCTCTTACTCAACCGGCAGACCAAATATGACTTGCCCTTCTCACAGAATCCCTTTGGCTGCTCTATGTATAACTCCTCCTCAAGGTCACCGTAGAGGAATGCCGTCTTCACGTCCATCTGCTCGACCTCCAAGTCGAAACTGGCTGCCAATGCTAGCACCATCCGAATATACGACTGTTTGACGACTGGCGAAAAGATCTCATCATAATCCATGCCTTTCTGCTGACCGTAGCCTTTAACTACCAGCCTCACTTTGTATCGAGGGCGAGTAGCATCATCCGTCTGCTTCACTCTAAACATCCATCGATTCTTCAAAGCCTTCTTGCTATTTGGCAACCGTACCAGCTCATAAGTGAAATTGGCATGTAAGGAACTCATCTCCTCCTGTATAGCCTCTATCCACTCATGCATGTGTTCGTCTTCCATAGCCTCTGCAAAACTTTTGGGCTCTCCCCCGTCAGTCAATAACACATACTCATCCGGTGAGTATCTCGTAGATGGTCGACGATCTCTCTCGCTCCTTCTCAATGGAACCACTGGTGCTGACTGTATACCAACAGCCTCCTCCCCTTCAGGAACTGTCTCTCCGGCATGCTCATCCTTCTGAGGGACACCCTGACCACCATCAGCAGGCTAAGGATCAAGGTTGGGAGCAACTCCATGTACTGGCTTCCCCATAACTGGATCGTCTACGATGTCCTCTGGAAACTGCTCGAAGCAAAATGACTCTAACTCAGGCAATTCTTCAGCCTCAGAAGGCGTCTCAGAATCCTGTGTTGGTCATGGTCTGATCCTCGACGAATACCACGTCCCTGCTTCTGTAGAGCTTTCTTCCCACCGGGTCGTAGAGTCTATAGCCAAACTCATCCCGACCGTAGCCGACAAAGACGCATCGCCTCGTCTTCGGCTCAAGTTTGGACCTCTCGTCCTTCGGTACATGCACGAAGGCCTTACAGCCAAACATTCGCAGGTGATTGTATGATGGCTCTTTGTCGTACCATACTTTGTCAGGCACATCAACCTGCAAAGGAATACTAGGAGATAAATTAATAACATAAGCAGCTGTGAGAAGATTCTCACCCCAATAACTGCCTGGCAAGTTTGCTTCTGACAGCAAACATCGTACCCTCTCCGTCAGTTTCCTGTTCATGCGCTCCGCTACACCATTGAGCTGAGGTGTCTTGGGCGGAGTCTTCTGGTGTCGTATCCCCTGCTCTCTGTAATAAGCATCAAAGGGACCAATGTATTCGCTGCTATTGTCGGACCGAACACACAATAACTTCTTGCCCGTCTCTCTTTCAACAGAGGCCTAAAACTCTTTGAAAGTAGGCATCACTTGATCCTTGGTCATTCAGGCATAGGCGCAAACCTTCCTGGAACAGTCATCAATAAAAGTTACAAAGTAAGAAGCACCACCAATAGATTTTACCTTCATAGGACCGCAGACATCCGAGTGAATCAACTCGAGCAACGCCGGCTTCCTTGAACTTGGGTGACTTTGGAAAGACACCCTATTTTACTTCCCAGCTAAGCAGTGCGTGCACTTCTCCAACTTTGTAGACTTGAGCCCTGGAATCACCTTCCTGTTCACCAAGTAGCTCATCCCCTTCTCGCTGATATGGCCGAGCCGCCTGTGTCACGCCCCGACCCGGAATCACCCGAATCATCGTCCTCGCAGGGGGCGTGATGTCGCACGAGCCTGAAGTTGCGCTCGTGCAAGGCAAGATGACAAGTTCTCAAATGGTTATCTTTTGATATCGATATTAACAACGAAAGGAAACAGAGTATACAAAACAATTCTCTTTATTGATATCCGAAACTGAGGTTACAATGGCTTTCGATAGCCTAACAATATATGCCAGATTTGGCTACAACACTCAGGTTCTCTCTTGCCCACAAAGGATTTCTCCGTTCCATACATCATGCCTTCTATATCTCGGCCGCATCAATCCAGCTGCGTAGTCCGAGCGTCAATGCGATAGCACGCTTCAATGCGCTTCGGCATTCCAAGCCTTAACACGTTCAAGCAACGCTTCGCCGCGAGCAATCCATTCCCTGCACCCTGCATGAAGCTGGTGGGGGATCAGTACGTTCGTCCTCGCATGTACTGAAGCAAAGATCATCTTTCCAAACCGACATTTTAATCTTTATGTTGAATCATGCAACTTAGCTTATGATCTTGCTATGTTCTCCTTAGGGTCAATTTCATGGCATCTTCGAAAACGTAAAGCATGTTAGCATAGCATCATATTATCGAATTGAATGTACAAGCAAGCAAGCAAGCTCGTGTTTGATTCGTGGCGCGACTTACCAAGTCGACGCACTCGCCCTTGCGTCCCTTGCACTGACGCAAGGTGAATACGCCCCATTTCTTCCCTGTCATGTTATAAGTGCATCTCTAAGTAGGATCTATATGCGGGACGCATTCGCGCCTACACTTTCAACCCATCGTTCCTTAACTATATGAAGGTCGTGGGCGTATCCGCGCCGGAATGGACTAAAGGAGTTTCTCTTTCATTTTCCTTACTTTCTTTTCTCTCCTTCTTTTCTCTCTCGAATTTGGGTAGCCCGGCGTTTCACGGGTTGGGTTGCAATCCCAACAACCGAAACTTACCGCGTGCCTACCATCATTTGCGGCTTCTCACATTTACGACCGAGTGCTAATCGGACGATTCGCAGATGTGCGCCTATCAAAGATTATATCCCTCCTAGGCCGAACGGTCCCGGTGCCCCGGCGCACCCGTTCGGAGGGAACGTTCCGTGCACGGAAGATATCATCGCAATTATCTCAAGTCCATCCCATTCGACCATGCAACGCCCTATTTTTCAAGCCATCATTTTCAAACAACCAAACATAGTCTTGAGTCCGAGACTCAGACTTATCATCTCGCGTCTCTTTTGTTAACTTTCTGTGTTCTTACGTTTCTTGCTTCGTTTCAATGGTTCAATGGCATCGTGCCTCAACTCAATGCTCGTCAACTGAACGACCCGAAGATCTCGAACATCTTTCGAGGCACCATGTCATAGCCGACAGTTCTGCCATATTTATGCCACAACTGTATTCTCTCGCAACGAAGCCATCTTTTATTCTCACGTGCACGTAGGCACGTTTCGACCATATTCCCATGTTCTATAACTTAGCATTCAATGTTCGGGGCTTGCGCGCTAGGGCGCTCGCCTATTGTCTTTCAATGTTCTAGCCGTTCTAACTCGTGCTTGAAGGCACGGTATGGTTCGTGCACTAAGGCACTCGCCGAGTACAGTTATCCCATGTTCTTGCGGCTTACGCACCGAGGCGCTCGCCTTAGCGATATCCAATGTTCTATAGCGACTCGTGCATAGGATGCACGTTTTAATTCAATTGTTCTGACTTAGTGTTCGACTCACACTATGTTTTATCTCTGATCGGACCACGCCCGTGGCGTCGATAGGTTAACTTTTAGCATACAAATGATATATTTGACTTATCGAATGAAGGAGTAAAAAGAAGTCAATCCTCCCACCTTGAGTCGATACGCCTTCGTCATTTCGCCGAGCCGGTGCGGCTCGATTCCCTAACTTTGTTGCACGGCCACTCTCCTGACTTAGCCATTCGAGCACTTCGTGCTTCGTTGAGTTATACGCCCAATTCGCCTTAGCATGCCCAAGTCTTAGCCCGTCGCAAGGCGACGACTTGATTTCGCGGACCCCTTACTAAATATTGCAAAAGATCGACCTCTAATATTTTCCCGTCAAAGTATGACCTGCACACGAAACCAACTAAAATCAATACTTGCTTCGATTCGGACTTGCGCCTTGGTCGATTCGATTTCTTAGAATCTTCGAGCCGATTCAATACACTCATCCTTCGGGGCAACGCGGCGCTTCGCATCGATTCACTCGATGCATTCTTAGGGACAAGGCAACTCTTCGCATCGACTTAGTTCGATGCGTTGCTCGGGACAACTTAGCTCGCGTATCGTTTTGCATCGATACATTTCCTTTGCGTCAACGCGACTCGTTGAGTCAACGCTTCAGCGTAATGCGCCGTGCGGAGCGGGGCATTACAGAATATACCACTCAAAACAAGGTTCGTCCTCGAACCAAAACCAACACTCCGACTAAGTGTTTTATAGATCGTTTCACGATCTCGCCCCACCAATGTTGTTCGATTTCATAATATCTCGCAAGCTTTTCACTAACATTTCATAGTCTTCCCTGCAGCTCGATTTGAATTTTTGTATACAACTCGATTTGGATTCGTACCTATATTCAAGGCGTCCCGAAGATATATGTATTTCGACCAAGCCCAGTCGTAGCAAATTAGAACAAAGCTGACAGGTAAATTTCAATCCTATGCTTGCCATCTCGTACTCTCGATCGGACTTATCCTTAGCAACTGTTCTCGAAACTTCATCGCATATGCATATTGATACACACGCGATTCATTCAACAAGGTCACTGCACGCGACGCGATTCAAAATCGCATTTTTCATTTCGTATGTTTTATCGGGACTATCAATTCTACGCATTGCGTCAAGCCGTCGCGCATCCAATCACAACGAGTCTCCGCAACGCCTTGCGTTCGAAGTCGCTATCCAACTATTTTCGAAGTCTCGCTCGCAACTTGTCTCGATACGATTCTCTTTGTTGACTTGCAAATGCATCAACATTCAGGGCTACGCCCGCTAGGTTACTTTCCAAGGCACCGTGCTTAGATTCTCCCGACGCAAGTTTAAATTGACATTGCACAAAGGCCACAATCTATCCGACACGAAAGTTTACATCAAGGCGATGGTGCTCAAGGCAACGATCGCCTTGACACGAATGTCTTAACGACGCGTCTTTACATTCAATTTCCTAATGAGTAGGAAATCACTAGCCAAATTCCCAACTTATCCGTCTCGCAACATTGAACATAATTTCGATCCACGCAAGCTCAATTGCAAGGTGAATCCGGATCTAACGACATGACTCGTAAGCCATTCCCTTATCGTTCCCTCTCGTGCATAGCACGTTCCTCGCAATCGCCTAGACTTATCATCAACATGCACCGTGTTATATTTGTTATCGGTGCAATCCCATATGCGATATCGCATGGGTCATCTTACGGTCTGCAGTATTCAATTTGATTTGGCGGTCAAGTCTTCTAGGGTCAGCTGCCCCGAAGCTACGCTCGATAATTGTGGATCATTAACGAAGGACAGTTTAATACGAACCATGCTATATCTTATTTCGGAGCCAAATCACGTTCCGACGATTCTATGCGAATACCCAATTTCGGACACAACCATTTCTATCGGCGCAACTGATGCGCAACTATCCTTCGAGGCAAGTCATGCCCTACCGTCAATGATTCTGCTATTCGCGATGCATCTACTCGTATTAAGTTCGAGTCCATCTTATTTGCGGGTCGACACACGAGCTGCTATACGCATCGAGCAAATCGTCGATGACTTATAGTCTCGTCCTTGATCAATCACAAAATTTACGATCAACCAAGTTCGTTCATTCTCGAATCCTTACTCACAAAATTTTGATAGCGCAAGGTGCACTCCATTTTGTATTCTCACATCGCTTACGTTTCCTTACGTATCGATCTCGATACGCCGTATCCATTTCGATAACGTAAGGGTCAACTTTGAATCTGTTTCAACGTTAACTTAACTCGCCGTGCATACATCCAAGTTCGCAACAACTTTTCCATACGCATCTACTCGTTCTCCGATTCGCCGCATCCCGCTATACTTTGATCGCGTAACCGAGTTACCGATTATCCAACATCGTGCCCTCGAGTTATACGATCATGCCCTCTAAGTTTCGCGTGTTTTCCAGTCGTACTCAAATGAGTGTCGCCGTAGCGTAACCAACTATTTCTTAGGCACGATTACTCGCGTCAACCAACTTTCTTACCGAAATCGCACATCGTACGATACGATTACAATTCACATCGCCCAACATTTCTATCGAGATCGCAAGTCGTACGATTCGATTCATCTCGCCCAACGTTTCTACTGAGATCGCAAGTCGTGCGACTCATTTATAAGTTCAAATTTTTCCCTTCCCGTCGATCCGATTATTGCATCAAGGCAAAATCAATTCGCAAGTCTCGGTCGTCCGACCAACTTATAACTTTCGTCCAACGTATCGTTCATCGATACGAGTCTCGCCTTATCGTCCCAACCGAATTTCGAAGAACACTTGCATCAACATACCGTCATACAAATTTTCAATCGAGTCTCGGTACTCCCCCGTCCGTTGCGGACAAACTTTCCGCAATTCTCACAACGCGTCGATAAAATTTATCGCACAAGTGCTATACCATATACCACTCGGAATCGAGTCATTCATCGCCTACGTGGTATGGCATATACCACTCGGAAATCAAGCCATTTCCCTCGTACTATACTTAGTACAAACCGACAATCTCTTCCGACTTACGATTTCCGCAGTGATCGTGCTTGATCACAACCGTAACTTTGATTCTATCAAAACCCGACACGATTCGGTCAATGTTCTCGTTTGCCAACATAAGTTTGGTGCGCAACCGAACGATTCGTTCTATCGATTTACAATTTTAATTCTTTCGATACTTTTCTTACGTTGCATCTCGTGCAACAATTTATTTGGACATGCGTTGCACCCCGTGCAACAAATTTTAGTTCCGACACGCGTTGCACATCGTGCTACGATTTATTTCCGACACTTTCATTTCACTTTGCATAACGATTCATTTCCAATTTCCTTCGCACTTCGTGCAACGATTAATTTGATATGCGTTGCACCACGTGCAATGATTTCTACGTTCAATACGCGTTGTACATCGTGCAACGATCATTTCCGACATTTACCGCACCTCGTGCAACGAATTACTCTCGACTTTACAAGTCAATGCACAATCCGTTTAACACATCGGTATTGGCTATCGCTTTTCACTTTCATTTTAACGCATAATCACATTAACTCGCTGCACCTCGTGCACGATTTTATTTCTCATTCGACATGTTACATTGCCACAATATCTCAAATCGTATTCCACAATTTGTTGCGCTTGCAGCAACTAACATTCTTACGGCTCGTTTGCATTCAATGCAATATACCCTTCGCGACTTTCTTAGCAAACATCATGAAATTTCCAAAACACATGCGGCAAAATTTCATGATTTGTATTAGACTTATTGTATGGAACATCCAGTGCGGCATCGAGTAGAGTCAAGAGTGATATCAAGTGGTGGTGGGCAACTTTTCGAACTGAAATGAAACAAGCGTCCAGAGGAAATTGAGCCTAGAGCTCTGATACCAATTTGTCACGCCCCGACCCGGAATCACCCGAATCATCGTCCTCGCAGGGGGCGTGATGCCGCACGAGCCTGAAGTTGCGCTCGTGCAAGGCAAGATGACAAGTTCTCAAATGGTTATCTTTTGATATCGATATTAACAACGAAAGGAAACAGAGTATACAAAACAATTCTCTTTATTGATATCCGAAACTGAGGTTACAATGGCTTTCGATAGCCTAACAATATATGCCAGATTTGGCTACAACACTCAGGTTCTCTCTTGCCCACAAAGGATTTCTCCGTTCCATACATCATGCCTTCTATATCTCGGCCGCATCAATCCAGCTGCGTAGTCCGAGCGTCAATGCGATAGCACGCTTCAATGCGCTTCGGCATTCCAAGCCTTAACACGTTCAAGCAACGCTTCGCCGCGAGCAATCCATTCCCTGCACCCTGCATGAAGCTGGTGGGGGATCAGTACGTTCGTCCTCGCATGTACTGAAGCAAAGATCATCTTTCCAAACCGACATTTTAATCTTTATGTTGAATTATGCAACTTAGCTTATGATCTTGCTATGTTCTCCTTAGGGTCAATTTTATGGCATCTTCGAAAACGTAAAGCATGTTAGCATAGCATCATATTATCGAATTGAATGTACAAGCAAGCAAGCAAGCTCGTGTTTGATTCGTGGCGCGACTTACCAAGTCGACGCACTCGCCCTTGCGTCCCTTGCACTGACGCAAGGTGAATACGCCCCATTTCTTCCCTGTCATGTTATAAGTGCATCTCTAAGTAGGATCTATATGCGGGACGCATTCGCGCCTACACTTGCAACCCATCGTTCCTTAACTATATGAAGGTCGTGGGCGTATCCGCGCCGGAATGGACTAAAGGAGTTTCTCTTTCATTTTTCTTACTTTCTTTTCTCTCCTTCTTTTCTCTCTCGAATTTGGGTAGCCCGGCGTTTCACGGGTTGGGTTGCAATCCCAACAACCGAAACTTACCGCGTACCTACCATCATTTGCGGCTTCTCACATTTACGACCGAGTGCTAATCGGACGATTCGCAGATGTGCGCCTATCAAAGATTATATCCCTCCTAGGCCGAACGGTCCCGGTGCCCCGGCGCACCCGTTCGGAGGGAACGTTCCGTGCACGGAAGATATCATCGCAATTATCTCAAGTCCATCCCATTCGACCATGCAACGCCCTATTTTTCAAGCCATCATTTTCAAACAACCAAACATAGTCTTGAGTCCGAGACTCAGACTTATCATCTCGCGTCTCTTTTGTTAACTTTCTGTGTTCTTACGTTTCTTGCTTCGTTTCAATGGTTCAATGGCATCGTGCCTCAACTCAATGCTCGTCAACTGAACGACCCGAAGATCTCGAACATCTTTCGAGGCACCATGTCATAGCCGACAGTTCTGCCACATTTATGCCACAACTGTATTCTCTCGCAACGAAGCCATCTTTTATTCTCACGTGCACGTAGGCACGTTTCGACCATATTCCCATGTTCTATAACTTAGCATTCAATGTTCGGGGCTTGCGCGCTAGGGCGCTCGCCTATTGTCTTTCAATGTTCTAGCCGTTCTAACTCGTGCTTGAAGGCACGGTATGGTTTGTGCACTAAGGCACTCGCCGAGTACAGTTATCCCATGTTCTTGCGGCTTACGCACCGAGGCGCTCGCCTTAGCGATATCCAATGTTCCATAGCGACTCGTGCATAGGATGCACGTTTTAATTCAATTGTTCTGACTTAGTGTTCGACTCACACTATGTTTTATCTCCGATCGGACCACGCCCGTGGCGTCGATAGGTTAACTTTTAGCATACAAATGATATATTTGACTTATCGAATGAAGGAGTAAAAAGAAGTCAATCCTCCCACCTTGAGTCGATACGCCTTCGTCATTTCGCCGAGCCGGTGCGGCTCGATTCCCTAACTTTGTTGCACGGCCACTCTCCTGACTTAGCCATTCGAGCACTTCGTGCTTCGTTGAGTTATACGCCCAATTCGCCTTAGCATGCCCAAGTCTTAGCCCGTCGCAAGGCGACGACTTGATTTCGCGGACCCCTTACTAAATATTGCAAAAGATCGACCTCTAATATTTTCCCGTCAAAGTATGACCTGCACACGAAACCAACTAAAATCAATACTTGCTTCGATTCGGACTTGCGCCTTGGTCGATTCGATTTCTTAGAATCTTCGAGCCGATTCAATGCACTCATCCTTCGGGGCAACGCGGCGCTTCGCATCGATTCACTCGATGCATTCTTAGGGACAAGGCAACTCTTCGCATCGACTTAGTTCGATGCGTTGCTCGGGACAACTTAGCTCGCGTATCATTTTGCATCGATACATTTCCTTTGCGTCAACGCGACTCGTTGAGTCAACGCTTCAGCGTAATGCGCCGTGCGGAGCGGGGCATTACAGCCTGTGCCACAACTCGGTAGACGTATCACTGACTGCGTTCACCTCCTATACTCTATGTGCGCTCCCCTCCATATAGTAGAGATCGGACTTCTTGCTTCCTCTGGCAATCACCATCGAATCTCTGGAAAGCTTCCACTGACTATTCCCGAAGAGACTGAAGAATCCTTCATCATCCAACCTTCCAACCGACACCAAGTTGAAACGGATATCAGGGACATGACGAACATCTTTGAGAACAAGAACTGCACCCGTCTTCGTCCTCAAATGTACATCTCCAATGACAACCGCCTTTGACATATCTCCATTGCCCATCTTCAATACTCCATAGTCGCATGTCGTGTAAGTGGTAAATAGTGTCCTGTTATGAGATACATGCGCTGAAGCACCTGAGTCCACCAGCCAAGAATTGTCATCGCAGGTGAGGTTTGTGATAACCTTATCACCTACGACGATCACATCGCCTCCATGTATCGAAGTCGCCGTTGTAGTGTTCTCATCTTGCTTTCCCTTGTCGCCCTTCTTCTCTCTCTTCCGAGCAAAACGGTTCCGCTTGATGTGGCCCTTCTTGCCATAATGGTAACACTCCGAGTCCTCGTACCGACCCTTGGACTTCTCCCTGCTCTTGCCTCTGCCACCACCTGGACCCCTGCTTTTGCCCCTTCCGCGGCTTCCTGAAACCAATGCATCTGAGTGGTGGGATGTGAATGAAGTGCCATGAGAACGTCTCTGCATCTCTTTATTCAGCACCCCGCTCTTGGCAAACTCCAGACTGACCACGCCTTCTGGAGCAGAAGCGATCATAGATACTCGTACGGTCTCCCACGAGTCTGGCAATGTACATAGCAACCAAAGTCCTTGAACCTCGTCGTCGAACTTGACTCCCATCGAGGATAGCTGGTCCACCACGCCCTGAAACTCACTCAAGTGATCCGTAATGGATGCACCATCTTTGTACCGTAGACCCATCATCATCCGGATCAGGAACAGTTTGTTTATCCCGGTCTTTTTTGCGTACAAAGATTACAGCTTCTCCCACAACGTCTTCGCATGCTCAATATTGGCAACGTGGTTGTACACGTTTTCGTCAACGAACTGTCGCATGTACCCAAACACCCGTATATGCTCGAAGTTCCAGTCCTCGTCGAATTTGTCACTGGGCTTCTCGGATGCAAATACTGGAAGATGCAGCTTCTTGACGAACAGCAAATCCTTTATCTTGCTCTGCCAATAGTGTTAGTTGGTACCGTTCAGGTTCACTATGCGCACCGGTTTCGCGTCCATCTCTGCTTCCTGGTTTGACTGTCAACTCCTGACACTTCTTTGAACCCAAAGCTCTGATACCACTCTGTTGGAAACGAAGCACGAAAATCGCTCCCCCAAACCAGAAAGTCCTGCGAGAGAACCGAGCAAAAGTACACAAACTAAAATGCCAAACACAATCGCAGACACAAAGATTTTTGACGTGGAAAACCCTTGCGAAAAAAAAACTACGGAACGATCGGAGTCCAACCCTGAAGAACCTCCACTAATGGAATAAAGAGAATACACCCTCTACAAGCTCCTTCCAATCCAACATGGATCACCACAACTCACTTGAAAGAAGAAAATTTTGATTGCAGACTCCGAAGAACAAGAGATGCCGAAAAATTATTCGAAGCAATCTCTCCTTCACAATAATCCTTAATCCTCTCTCTCTCTCTCTCTCTCTCTCTCTCTCTCTCTCTCTCTCAAAGATTGTAAAGCACTCTTGTTTTGAGATAAGTTTACAACTAGCATGCATCACCCTTTTATAAGCCCTTGGTAATCCATACATGAAAGGCTAATATATATGGAAACTTCCAATATGCATCAATCATATATTTAATGAAAATCCAATCATAATTGACTTGCCATAATTGGAAGTCCAATTATATGGAAAGCTACTATATGAAGGGTCCAATCATAAATATATGATCAAAGTAAATATGGAAATCCAATCATATATTTTCTTACCATATATATTCCAAAATAGGAACCATGCACTCCCCGAGCTTCTCCGACACACGGATGGTGCTCGTCGCTCTCCGGGGTATTCTCCACATAGGTTGGGAACCCCACCCACTCCAACAGAATGGCCATTCCCCGTGACATGCAGGAGCATAATCATTTTTCGTGTTAAAATCATGAAGAATGGTCGTTCTTCGTTGTAAAATCACGTAGAATGGCCATTCCCCGTGTTAGAATGCAGAAGAATGGCCATTTTTCGTGTTAAATCACGGAGAATGACCATTCCCCGTATTAAGATCACGGAGAATGATCTTTTTTTGTCCTTCTTTTTTTTAAAGTATATATTGATTGATATCATACTTTTCATTGTTGTTTGTTTTATATCAGTATAAACAACCGAGAAGCTCAAAGAGACAAATTAAAGGCTCAGGAATGAGAAAAGCGAGCTTCAGAAACAAGTTAAATCGTTACAGAATGAAGCCATTAAAAAGGACCTAATCGTCGAAAAACTTTAAACCTCTCCACGAATATGATGATGATGCTGAACGATGATCGGAGTTCGACTGAAGAAAAGCACAGTGAACTACGAACGATCTTTGCGATCTCTGCTGAAGATGAGAGCAATGGAATTCAGATCTCTCGTGAAGAAGAAGACGAAAATCATAATCAAAATCTGAGTTTGTGAATTCAAATACATATATATGACCAAATTTGCGCGAAGGGGTAGCTATGGTATTATCAAAATGATAATTTTGTAAATACAGAGCATCTAAAGGGAATCTTAAAATATTTAACGTGAAAATACATAATGTTGGGTATTTCATAAAACCCACTCTACGGGTGGATTTTTCATAAACAGCCACTCCGAAAATGGGTATCTCAGCAATTTTCAGTTTATAAAAAATAGTAAGAGTTAGAAGATGGTCCAAAAATATGTAATAAATAGTAGGACTTAGAAGTAGTGTGTCCAAAAAATATGTAATGTAGTGTGCACAAAGTTCGAATGTTGTAAAGTTCGGGACAACGAAAAAAAATAAACATATATTTTTGGTTATATAAATCGTGCCACACTATTGGGTGCATTGGGTGGGGGGGCAATAAAGTCCCGGTTTCTTATGTGGTCCGAGTCGGCTCGACGTGGACGAGCCGGGCGGATCCGCTGTGCTGCCTACCGCACCAAACACCCTAAAGTTTAGATCTATGTAAGCGTGGAAAAACTATTTGGGAAAAAAAATCAAAGAGTCCGCTTACAATTTTTTTAGACTTAATTGGAGTTTGATACACTGTTCCGTTTTTCAACTTGATACCTTAAAAAAATTAGATACAACTTGATACCCTAAAAAAAGGGACAAACATACACTTGTGTAAAACTTAAAATTACTCACTCCTCCACTACAGTCCCTCCCGCCCTCTCCAGCCACCCAGGACCGGCCCAAGGCACGGGCGAGGTAGACGACTGCCCTATGGCCCCAATTTTAGAAGGCCCCATAATTTTAAAATAGACTAGGTAATCATAAAATTTAAAATAAATTTAAAACAAAGACACAATCTGGAAACAATAAAAAAAATCAGCGCTCCAATCTGAAAAAAATATATGATAGATTGATTGATGATTATGATAGCTTAATTAATAATTTTGCTTGTAAAAATCCTACAAAAATTTATTTATGTGAGAAAAAGAGACCAAATTCTAGATTTTTCCCCAGGCCTCATGAACCATAGGATCGGCCCTACAACCACCTCTGCCCAAACCCACACTGGCTGGCCCTTATTGTCCTGCCACTGCCGCCCTCACGCACCCCGACTGCCCCCACATCCCCCACCCATCCCATTGCCCCGCCCCGACTCCCTCCACCCCCAGCTGTACCACCGCCCGTGCTCCCTGCTCTCTCCTAAGTGTCGTCGCCTCATGTTGCGCTCGCGTCCGAAGAGAGGGGGGTGGGGCATCGGGGGGCAGGGGCAGCCAAGGGGGTGGGGTGTGACCGGAGGAGGAGGGCATAGAGCAAGAGTAGTTTTGGGAAAAAAATATATATTTAGGATATGAAGTTGAAAATATTTAATAGTTGATGGTATCAAGTTATTCACTAAAAAATTTAGAATATTATATTAAAAAATAGAAATAATTGAAATATTGTTGTAAATATGGATAAATTATCATTATTATTTGGTGTCTATAACTTATGCCTTTTGGTTATCCATAACCTATGGCTTTTAGCATTATTCTTTTTAATTGTCATCATGATAGTAAGCTCATTTGTAAGCCTATATAAGAGGCTCTTGTCAAGTTGATCAACACAAGTGAATGAAGAAATAATTTCCTCCATCTCCTTCTCTTTGTTTTACAATACGTTAATAGCATCATTCTCTAAGGTGAGTTTAGTCTTGCATACATAGATACATATTTTAGTAAACTTAAGGTGAGTTTAGTTTTTGCATACATAGATACATATTTTAGTAATCTTAAGTACCAACTGTTCTTTTAATATTTTATATGAGACAAACAAAGTTCCAATTCTTGATGTATGTATTTACATATTCTTTATGCATGTTTCATTAGCTTTATATCTACTTGTTTTCTAGTGTATTATTATTATGCCTTTTTGGAAAATTATAACCCATGCACGTTCTAAAATTTTCAACTTCCTTTGGTTCACGGGAAGAAAGGAAAGTAATATACTTTGGTCTTTCATCTTTTTGAAAAATTATACTTTTTCGATAGGCTGTGTTTCAACTTTAATCTCTTATTTTTGTTAAACCCCTATTTTTGATAGACAAACAGAGTTTTTTTTTTCTCACCTAATGGAAAATATGGAACATGCCAAACACAAACTTTATGACACCCAATAATATTTTCTTTGATATATTTGACCAAATAAGAACCAACTATTGAGCTTATTTGCTAACAACTAAATTTTAATGTGATCTATTATGACCTCTATTGGTGATGAAGTAAGGACCTTCCTAGAAAATTATACCTAAATTTTGAGCACTACTGACTTGTCTGATGCTACAGTCTTGTGTATGCTTATTAACTTTTGCTTCTGATTAGGTTAAAGAAAATTAGACTATATGAAATTGATATTTCCATTATTTTATTTTATTTTACAAGGTACCAATTCATATTTTTGTATATGTGAACCGTATTATGAAAAAGTACTCAAAATACAAACCATGATGACCTAAAGATTATTATATAATAATCACATTGTTGTATATGTGATAAATATATGACATAATATTTTTGATAGCGTTTCATCACATTGTGGCATATGTAAAATTTTGTAATATTGAAAGCACTTGTCAATTTTACTATTTAAATTAATTTATCTCTAATATAATTATTTCTGCTATATAGATGTCGAGTCTTGCAAAGATTGAATTCAAAGCTTTTGATGTGAGCGGAGACAATTACTTATCATGGCAATTGGATGCGAAGTTGCACTTGCATTCCAACAAGCTTGATGGTACTATTAAGAAGGAAAATAAAAAATCTTCTGAAGCCAAGGCTAAGGCTTTGATTTTCCTACGACATCATATCTATGATGATCTAAAGGCAGAATATCTATGTGAGGATGATCCATTGAATTTGTGGACATCTCTAAAGGATAGATTTGACCATCAAAGGATGGTAATCCTTCCGATTGCTCAAAGTGAATGGTTGAACCTAAGATACCAAGACTATAAAACTGTTAAAGCATATAATTCTGCTCTGTTTAATATTGTTTCTCGCCTTAGGTTGTGCAGAGAAAAAGTAACAGAGGCTCAAATGCTTGAGAAAATCCTCTCCACTTTTCATACAAGTAATGTGCTTTTGCAGGAACAATATCGTGAAGGACATTTCACAAAATACTCTGAACTGGAGACTTGTCTCCTTGTAGCAGAGGCAAATAGCAACGTTCTCATGAAAAACCACAACTGTAGACCAACTGGGTCAATGGCAATTCCTGAAACAAATACAAATTTTGGGGTTACCAGAGGTCGTGGTAGAGGACGTGGAAGAGGACGTGGAAGAAAAAAAAGCTATGGCTGGAGGTATGGTCATGGTTATCAGCATTATAACAAAGGCGAAAATAGTGGTTCACAAAAGAATAAATGGAACAAGTGGATAGCACCCTCTAACAAAGAAAATTTAAATCCTCAATATAAACCAAATAAGGGTAGTACTGCTTGTCATAAATGTGGCAAAAATGGACATTGGTTTAAGCAATATCAAACTAATCAACAAGAGGTTGACAAATTCAAAGAATCGAAGAAAATAGAAGAAAATATGACAGCATATTGGGACAATGACCAGCCACTTGACATCACTCAGTTGAATTGTTCCGATTTTTTTTTGAGGATCAAAATGGGAATCAGATTACCAATGAACAGTTTGAAAAAATGCTGGCGAATCCACCTTCCATTGAATGAGCACTCGGTCGACATATGTTTTATTTCAAGTATTATGAACTTTTTACATTTGAAGTCATATTTTTTTTGTTTTTAGTTACCATCATGGATTATCTAGGCCATGAGAGTTTGTTGAAGAATATGTCATTACTTTGTTATGTATTTGAAAGTTGCATCTCTATAATATGATGTTATCGTTTGATATGATTAATTACTTTTATTATATTTGTGTTAGTTGAGTATATGTTCAAAAAATTTCTTTTGTTTCATATTGAAGGTATGGATATACGAAGGGAGAAAAATGACTTGAATATGTGTTTGGTAGATAGTGCTACAACACATACGATTTTGAAGAATCAAAAAAATTTCTCAAATTTAGTATTTGACATGCATAAAGTATCAACAATAGCTGGACCAGCCCATATAATTGAGGGTTTTGGAAGAGCACACATTATGTTACCTAATGGCACTCAAATTCATTTGTGAAATGTGTTATATTCAAGCAATTCTAAAAGAAATTTGCTAAGTTTCAAGGATATACCACTACAAGAAATTCGGGTTTCCGTGACAAGTAATCTGTGACAAGTGTAAAACTTGTCACTGAAAGGAATATTTCTGTGACAAATAATTTTTGTTGTCACTCATAATTTATTTATGTGACAACTGTTATTGTCCGTCACACAATTAAAACATTTAGTGACCATATTTTTATTGGTCGTCACTTAATGTGGTCACTGAAATTAAATTATGATTTTAGAGACAAGTTATGTGTGATAAGGAAAATAGTTGTCACTAAAAAATTTTGTTGAAGTTACAAGAAAATATTATTGTCACATAAAAGTATTAGCCACAAGATTAAAATTTTATTCTTGTCACTTAAAAGTTTCTTTTAATTACCAAATAATTGTACATCACACAAAAGTATTAGTCACAAAGAAAAAATTTATTTCTTGTAACAAAAACTTTAAATAAATTTAAAAAAGTTAAATAAAAAATATATCCTATTTTGATACTATTTTGACATTACCATTTAAATTGTAACAAGATTTGACTATACCAAAAATTTTCACATCAAATATCACAATCATAATTATAATCCGGCTGTATAAAAAAAATCATCAAATATTCGCAAGTCTCCAACCGAATTTGGAATCCTGTTAGTATCATATATATATATATATATATATATATATATATATATATATATATATATATGGAGATGGAGCCGGCCCTAACTCCTTCCCAATGCCCCTCCCGCCCGCTGCTTTAGGGCTTGGCCGGCTCCTCCGCCGGAGACTTCCGTTGAACCTTCCCCCCTCCAGTTCGTGCTCATCGCCCTCACATTCGTATTCGGCTCCCTTATCCTCGTGAGTAAGGCCGCCTCCAAGTACTTCGTCGTCGACGACATGTCCATCGGTGGCGCCGGTGGCGGAAGCGAAGATCGCGGCGAGACCGCCGACCGGTGCACGGTCTGCGGAAAGCCGGCGCCCAAGAAGTGCTCCGGGTGCAAGAGGGAGTGGTACTGGTAGGTTTTTTTCACAAGGATCACAAAATACTGGTCACCATTGCATTGGAAGCATCATTATATATGATTGTAGCTATTATGTTCGGTTTTTATATGTTGAACAACTACTATTCTTTTGATTGGGATACATTTTCTCCAACCATGTGCTTAATTTTGTCATCGGTTGCATATTCAAGGCCGTGCAGTTGTGTCCTGCATCACCGCCCCCTCATTCAACTTCTGTAGACGATTTTATCCACAATGGCTGCACCCATTAACAATGCACATGTTACAATGTTGAGGTTAGCTTAGCTAAGTCTTCATGGATGAAGCTTATAATAAATATTGGCTTTCTTTTTCAAATTAGCATCTTATCCCAATTTTTAAGATTCAATGTCTAATAGTTGCCATCAAACAACACATTTACCACCCTGAATTCATTGTAGATGATAGCTAATCAATGCCACCAAGTTTGTGGCTTTGTGCTAAGATTGATTAAGCTCTTTTTTTTTCTAGATCCTCTTATCTTTCATTA
Organism: Iris pallida; assembly: GCA_029216955.1. NCBI lineage: Eukaryota > Viridiplantae > Streptophyta > Magnoliopsida > Asparagales > Iridaceae > Iris > Iris pallida. Next base: position 29,483,854 of record JANAVB010040218.1, on the reverse strand, counting down.
TTTTGAAGGCTGGGAGAAGGTCGGTGACAAGCATCATGTGTCACAAGGCCCCAATTCGGGCTTCTGTGAAATGGGCAGTGAACTTTGGGTGAAACTGTGGTAAATAGCAGTGAACTTGAGGGTGTTTTTGAAGAGAAAGTTATGTGGGAGTTGGTGCACTAGATACAAGTTCGTTGAGATGAGCCATGAGGATCATCAGATGATTAAGCATGGATATGCTCAGTTCATGGAACTTTGTGTACACAATATAGTAATAGCTTAATAATAATTAGTTAAAAATTATTTTGAATTTATATCAATGAAAATGACCTAGGTTAATTTACTTATGGATGATCTTGAATCTAGTATCTATCCTTGCATGTCTAATTCCTGTACTTTATATATATTCATGATTTAAGGGTCTATGAGATATGTGGGAGGCAAGGCTTCAAGCCTTCAGCAATGGGTTCCCTTGAAATTCTAGAAGGCCTTCTTACAGTAATACATTCCAGTCAAGAGGTTGACGTAAAGAGTTATTGGATAGCATATTAAGTAGTAAAATTATCTACCCAATGCAAAACGGATTAATATGCATATAACTTCTTCTTTTTGAGACCCACTTGATTGGCCTCAAGAGGCTGCATGTATTATATTAGCAGGACATAATTTATCTTGTATATTTTTACACCACAATTATCTTATTCTTATTTATCTTATATATTTATCTGTTTGAGACCCACTTGATTGGTCTCAAGAGGCTGCATGTCCTAATTAGTAAGTTCCTATAGTGCAAATGTTAGATTCCTACTGGAAAGTATACCTTAACAAACCCAATTTGTGTAGTACATGCTGAAAAATGTGAAGGTATCCTCATCTACCTTCCCTCTCCAACCTACAGTGGGACTGTTGTCAAATATGCTTGGTATGCAACAACAACAACAACAAGCCATTATCCCAAAATTTTTGGGGTCAACATCAAATATGCTTGGTATGTAGATAAAATATAGAGGGCATCGCCTGTCACGGTGGTAAGGCTTGCTGTTTGCATCCTCCAGGATGCATGTTTGACTCATGGAAACCACCTCTCCAATCTCCATATATATTGAGGTAAGAGGTAAGGCTGGCCCTTTGTAAGCGGGAGCCTCATGGCACTATGACACAATTTTTTATGTGGATGAAATATTTTTTGGTGTCTATAATCTGGTTTGGTGTTTTTAGCTTTAGCAGTACCTGAGGCAGTAACGTAAAAAAATAGATGCGACTTTATGACAATTCCTTGACCTTTTCTGTAAGTGGCGTCCGCTTCACTTTTTATTTTTTTATTTTATAAACAGCTGCTTTGTCTTTCATAAGTACCACCTTGAAAGTTATCAATCAGTGCAAATGAAATGAAAAGAAACAGGACTGATAACTTCCTCAATTTGGTTTTCTACCATTTGTTTACTGCTTATAATTCTTTTTGAGATGGTTTGGATATTTTCATAAGATTCTTTGCATTTGAGAAAAAATATTTATTTTATTAGGGTGGTTTAGATTCCTTTGAAGCTAGGTGCAGTTTAAGTAGTCATAATGACCACGAGTTTGACTTTCCTACTCATCATCTGGCATTTTAGGTTTACTGCTTGATCCTTACCGAGCTAAGTTTTGTTGCTAGGAATAGATGTGTCAGGATGAATGTGATGCGTAAAACATATTTGAACTGAAATGGATCACAGATTCATACATTTGTACAAAAACTATATATGCCGCAATACAAATATCTTCTAGTCAAATTTAGTTATGATGACGGCTTTTTTGCTATATATTTCATAGTTCTACTTCTACCATTTATTTCTTGCTGTTGCTTTATCGTAATTTACTTCATCATGTTAAACTTTTCAATCAATTTTTTCTACAATTTCAATTTTAGGCCATTATTATACAGTATGTTCCTGCTAGATTTTTTTTTGACTTATGTCCTAATATTTGAACTAAATCAGCTTTCAACTGCTTGGAGATGTCCTAGAATACATCTTTTCTGCATGCTTAGAGTATAAACCTGGATGGAAAGATTCTAGTTCCTTTCAATGCATTATTATTGAAGTAAACTAACTCATCTTGCTCTTAAACTAACTCATCTTGCTCTTTCATTAATTACAGTACTGAAGTAAGAGGTAGAGGTATTTGAAGATGAGCTAAGTTGCCTTCAGAGTATGTGAGGGGTTTTCATACGTAAAATATCAAGAACAAAGATTGTGATCCTAGATCAGTTCATTAAACATCCAATTGTGTAAATACTTTCCCATCTTGGTTGATTTCAACTGGATCATTCCTCCTGAATCTTAAGCTAAGATTTTCTACATGACAATGGACACTCCTGGACAACATGGTAATCAATTCGAGCACTTGGGACATCAAATGCCTGATCAAGACTCATCATCAACCCAGTCAACTGATCAATCCCACAAAGAATTATCAGGAAGCAGCGAAGGTAATCTTTAAAAAAAAATACATCTCAGTACAATCTGATATATTATTTTGTTTGTAATTTCAGTTTGTAAATTTGCAATTCTTCATTTAAAGTTCAATATGTTTAAAACCAATGTTATAAACCCTTTTGTTAAACTTTACATAAATCACGGTGGTTGTGCTGAAAATTGATTCATAGCGGTCATCTTCACGATCCTTCCTTTCATGCATTGCCTGTTTGGTGTAACGTTTCTCTAGGAAATTTCATCTTTGACACTGCCCGTGACTGTTCATATCATCTAGAGGTCAACTGTTCTTGGAAAACCATTTTATGACATGCGTAATATTTTTTTTATTGCAGTGGTGCAATCTAATGTAACACCAATTACTTTTTCGGCTCTTCGTCATAGTCTGCAGATATTTCAGTTCCTACAAATACAAGAGCTACAAACTCTGGTAAGTGTTCGAAAACAAGATACATGATATTTTCATTTATCAAGTAGATGTAAAGACACATTACTTCTAGCTTTTGAACTAAACTGCAAACATTTGTGTCATTTTCTCTATTCTTATTGCTTCTATTGTAGAAATTCTTGACAATTTTTTTCTTATACATAATGCTTACGTAATATTCTAAACAATCTTTTTATTAATTTATACAGGTCATTAAAGATTGATCATCACCAAGACAGGAGCTGCATATGCAATTGATCATCAGTTTATATTTATAGATTACTCTATAAAAAATATATATATTTATAGATTACTCTAGATTTTATGTACCAGCTACTTTGGATACTCTTTATTTTATAAGTACCAATATTACTTCTCTTCATGTTATATGTACTGAATTTTGTGGAGCAATATAATTACTTTTTAAGAATTGTTATAATTACTTTTCATGTTGTTGTCGTCTATAATTACTTTAGAGTTAGTCATCTATATAAAGGCTTTTTAGAATTTGTGAAGGTTAGTTTTGGTTTACATTGGAAAGTCGATGGGGGTGTTCTTGGAAGATGAGCACAATCATGCATACCCTCTTCTACAAGAATTGTATGATATTACATTGTGTTCATGTGTTTTTAATGTATAATGACAATGACAAAAAAAAACTCGTGACAATTGATTTCCATCAAACGTATAAAGTGTACACTATGGTGACAATAATAAATGTGTTACTGCAAGTGTTTACAATGATGACATGTACTTGTCACTAAACATATAAGTTTATTGTGACAACAATAAAAGTGTTACTAAAGTTGTTTTGTGATAGCAAATGTCGTCACGAAAATAATTTTTATTTTTGTCAAAAAAATATATTTATTTTTAGTTACAATAAAAAGCTATTCTGTGACAATATTGTGCGCCACTAATAATATTTTTAGTGATAAATTTTGTTGTCACGGAAAGTTTACTATCACTGACAACTATTCTTGTCACAGTAGAGAACTTTCTGTGACAACGACTTTTGGTCGTCACCTATACTTTTAGCTACGGAGGTATAGGCTACGAAAATAAGTCGTCACTGTACTCGTCACAGAAGATGTGTTGTGATGACTTTCATAATTTCTGTGACAACTTTACATGTCACAAAAACCATGTTTTCTTGTAATGTACGCAAAAATGGATACCATATTGAAACTCGAAATAATAACAACAAAGAGACACTATGTATCGCATCTAATGTTGGAGGCGAAAAGCTCACATTAGAAGAATTCTCTTGTCTCTCGGTGGGTTTGTATTACACCACCATTGGTATAATTGAATCACATATGAATGTGGCAAAACATAAAGTCAATGATCCTATCTTATGTACCATTTGGCATGACCGTTTAGGTCATCCGGGACAAACTATGTTCAAGAGGATCATTAATAATTCTTGCGGACACTTATTAAAAAATTACGATCTTGGTTTACCAAAGAATCACCTATGTGTTCCATGTTCACAAGGAAAGTTTATAACCAGACTGTCACTCCCCATTCCCGGAATACGTAAATTTTTGATTTTTCATGTATATGGTATCTGACACCTGTATCTTTATTGTATTTATCCTGTATTTGTAACTGGCCATGGCATGGAACAGTATCTCGTCGCGGATTAGTGTGCCACCCCTTGTCCTTGTCTGGTTGTAGGCGTGGTTCACTGTTTCGATGATAAGATTTCTGAACCGTGTTGTGGTTAGGATTTTATTTAATTAATTTAATTAGTTGTATCATGTAGCATTTAACATGTCATTGGTCATGTGGTTAAGAGCATGCTTAAGCTTAGGGTTTCTTTGAGTCAACCCAACCCCTATATATATTCTCTTCCACACTCTCTCTCCTCATTCACTCTTTCATTTATTTTCCTCAAGCAAACTTTTAGGCAAGTACATCTTGCACCAAATGGAGAGATTATTGCATTTTCATTTCTTGATTTTTTTTTGATATTATTTGTCTATATTGTTCTTCTCTTCATTCTCTACAAGTTTAGTTCTTGGAGTTTTTGATTTTAATGGCTAGTTTGGTGTAGATCTAAGTTTCTAAAACTAGGGCTCTATGGGTTTCCATGGTTTTGATCTATCAAACTTGGTTGTTTTCAAAAACTAATGGTCCTATGTTGTAGGAAATTTGATTCTACACAATTTTGACCTTTGAAAAGTTAGATTTCAACTTGTTTTGAGAAAGTTATGGCCAAAACAATATTTGGATATTTTCTATGTCATCAGTCCTGGTTTTGGCAGGGACGATGAATAGTGCCGCTGCATAGTGCCGCATAGTGCCGAGCCGCATAAGGATGCTGCATAGTGCTGCATAGTGCCGAGCCGCATAAGGATGCTGCATAGTGCCGCATAGTACCGAGCCGCATGAGAATGCTGCATAGTGCTGCATAGTGCCGAGCCGCATAAGGATGCTGAATAGTGCCGCATAGTGCCGAGCCGCATGAGGATGCTGCATAGTGCCACATAGTGCCGAGCCGCATGAGAATACTGTATAGTGCTGCATAGTGCCGAGCCGCATAAGGATGCTGCATAGTGCCGCATAGTGCCGAGCCGCATGAGAATGCTGCATAGTGCTGCATAGTGTCGAGCCGCATAAGGATGCTGAATAGTGCCGTATAGTGCCGAGCCGCATGAGGATGCTGCATAGTGTCGCATAGTGCCGAGCCGCATGAGGATGCTGCATAGTGCCGCATAGTGCCGAGCCACATGAGGATGCTGCATAGTACCGCATAGTGCCGAGCCGCATAAGGATGCTGCATAGTACCGCATAGTGCTGAATAGTGTCGCATAGTGCCTATTTTGGCTGTTTTTGGCTATTTTAAGTCCTATTTGGCTGAATTGTGGCCAGAATTTCTCCTAACTTCCAACATAAAAGTTGTAAATCTTTGTCTTGGCTTCAAGGACCTTCATGTCTCACTTTAACCTGAATTCATATGTGACTTTTATGTCACGAGGGGTCCACGTGACTTCCTGACTTGACCGTGTTCCTGACCAGATTACCTGTATACGTGCTGGTACCTATTCTAAGTGTGTATTGAGATACAATATTAGTATGCACTGCGGTGCCATTTAATGAGTGCACTGAGGTATGACTCTACATGCTAAGTGATCCTTCGTGTTATATGTCAATACATGTGTACCTTCCAGCACAGTCATGGTAATTGGTCAGTAATAGTGTTGTGGTAAAATGATTGTTGTTTGATGCATTACACTAAGCATGGATCTAGATTGAGCCGATGTGGATTCATACTCAGGGTACACGTACTATGGTACGACATATAGGAGGATGACCATGTGACCACGACATGTAATTCCAATATCGAGATAGGGTTAATCTAAGCAACTTAAATTGGTAGAAGCATTGGGAGGGAACAGAATCTCGAGATCGTACGTCACCAGCCGCCCTGGGTCCCGTCCTGGCACGTCGGGTTGGCTGCCTCGGATACTGTATAGTCATCCGCACTAGTGGAGTGCAGTATCTGATTTGTGACTGCCGAGCCAGCTCTTCCTATAGGAGAGTTGGAACCGTTACTGCTTATTCTAGCGCGGTGGCCTTTCGAGGGACCGGTGCATTTTGTGCTTGCTTGTATATAATGGTTTGGCTAGCCCTGCTGGAATGCGATACGATCTGAGGATTCCTATATATATTGCATTACTGGGATAATCCAGACAAATCATAGAAAGCCGTAGGATTGATTGGCCGATTGTAAGCTGACTTGTTTGTGATATATTTTCTTCTGTTAGCTACCGAGGAACATGGACTATCGTGGTGCGTGGTCCAACCCATGTCCTTGTTTGGTTGTTGGGTTGGACTATTGTGCTGCGATAGGCTATGGACCGAAGTCGCGATCAGAAGCCCTTTTACCTACCCATGGTTATAGGATATATCTTATCTCGGTACGATATTGGCACCGTTTGTCCTTGTTTGGTTGTAAGGGTGTCGTATTGTCTCGATGATATGGTATAAGCTTATAACTCGTGAATCAGGTCTTATTTAACTCATTGGATTTATCTTACTCTTTTGTGCTCCCTTGTGGTACTTGCTATTCGGGGCCTGACCCCGCTGGTTTTGTTTGGCCAGATCTCGTAGCAGCTCCAGAGGATCCAGCCTTTCACCCGAACAATGGTGCACACCAGGAGTATGGGCGCCAGGGACCATGAGTGGGTTTCTTCTTCACCGCTCCGATATCTTCTATTTTGTACTTGGCGTTTAGCCACCGGCACTTGTTTAGCCGGCAGTTCTGGACACTAGTTTTCTTTACATAATTGTAATTAAATCAGACTGCAGCTGACTATAGTTATGTACTATTGACTCTCGGAACTAGCTCATCATTTTGTATAGCTAGACTCATGAATCATTCTGATGAAGCGTCGGGGACGCCTTACTGCTTTGTCTTATATGATCATTATTTACTGCTTCTTGTTTTGATTGATTGAGACATAGATGCTCTGTGGGACCATAGGAGACCTGATTGTAGCATGCACCCCCTAGTCTCTCGACAGCCACGATCGTCGTATGACGTTTATATACCTCATACGGTGTAGCTGGCCTAGTCCGTCTCAGTATTCCGGTACTGGGGCGTGACACAGACCATCTTTTCTAAAAGTTAAGAATGAGTCTCCGACTTTCTTGCAAAGAATACAAGGAGACATTTGTGGTCCTATTCATCCTGCTAGTGGTCCTTTTAGATATTTTATGGTACTCATAGATACATCTACTAGGTGGTCATATGTTTGTTTACTGTCTACTAGAAATCTTGTATTTTCTCGTCTTTTGGTCCAAATTATTAAACTTAGATCTCAGTTTCCAGATAACTCGATTAAGTCAATTAGACTTGATAATGCCGCAGAATTTACCTCACAAGTTTTTGATGATTATTGTACATCATTAGGGATTGAGGTAGAGCATCATGTTCCCCATGTGCACACACAAAATGGGTTAGCTGAGTCATTTATTAAACATCTCCAACTTATAGCTAGACCTCTACTAATGCAATCTAATCTGCCAATTGAGGCTTGGGGACATGCTATTTTACATGCTGCATCTCTAGTTAGATTTAGACCGACTGCCTACCATACTTTTTCATCCATACAACTTGTTAGTGGTAGACAACCCAACATTTCACATTTGAGAAAGTTTGGATGTGCAGTATATGTCCCAATTCCACATCCAAAAAGAACTAAGATGGGTCACCAACGACGTTTGGAAATATACATTGGTTTTGAATCTTCTTCCATAATAAGATATTTGGAACCAATGACTGGTGACATTTTTACTGCAAGATTTGAAGATTGCAAATTTGATAAGTGAGTCTTCCCGCCGTTAGGGGGAGGTAAACAACACATTTAGAACAATCCATTGCTAATGAACGGCGTGAATTGACATGGAATACGCCTACTCTATTTCATCAAAATCCAAGAACTCCATAATGTGATTATAAGACAAGGAGAATGATACATTTGCAAGAAATTGCAAATCAATTACCTGATGCATTTAATGATGCCGCAAAGGTAACTAGATCTCATGTGCCAGCTAGAAATGTGCCAGCCAAAATTAATGTTCATGTTGAATAAAATCTAAACAAGACGGCAAATGAATCTACCAAGGCGGCAAATGAATCTACTACTACACGTCAAAAGCGTGGTAGACCTATAGGTTCTAAGGATAGTGCTCCTAGAAAGAGGAGAGTAAATGAAACATTTTATCCTGATAAAAGTCCGATAGTGGCTGGAGCTCCGAAAATAGATAATGAAGATGTGCATGTTTCCAAATTCACTGAAATGCCTATAGATGCCTCTAGAGAGGCACAGGTACCTAAAAATGAAGAGATCTCGATATTCCATGCATGTTCAAGTGAATTGTGGAATAGAAAAGCACTTGTCATCGATGACATATTTAGCTATGCAGTAGCTACTGAAATATCAAAGGACAACGATTGTGAAAATGAACCACGTAGTATAAATGAATGTCGACAAAGAAAAGATTGGCCAATGTGGAAAGATGCTATTCAAGCAGAATTAAAATCTTTAGAAAAACGTAGTGCATTTGGAACTATAGTAGAAACACCAAAGGGAGTAAATCATGTTGGTTTTAATTGGGTGTTCGTAAGAAAACGAAATGAGAGAAACGAAGTTGAAAGATACAAAGTCCGACTTGTGGCACAAAGTTTCTCTCAAAAATCTGGAATTGACTATGTCGAGACTTACTCTCCAGTTATGGATGTCATTACTTTTAGATATCTAATTAGTCTCGTAGTTTCTGAAAATCTTGATATGAGACTTATGGATGTTGTAACTGCATATTTGTATGGAGACTTAGATACTGACATCTATATAAAAATTCCAGAAGGATTTACAATGCCAGAGACTAAGTCAAAGGGTATGTATTCAATTAAACTTAGACGAGCATTATATGGATTGAAATAATCCGAAAGAATGTGGTATAATCGTCTTAGTATATATTTGACTAAGGAAGGATATAAAAATAGTCAAATTTGTCCATGTGTCTTCATTAAGAAAGCAGAGAATAGATTTTCTATAGTAGGAGTATATGTGGATGATATAAACTTGATCGGATCTCCTGCTGAATTGGAGAAAACTGTAAACTATTTGAAAAAAGGATTTAAAATGAAAGACTTGGAAAAGACAAAGCTTTGTCTCGGCTTACAAATAGAACGAAGTTCTAGTAGAATATTAGTGCATCAATCCCAATATATCGAAAGGATTTTGAAACGATTTAGAATGGACAAAGCACATCCACTTAGTACACCCATAGTTGTACGAAGTTTGGATTTGGATAAAGATCCATATCGACCAAAGGGAGAAGATGAAAAAGTTCTTGGTCCTGAAGTGCCGTATTTAAGTGCTATTGGAGCACTACTATATCTAACACAATGCACAAGACCAGACATTGCTTTCTCTATTAATTTATTATCTAGATATAGTTCTGCACCTACACTTAGACATTGGAATGGAGTTAGACACATAATGAGACATCTTCATGGAACAACTGATATGGGATTATTTTATTTCTGTAATTCCACTAATAACTTCCATCTAGTTGGTTATGCAGATTCTGGTTATCTTCCTGACCCTCATAAGGGTTGTTTCCAAACAGGTTATGTGTTTATTAATAATCATGCAGCTATATCTTGGCGATCAACAAAGCAAGGTTCAGTAGCAACTTCCTCTAATCATGCAGAATTAATTGCATTACACGAAGCAACAAGAGAAAGTGTGTGGTTGCGATCGATTATTCATCATATAAGAGTAAATTTACTACAACAAAAAGACCTATTAATGACGCTTGATAAGTAATTTTCATGACGGCTGATGTGGAAGCGTCATCAAAGTTCAGCAAGACTAGAATCTATGACGGTTTACATTAAAAACGTTATTGATAGTGCTCCAGTGATACGAGCGTTATAAAAAAGTACAAAAATTTAAGTCGAAACCTCGACTCCCCCACAATTCTTCCGCACTTAAGAAAAATTCTAAACCCTCTATCTTTCTCCTTCTCCTTCTCCTCCCGCTCCCCAACTCCCCTCAGCCCACTCCCCGCTCCCCAACTCCCCTCAGCCCGCTCCCCGCTCCCCAACTTCCCTCAGCCCGTTCCTCGTCTCCCTCGGTTACAGACTCCACCATAGAGGGAAGGTTGTCACCGGCGTAGCCTTCACCACCGGTTTGTCCTAAAATTTCGATAATTGCTTATTTTATGCCCTAAATTCTGCCTCGACATAATTTTAGTAAAATATCCTAATTTTTGACAACCATACATGCATCCATCTCTCCAAAATTAGGGTTATTTTAGGGTTTTTCGACGTCTCCGTCCACGTCGGCGATGATCCAAAAAGGGCTGCATCATCGTTGACTTCTCTTGATTAAGCGAGTGATTTTGATTTGGATTTTTTTCCTAAAAAAAGATTTTGTTAGAAATTGTTCTATGTGTGCTTCATGTTCGATAAAATAATTGTAAGTACCAAATGCTTGTGTTCTTTGATTTTTTTCTGTTTGTTCGTGTTCAAGGGAGTATAATTGTATTTGGGGAGCCGAGTCCGAAGCCTCTCCACAGTCACAGCCGCGACCCGGCGAGGTGCTGTGCGTGCCTGCGAGCCGAGTCCGAAGCCTCCCTTCGAATTCTGATACTAAATTCTGGGGTATAAATTCTAAACTCTTGATTGATTTCAGTTTCTGGGTTTATTTTGTTTGTCGATGATGTTGTTGGATCTCGATCCCTACATAAAAAGGGTTTCGATCGACTGATACGTGTTGGGTTCGATTTTGGCTTGACGATCCTACGATTGTCTTGTTTGTGAAGCACGAATGATCTTTAGATCATGTTCGGTTCTTTACTTGTTGTTGGATCATTTTCGGTTTCGGGTTACCTAGCTACTGTTGGAATTATTTGTGATGCATGTATTGTTGGTTTGGGTTTCTTGTATAAATTGTTGCTTGGGTTCTCCTTCCTATACTTGCTGTGGGATATTGGTTTAGGTTTTCCTTATTATACATGTTGGGTTGGAAAAGATTTCTTTGTTGTAGGAGATGTTTTGCTATTTGGATTAAAATTGTTGGTTGGGTATCTATTATGCATGATGGGTTTAACTTGCTACTGTGGGTGTTTTTGTTGGGAGCTTTTCGATATAAATCACATGCGGGTATATATTAGTTGGGAGTATTTCTATTTCGGGATTGACATCTTCATTAGCATGCATGCGTCGTTGATTTTGGGACTACGTCCACAATGCCATGCCTGGATGTTTTACTTTATTTGTCGGTTTCGATTTTTATTAGAGTACTCTGATACTCTTGGTGATGGTCGTTCGACCAAATGAACCAAAGCGTTGCAGATCGTATTGGATACACTGGCTCCGTGTCGGGACGTGTCCTATACGTGTTATGGCACGCTAGTACAGCAGATGATGATTGATCCTTATCTGAGACATCTTATATATCTCATTTCGTTTCTTGTCGTTGGTCGTAGTTTGTATGTTGGTACTGTTGGGTTGTTCATTCTGGGTGCAGATACGCTCGTGTTTGTACGAGTTGATACTAGACATGGATGTGAGGATACCTTCGTGTCGATGATGTAGCCTCTTCACAGTTGCAGTCGTGACCCGACGAGGTGCTGTGCGTGCCTGTAAGCTGAGTCCGAAGCCTCCCTTCGGATTCTGACACTAAATTCTGGGGTATAAATTCTAAACTCTTGATTGATTTCAGTTTCTGGGTTTATTTTGTTTGTCGATGATGTTATTGGATCTCGATCCCTACATAAAAAGGGTTTCGATCGACTGATACGTGTTGGGTTCGATTTTGGCTTGACGATCCTACGATTGTCTTTGTTTGTGAAGCGCGAATGATCTTTAGATCATGTTCGATTCTTTACTTGCTGTTGGATCATTTTCGGTTTCGGGTTACCTAGCTGCTGTTGGAATTATTTGTGATGCATGTATTGTTGGTTTGGATTTCTTGTATAAATTGTTGCTTGGGTTCTCCTTCCTATACTTGTTGTGGGATGTTGGTTTAGGTTTTCCTTATTATACATGTTGGGTTGGGAAAGATTTCTTTGTTGCAGGAGATATTTTGCTATTTGGATTAAAATTGTTGGTTGGGTATCTATTATGCATGATGGGTTTAACTTGGTACTGTGGGTGTTTTTGTTAGAAGCTTTTCGATATAAATCACATGCGGGTATATATTAGTTGGAAGTATTTATATTTCGGGATTGACATCTCTATTAGCATGCATGCGTCGTTGATTTTGGGACTACGTCCACTATGCCATGCCTGGATGTTTTACTTTATTTGTCGGTTTCGATTTTTATTAGAGTACTCTGATACTCTTGGTGATGGTCGTTCGACCAAATGAACCAAAGCGTTGCAGATCGTATCGGATACACTGGCTCCATGTCGGGACGTATCCTATACGTGTTATGGAACGCTAGTACAGCAGATGATGATTGATCCTTATTTGAGACATCTTATATATCTCATTTCGTTTCTTGTCGTTGGTCGTAGTTTGTATGTTGGTACTGTTGGGTTGTTCATTCTGGGTGCAGATACGCTTGTGTTTGTACGAGTCGATACTGGACACGGATGTGAGGATACCTTCGTGTCGATGATGTAGCCTCTCCACAGTTGCAGCCGCGACCCGGTGAGGTGCTGTGCGTGCCTGCGAGCCGAGTCTGAAGGCTCCCTTCGGATTCCGACACCAAATTTTGGGGTATAAATTCTAAACTCTTGATTAATTTCAGTTTTTGGGTTTATTTTGTTTGTCGATGATGTTGTTTGATCTCGATCCCTACATAAAAAGGGTTTCGATCGACTGATACGTGTTGGGTTCGATTTTGGCTTGACGATCCTACGATTGTCTTTGTTTATGAAGCGAAAATGATCTTTAGATCATGTTCGGTTCTTTACTTGTTGTTGGATCATTTTCGGTTTCGGGTTACCTAGCTGCTGTTGGAATTATTTGTGATGTATGCATTGTTGGTTTGGGTTTCTTGTATAAATTGTTGCTTGGGTTCTCCTTCCTATACTTTTTGCGGGATGTTGGTTTAGGTTTTTCCTATTATACATGTTGGGTTGGAAAAGATTTCTTTGCTGTAGGAGATGTTTTGCTATTTGGATTAAAATTGTTGGTTGGGTATCTATTATGCATGATGGGTTTAACTTGGTACTGTGGGTGTTTTTGTTGGGAGCTTTTCGATATAAATCACATGCGGGTATATATTAGTTGGGAGTATTTCTATTTCGGGAATGACATCTCCATTAGCATGCCTGTATCGTTGATTTTGGGACTACGTCCACTATGCCATGCCTAGATGTTTTACTTTATTTGTCGGTTTCGGTTTTTATTAGAGTACTCTGATACTCTCGGTCGATTTTTCGATATAAATCACAGACTCTAAAATTGACAGACTCTAAAAGTGAGGGTTTTGCTTTCTTTTTCAGGATTTTGCTATACGTACATGTGCTATGGACCGTCTTCATGTGACCAAGTTGAAGCGTTATAAGTGTGCTTCTTCGCTACAGTATCTGTGAGATTTTTGATGTCGATAGTTTTGATGTAGCTAAAGTGTACTCTATATTGGATACTCTATATATTTTGAGAAGATGTATATAATGAAATGGAGAAATGTAGAATGGTAGCTAAAATTCTCTATTTTGAGACAATGAAATGGAGAATGGTACTTTATATTACATTTCAATGCTTTGTTGTGAATATGGTTCAAAGTGGTTGTTTTCGAATTGAATTGAGCAGCGTTTGGAATGTCATGCAGTATAGAGCGTTATAAATGTGATACAACGACCATATACAGCGGTTTTTTATAACTATCCATAACGTTTTGAAAATAAAACGTAGCAGAAATTCAACCTATTAATGACGGTTTTGGATGAATTATCTATGACGCTTTTAAAAACATTTATAACACCCGATTTCATAACGCTTGGACTGAGAAAAAAAAGCGTCATGGTTTGCAATTAATGACGCTTTTTAGCCGTCATTAAAAGGTATTTTTGTTGTAGTGATTGTCAACTACCCACAGTTACAGATGAGCCTACAATAATATTCGAAGACAATGCAGCTTGCATTGCACAAGTCCAAGAGAAATTTATCAAAGGAGATTGAACAAAGCATCTTCGACCTAAATTGTTTTATGCACATGAGCTCCAGAGGACGAAAGTGATCGTAGTTAAGCAAGTAAGATCAAGTGAAAACTTAGCTGATTTGTTCACCAAGGCACTTCCAAAGTCCACATTTCAGAAGTTGATACACGGAATAGGCATGCGATGACTTAATCATCAGACAAATTAGCTGTTTCAGATCCATTGTATCGAGGGGGAGTATAACTTGTACATAATACTTTTGTTTTGCGTGTTGTACTCTTTTTCTTTAACTAAGATTTTTTCCACTGGTTTTTTTTTCTTAGTAAGGTTTTAATAAGGCAACAAATGCACATATACCACCAACTAATTAATGATGTATATCCAAGAGGGAGTGTTGTAAACATGGATAAATTATCATTATTATTTGGTGTCTATAACTTATGTCTTTTGGTTATCCATAACCTATGGCTTTTAGCATTATTCTTTTTAATTGTCATCATGATAGTAAGTTCATTTGTAAGCCTATATAAGAGGCTCTTGTCAAGTTGATCAACACAAGTAAATGAAAAAATAATTTTTTCCATCTCCTTCTCTTTGTTTTATAATAAATATCAAATTATAATTAAACCCTTTTTTATTGCCCTCATTTTACTTGAGGCAACATATAATATACGTTAACACAATTTCACGTGTGTGGCAAGGAAGGACACAATTTTTTATCTTATAAGCCAATTAATTAGGTTGTACCATATATTGAAGATTGTACTGGTTGCTCTTGAAGGGAATATAAAATAGAGTAGCTTGGCCCTCGTGGAATCTTTTATTTATTTATTTAAGTCGATGCAGAGCGCATGCACAACAAAATTTATTAAGGACGACTATTAAAACTTGAGAAATTTTGAGTGGCATTTTATTTTATTTTATTATATTTAAGGTGTATACTACAAGTTTGTACAAATATAAGTTATCTTTCACTTTGGACGGTAATCGTCAAAATAAAAAAAAATTAGACCAAAAAACTCTTGCTCCTTCCTCTTTCGCCCTCCCCCCCCCCCCCCCCCCCCCCCCCCAACCCCCACCAGAGGCGGGGAGGGGGGGGGCGGCGGCGGCGCGACGGGCAGCTGGGGGGGGGGGGGGGGGGGAGGTGGAGGGGGGCGCAGGGGGGGGGGCCGGAGCGTGGGCGGCAGCCAGCGGAGGCACGCGCGCAGCGGGGATGTCATGGAGAGGGGGCTCGGGGTAGAGAAGAGGACATTTTCGTCAAAAAATGGGTCAAAGGAGTTGACCGTTAAAGGATGACGAAATCTATCAAAAGTGGGGGGTAACTTACATTGTACAAACTTGTGGGGTGCACTTTAAATATGGTAAAATAAAATGAGATACCACTCAAAATTTCTCTTAAAATTTTAACAGTTTTTATGTCAAAAAATTTAATAATTAATTAAGTACATATTTAAAACTGTAGAAATTTTGTCGGTTCTGAACACAACAAAAACTGTGCAGTCCTAAAATATGGTGTGATATCTAACATTGGTGTAACAAATATAGTGTCCGTCGTATTTGCCTTTATTTATGATTAGTCACGTTTAAGAGCGTTGTACGTATAAAACAATAATGATAGTATTATATATATATATATATATATATATATATATATATATATATTAATGATTAGTCACGTTTATTTATGATTAGTCACGTTTAAGAGCGTTGTACGTATTTTATATATATATATATATATATATATATATATATATATATATATTAGAATATTTTAAACATAATTTGAATATATTTGAATATAATTTATTATGATTATTTTTTTAAATTCTGGATATGTGTTTAATTAGATAATATTATGTATTTAGTTTAAACATAATTTTAATTTTAAATATATTCTAGTATCGGGTGGTTTTTAATTTTGTACGTGAGAAGAGAGGGTTCGATTACCCACACAGAAGATAAAAAAAAGGTAGTTAATTCTAAATTATTATTATTTTAAAAAAAATAGTTGATGACATACACGACTTAGACGGCTCAATTTTGAACCATTTTGAAGCCACTTTATAATAGTAGAGATAATATGTTTTTAGAATTTTCTTCTTCTTGGTTGATGTACCATTGGAGAATAATATGAGAGAAGGGATAGAGGAGAAATAATTTTTATTTTTATTTATTTAGTCAGGAAATCATAGTTACTTTATTTTCTTATTAATTGTGACGAGATCTAAGACCTAACTTTTTGAAAAAGAAAACGAATTTTTTATTTTTTTTCATTTTGGAAGTTACAAGTTATTTAATCTTCATGGTAGAGTTAGATGTTGTTTTCATGAACATTTGTATTAAGTTAAACTTTGTAATGCAGGGCCGGCCCTGAGTTCATGGATCCAGTGCGAACTTTCAAAATAAAACCTCCGTTACAAAATATTAAAAAACTTTAAAAAATAAGACTTGAACTTAAGACCTTTAGTATAAAGAGTCTAAAACACTAATCACTACACCACAATAACTTTCTATTTAAAGGATCCATAGTACATATTAGTTCTATTTTGAGATACAAAATTATTAACATATTTTAAAACTATTTTTTTGGGCCTCTCATAATCCTTGAGTCCTGAACGATCGCCCATTACTGGGCCATGGCCGGCCCTGTTGTAATGTATTAGGGATAAAAAAAAATGTTACCTTCAATTGTATTTTGGATATATGAGTGTAAGTCTGACATGATGAAGAAAATGGAATAACTTATTAGTTTTGAAAGTTGATTTCTTCTTCTTCTCCTCCTACTTAGGCCGCCATCTCGAATGGAACTTCTAAAATTGGGTTTACACTGCATTTTTCTATTCCTATTTGTTAGATTTTTTACATAGAAATTGCATTTACCAAAAAAAAAAACTCTCCAATAATTTTTCATTTCTACTCTACGTGAAAAAAAAAGAAAAAAAAAAGAAAAGAAAAGAGAATAGAAAGAATTTCTATAAAAATTTCTACATGTAGGTGCAAAAGTGGACTTTCAAGAAAATTTACTGTAACACTTGAATGTGTTGGTGCATAAGTGGAGGAAGAACAAAAGAAAACTTTTCTATTGATGGACTTTCAACAACAAAGAGATTCGCATCTTACCTAATGGTGTACTCAATGTGTAGTTAATGGCTAATCATGTTTAACTTTCATTTCATGGTTTATGAAGTGAGTGATGCTATATCTACCTCAAAAAATCTCATCCCTCCATACCGTCTGTCACGTGGCACTCTCTTATTGATCGAAGCAAATAGGGAAGGAGGTTGGGAGAAGACATGGGCGAATAGAAGAGGGCCACGTGACGGAAGGACATGAGGGATGAGATTTTGGAGGTACATAAAGGCCTCGTTTGGTTTGCGGAAAGGAAAGGAAAGTAAATTGATTCTATGATATTTCCTTTCCATTGGAAACTTCCAATTTCAATCAACCAAGAAAATTGAGAGGGAAAGTGAATCCTTAAAGGTGAAAAATGAATCCTTGGATCGGTGGGAGGAACCACTTTCTCCTCTATTTTTTCTCCTCTTGGGAATCAAGTTTCTTTTCTCGTCATTTCCTTTTGGCATCCAAACAAAGGAAATGAATCACTTTCCTTTTCCAAGGCTCCAATTTTACGAACCAAACGTGACCAAAGTATTTTCCTTACGAAGTATATGAACCAGACGGTTGTCTTGTTTTACATTTCCTGATAGTGCTGATTTTTTTTTTGTGAGAACAATTCTTCTAGTAGGTTCACAATATCGGTACCGGTATCGAAATCGGACCATTCTTATCAGTATCAGGATTGATACTATCGACAATTTCATATCAGAGTATCCCAAAAACAAATAGTTATTAATATTTTAGAAAATATATTTTAAACATTTAGGTATAATTTTAAGTATTTGTAGTGTTTTTTTTAGTAGTTTTAAAATTGAATGAAATAATAGTCACTCTTGTCGATGGGTTTACATACGATATATAAATTTTCTTTTTTTACATGCTTTCACAGCCTTATTATGTTTTTACACCCCTGCTGATTGTTGCTGATTGATCTTTTTCGTTCAATTTTCTTTGCCAACTTGACCGAAAAAGGTCCTCCAATGTCGGTATCAGTCGGTACCGGATCAGGAGATGCCAAACCATATCGATATCAGCTGTATCGAATTGGTATCGGCCGATAATTCAAACTATGCTCTTTACATGATTGTCCTCTCAACGAGCACTCCAAAAGTCTAAGGCCATGTCATGTCGAGCATGGCAGCGTCCCCATCATGTGATCATATCTGTCTGTTATGAACAAGTGCATAGTGATTACAAATTTCTCTTATGACCAACAAAATACCCCCAAGTCTAGGAGCAAGTGTAGCAAACTAATAATTGAACAACAAAAATGTGCAACAAGATTGCATTATTGACTAATTTATTCAATAATGGTTTCAAACTTGAGATGATTTAGACACATGTTCTGTCACAAGTTAGAGATGGCATTCTCATTTAGAGTACACCAGTAAAAGCACGTACAATAAAATAAATGATCTTTTTACTAATTTTATCAAAATATTATTTAAATATTTAACTTAAAAAAAAGATTTGTTATATATATATATATATATATATATATATTTATATTTTAATTAAATTTATAGAAAATTAATTTAGATTTTAATTATAATTGTTATTGACATATGTGAATAAAAGTGGGTATTCGGCTTTATGTGAAAAAAAATGAAAGAAAGTTTAAAATTATAATTTTTCTTAATTTTTTTTAAAATTAAATGGTTGATGATATACATACGGCTTAGACGGCTCATGTTTGATCCGTTTGGAAGTCGCATTATATAATAGAATATTGGAAGCATCCTGTGTCTCCTACACAAAAAGAATATAACATTTAAATTTTGAAGTGACTGCCAAATGCCCATTAGTAAAGAGGAAGTAAATAAACATCCGATGAAGTATGAAAATTTTCCAAATAATGGAAAATCAAACTCATAATTATTGGGCTATTATCAGACACTAAACATAAGATTTAGAAGGATATGCCTGTGGTGTTCCAACAAGAGGAACCATTATCTCTGGAAGAACTTGAAATCCTTGGTCATTAAGAGAGCAACTTCGAGCATGGTTCACAGTATCGGTATCGGAATAGGTATCGGGCCATTCCTATGGATATCTGTCGTAGGTTTCGTAGTAGTTTTTGAAATTGAATGCAATAGTATCCAATCTTGCCGATTGGTTTAAATGCAACAGATAAGATTTTTTCTTTTTACATGTTTTTACAACCTTATTATGCTTTTACACCATTATTTTTTCGTGCAATTACCTTTGCCGAATTGATCGAAAAAAAAGATTCTGTATCGGTCAGTATCGGACATCGGTTGATATCAGATCGGGGTATGTCAAACCGTATCATTATACATTTAGATCCAAAAGTTTGACCTGTTATGTACTAGTTGATTTAGAATAGTGTTTTCTTTGTGCCAAAAACAAGTTCCAAAGGTTTTAACTTTCTATGTACCTAGTGCATATTCCATATGATTATATAAACTAAATCAAGTGACTTGTAATCATAAAATCTGTTTGAATACATATTTCTCAACAAACTGATTTGGACCTAAATCCATTAAAACATCAAAATTATAGGAGTTATAGAGGAAGGACCGAATGAAATTGTATCAAAGAATTTACAATGAAATTGCATATGAAAAGCAAAGGTGGACTATTTGGATGCCAAAAGATAATACATGTTACACATATTCAAATTATAACTTACAGAACATTAGAAAAGGAAAGTCATTCATTTCTTCTATCTGGATGCCAAAAGAAATGAGTAGGAAGAGAAAATTGATTCTCAAGAAAAATAAAAGTAGAAGGAAAAATAGTTCCTCCACTCGTCTCATTGATTCACTTTTCCACCCCTAATTATTTACTTTTCCTTCCAATTTTTTCGGACCTTACCAAACATCGAAAAAAAAAAATTTAATATGAATTGCAATTTCCCAAAGAAAAAAAAAAGAGCAAAAATTTTTTCTTTCCTTTTCTTTCCGCGAACCAAACAAGTCCGACATGATTTTTATCGATTTCTCAGTTAGTCTCAGTTGTTTGCGCCAACAAAGGTTATGATGGCTAAGCAATCTAAGTACCTAGACAGGTGTAAAGAAACAATACCGATAATAAGTTTGATTCACAATATTCAGACAAAAAAGAAGGTAATGCATAGTCGAGTGTCGGGAGGGACTAGGCAGGCGTCTAGGTGGTCATCGGACTGGCACCAGGCGGGTTCAGACGCATACTTCCCCCAGGATATAACAAAGCCTTGTGCAAAGTATGTAGATATCAAATCTGAATCTGTTCTTGTTGAGTAGTATTAATTTGTGTTGTGCTTGCGATGGGAGTTTTTTGTGATGTGTGAGACTTGGGTATTCTTGGACATTTATAGGAATTCCCATGCATTTTCATGAACATGTATACATTTTCCAACGGTCATAACGAATATGAAATTTCCAATGGACATATAGCTATCTTGACTGCATCATTCCCAGATACATTGGCTCTAGTCAGATGGGCACCCGCCGCCAAGGCAAGCATTAGGCATAGACGGTTCAAAAATAAATAAAAAATAAAATCCAAAGAAGATACTGAAAATTGTAGAAAAATCTATAAAATTCCAAAGCATGCCTAGTCGAGTGTCGGGAGGGACTAGGCAGACGTCTAGGCGGGCATCGGACTGGCACCAGGAGGGTTCAGATGTATACTTCCCCCAGGATATAACAAAGCCTTGTGCAAAATATGTAGATATCAAATCTGTATCATTTCTTCTTGTTGAGTAGTAGTAATTTGTGTTGTGCTTGTGATGGCGTTATTTGTGATGTGCGAAACTTGGGTATGCTCGGATATTTATAGAAATTCTCATACATTTTTGTGAACATGTGTACATTTTCCAACAGTCACAACGAATCTGAATAAACAGTCCCACCCAAAACCTAACGAATATTAAAATTCGTTCAACTCAATTAACCTGAAGATTGATTCACAACCAATGAATCTAAACGAGAAAGTTTGTCTTTGAACAATCAAACTTAAATCCTCAAAATTTGTATCTGCCAATGAAGAAGTCAGCTCCTCTGCTGAAGTTTCCTAGTTTTTCAGTAGGCTCTCGGGAGCCTGTTGAGGAAGTTCAGCAAAACTATGCTTCTCAACTTCACAAACAATCACGTTTTCCTAATTTTGGATTGCATTTGCAAAATTGATCAGTAAAGCCAAACAACTAACCTAACTAGCATGTTAATTTGGGCATTTGATCATAAGAAGTGAAGTGTGAAACTCATAGCAATGTGCAGTTGATTGATTACTGGATAATTGACACAAACACTTTGCTGGCAATAATCAGCTTGTGCAACGATGCACGCCATGTGTGCATTTGTATCCGGAAAACTCCTTTTTGACCGCCAAAAATGGCCGTCGGGGTGCCCGCACCCAACCTGCCCCGCCCCCATTGGCTCCGCAACCCTCCCCTCATGAGAATTTCTATGGTGCTTTTGCTGCTGGACCAAAGCTTGCTCCTGAAAGATCTTACGATGTTCATTAGGGCACTGTCACGTCTCAGTCCCAATATACGTAGGATTATAAATACGTAACATGTCAGCTGTATGTATACGAAAAATATACCAACATGTGGAATCTTCGAATACACACATAAGCTGTAGTATAATCAATGATTATCGTAATAGACAGTCTCAGATAAATCTATATCTCATCCACAGAAGCAATAAAAGAAATAGTCCAATAATGAAATAAATAGTCAATGATAAGATAGCTGGGTGGAAACAAATCCACTACCAAACAGCTATAAAAAGAGTGAGATAAACTGGAGTCCGACCCCCTAAAATAAATAAAGAAAAGAAATAGTGAAGCAAGTAACATGCAGGTCACTACATGCGCTTTGACGGTCCAGGATTAGGATCATGATCCCTTTTGGGTTTAAGATTCATATCTACTTCTACTCCTTGAGCTACAGATACTACCTCATCATAGGTCTTGGCTCTATTAGCTTGTGAGATGCACTCTAATCTCCTTAGCTAAGCCTTAACGAAAACTGTGAGCCCTATCTTCAGGATTGTACACCATATATTCAGCAAATGTGATAAGACTGCTAACCTCCGCTGCATATTCATCAACAATGAGGCTACCATGCACTAAATTATGAAACTGTTTCTCCAATATTTCCTTGGCAACTACAGGCAATTTTTTTTTCTTTCTTGAATTGTATCTTAAACTTCTCCCAAGTCAAATTAGGATATGCTAGCTTAGACTCATTTCTAACCAATTCTAGCTATATCATGGAACTGGAGTCCAACCGCTACTATATTCAAATCATCAGGAGCCATCCAACTCGCAGATTTTTTTTAAATATTTTTCTAGCCACTTATCAGCATATATTATCCTTCAGTGCCACATAACTCTCGGAGACAGAACTTTTTAAAATCTAGAATACCCTCTTTCCTAGGCTTAGAAGTCCCCTGATTTGCCATTTTATCTATAGCCGCTAGAGCCACTAGCTGAACATTCTTCATTCCTTCTTTCATTTATGCGGTGCTTCGGCCTGAATCTTTTGTACCTCCACCATTCCTCGAAAAATCTCAAACATCTACATTCCACTCATAGGCAACTCTCCAAAAAAATTGAATAGTCGGGATGGGTCCTTCAGGTGGAAGAGGTAGTGGAGGTGGAGAAGTCTTAGCCTATTTGGAATTCACAGGATGAGAGAAAAACGATCCTCAAAAACCAGCAACGTTCGAATCACGGTTTCGAGTCTCCTTCTTTCCCCTGGCCATTCTGGAGAGACAAGAGAAGTTGATGAGATTTTAAGATAATCATTTCAAAATATTAAGGAAAAACCCAATATATCAATGAATAGATTCAGGATTTCTAATATGTGATTGACCATTCCTAGATTGCAGGATTCCAATAGCATTATAGTCCTAAGTACTATTGGATGGACCTGCATAGGCTACCATAAAAATGTGTCACGTCCAATGCCATGTGATCGGTAGTAGGCTATCTAGACCTCAATAGTCACAAAATTCTCGAAATTAGCAATCTTGCTCAATCATAAAAACTAATGAAGCATGAAAACAAAATTCAGCACACACACGATCACCACGATCTGCTATTATGTTTTTATACATAATACATGCCAAACTCTGGAGACAAGTTCGGTAAATTATCATCACAATATACATATGTTATATAAAAAAACATTTGATACATCAGAGGAATCTATTCTACTCTTCTAGGATAAGTAGTCTTGTGATCCATGTGCTATCTGGATGATCTAATATGTCAACTATCCAGTCAGGATTAGAACAAAGTACATTCATACAAAATATCACACGATATAAAATAAAGCTATAAAGACAGATGCAGAGAATGCAACACTGAATGTTGTAATGGAATGTAACCTGTAACACGAAAAATCATAAGAACATAGTATGAACAAGAATAAATACTAGTAATCTACGTGCATTGAAAATGTCGTTTTCAATATGTGGACGGTTGTGCTTTTACTCAGATTGGTCAAATTCGAACATACATACAGTGTATATCGAACTATTATTCAAATAACAAATGGTTTGTCCATATATTACTTGTCATTTCCCCTCCCAATGATTCAGAAATCATATCAAGCAATATTCAGATTTGATATCAAGATACGAAGTCATAAATTTATTATTCAGAGTCATATACAAGTAGCGTGTCATAACTGTGTCGCAATACGAGACACGACTAGACGGAAAATAAATGAAGCAATTATAATGTATTGAGAAAAATAACGTAATGAGTACTTCCTCAAGTCCAATGCTCATAGGAGATTACTCCTAGGCCAACCTATGAATAAATAAAGATTTCATTATTAGACTTCCATTTTCAACCCCATTCAGCCATTACTTTTATGTCCAGAAATCCATTATAATATTTTAAGCCCAAACCCAAAATCTCTCCTTCAAATTCATATATACTGGCCCACTGTTTTTGGTTGGTTTATTTAAGCTGCTATTGGGCTTTGGTCCACATTCAGCCTAATGTCAATGCATTAATCCCTTAGTTTGATATACACCCAGACTCCATTTCTTTAAATTAGTAAAAGGGGCACAAAACTCTATTACCAATCCCATCCAATTCAGCTTCATATTATATCTTTAAATCCCACTTTAAGAAGCTCTAAAGCACAATAATCTGGCCTGAACCTGGGCCCATAGATTACTTTGGAATTAATTCCTAAATTCTAAATGCAGGCCTTGGCCCAAGACCATAACCCTTTATGGCCCAACATTTCTCAACTGAAGCCCACCTATTGAAACCCAATTCCTTTTAAATATTAACCCCCTTTCTATCTATATATATTAGGGTTATTTAGTTGTAGGGTCTGACATATATACGGATATTAGGATTTTGGTATCGAAATCACTGTTGATGAAACTATATATATATAGGAAAAGATAGAAAGAGAGAGCAAATTGCTAGAGAAAACGGTCGGGAAAATAGCCGAGGGTCGAGTTCACCGCTGGAGTAGTCCCGACGGCAGGAGCTCTAGGTCAGCGACGAAGGCGGGAGGTTGACGCAGACACGACGCTCGACAGGGAACAGAGGTCCGGGAGGAGAGACCACAGGCGGCCAGGGTCGAGATTCATCGACATACACCGTCGAGAGAGGGTACTGGCGATTCTAGACGATTGAAGCGGTGGATCGCGATGGACCGAACAACGTACCACCGGTGGCGCTTGGCTCCAGCGAGTTGGGGATGAGACCGGTGTCGCGGAAGGAAGCAAGCGGCAGATCTGGACACGTGTCCAAATTAGGGTTTAGGGACAATTTGTAATGGGCTGTATCCACGGGACAGGGGGAATGGCGTACTGGACACGATGTGTATCACGATGGGATTTTGGAACTGTGTCAAGGGGACACGGGATATTGTACTGAATTTTGTTATACTGTGTGTCAGATACAATAGAATTAAGGAAATGTGGACACCAGTGGTCGGACCCGAGGCCGACATGGCTGATACAGATTTGGGAACTTGGACACAGATATGGAGTGGACACTACTACATAATTTTAGCTTAGGGTTTGGGCTGGAATGGAAAGGTTTTGGGCTCGATTTAGGAATAATTGGGAATAAAAAATGAACGAAAAAGAGGTATTTATATGATGGACTTGGCTCAAGAACATATGGGTTTATCATCATCTATAATTAAATTAGTTATAACTAACTAACCACTAGTCACATGTTAATTAACCTAGTCCCATTAATTAACTATATTCATTCCCTCTCTAACTAATTTAGACATTAGATTGTTACAACTAAGCAACTAACTCTACATCACATGCTTAATTAATTAAACACGTGCTTATTTAAAAACATGTTTAATTCATTAATTAATTTTCTAGAAAGTTCCCACATTAAATAGGACTAAATATTTACTAATCTTGCCACTCTCATTCTATTAATTACCAAAAAAACATATCCTAGAAAATAATATGTTGGAAATTAGGAATTTGAAAAGAGGGTGTTATAGTCCTCCTGCTATCTCGAAGAGCAAGAATATACTAATAAACAAAGACTACTAGAATTTGGTGGGATTTCATTGAATCTCCTTATAAGTAATACAGAGAATTTTAAAAACCTAAATTAGCCAAACAAAATTTGAGCCTTTGATTCTTGATCAAACTTACTAAAATTCCAATTCAAATCTACTGAAATTCATCCAAAGCAGTCAGATTTGTGCACGATCAAAAGTCCTAAACCCAAAATTCTACAAAAATTTCGGTTACCGGCTCGGACCAGTTTTGACGTTTTGACCCGATCTTCGCGTGTGATTAATTTCCCGTCTTCGCACGACCTTTGTCACCGTTTGCCTCAAATTTTAGACCTTTTTTTGGCTCTCTTGTAGGCTTGGAATACCTAACATTATAGTTTATTCCGCTTATCACGTGGCTTAAAGAGCCTATCCTTTGAATTTTTTATCCAAATGGAAGCTTTATTTTTATAAAAGGGTTAATTACACTGTTACCCTCCTATGGTTCATGAATATTATAGAGATTCTACCCATATTCAAAAAATAATTACACTGACCACCCTCTACTTTATAATTTTTATTAACCATAGGGGTGATCAGTGTTATTAGTTTCTATAGAAAATAGAAACTATAGAAAATTTTCGTGTAATTAGTTTCAAAGTATGGATGATCGTATAATAAATGTAAAACATAGGGATAGTTGATGCAATTAATCCTTTATAGAATTCACAAACTTCTCCATATAAAGAAAGACAATTTACTTTAGCCATCCCTATGTTGAAACTAATAACAAGGACCACCCCCTATCTTTTATATTTTCTACATAAATTTACAATACTAACCACTCTAATTCTAATAATAAAACATAAAAGAGAGAGAGCCCGTTTTATTATTTTCGAAATAGGAGTAGTTCCTATAATATCCTCAAGGTGTGCGGTGGGCCGGCTCGAACCCAGTTTTGACCGGGTTTGACCGGACCTGGGTCTTGCTAAGCCCGAATGGAGGAGCGGGCCGGTCCGAGGTTTAAAAACTCGAATCCAGTCCGGACCCATGGCCCGGTCTTGGGAGGGCCGAGCTGAACCGTGCTTGGGTCGGGCCGGTTCAGTGTTGGGCCAGCCTAGCCCGATTTTATAAAAAAATCAGTAAAAAATATAAATGTTATAAAATGGAAAAATGGTAACACTCAAAATTTTAAATCCAAACTCATTTGCATAATTTGAAAGTTAGTAACACACAATTAATGACTTATACAAGATTTTATTAATGACTCGTACTAATATTACTAGTACATAAGTTTGCAATAAATGGCTCATACATGATTACTAGTTATCCATACAAATTTTCAGATGTCTGCGTAGCTTCCCTGTACCATAGTTATGGTCCCATTTGATTCGTTTCCTACAATGCAAACATTCAACAAGAACTTTAGTGGAGTATTTTTTTTTCTTTATCGTCACTTCCGCGCTCATTGTAAGATCCGATGAAATGATGCCAAATGTTCGAATTTGATTCCACCTGTTGCGGTGCGTGTTGAGGTTCCGGTTGCTGATACTGTGGTTGTTGTGGTAGTTGATCATTATCCGTGATATTAAATAGTCTCTTCACACTAGGTTGCTTTTAAATATTGTAAGAGGAAAAAAAAATGGTTTGATTAATTATGAAGATTTATGGCGTATGAATAGAATTTTTTGGGTGCGAAATTATCCATAATACTCTCAAAATATAGGTGTTATAAGGATATTTTTTGTCATTTTTAGCAAAATGACTAAAATACAGTTAAAACGGTCAAAAAAAAAATTGCCCTCAAAATGATAGCATATCGGTCTTTTCTATACCCAACGTTTAAATCCAAAAAGAAAAATCGATCCACCGGGCCTGAACTGGGCCGGTCCGGACTAGCCCGACCGAGTTAAGCAAGTTTGACCGATGCGGTCCCGCGGTCAAACCGGGCCGTGCCGGTCCGGACTAGCAGGGTTTGAAACTGGAACCCAATTCGGACCTGCGGAAAAGCGGTCGGACCGTTCCAGATTGTTTATCGGACTCGGATCGGCCCAGACCGGATTGGATCGAGCCAGGTCCGGACCTGAAACCGGTCCGACCGGCCCGGTTAACACCATGATAATATCCATAAAACAGGTCGGCCGATTAACACCATGATAATATCCATAAAACACATGGAAGGTATATGTATTTAGAGAAATTTTATGAAATGCCCAAAAATTTAAAAAGTTTTATGAAAAACCCACCCCAAAATAAACTTTCATCGCGTGCCCTGCATTATCTAACATATATATAAAAGGGGACGGCATGACCTTTTTGCCCTTCTAATTTATTAAGAATATCCACAAACCCAGCAACTATTCATAAAAAACGGTTCGATTCCAGAAGAGGGATAATTACATACAAACCCACCACCTCTTCAAAAAAATGTTTCGTTCGCTCCTTCTTCTTCCATACTCTGTTCGCTTTCGGTTTTAGGTCATCTCCTCTAAAAATCTTAGAAAATTCCTACAAGAAAGCGCCAGCGAATCTCCATTCGCAAGTTTCACACAATGTCGCAATCATCATCAAAGGATGTAGACCGAGTTAGAGAAGACGGAGAACAAGTAGATGTTGGAAAACAAAAGAAACAAGCGGTGAAAGTTAAGAGGATTGCTCGTAAACCAAAAGCTGCAAAAGAAAAACAAGTGCAAGAAGAAGTAGAAGAACAAGAACAGGGAGAACAACAACAACAAGAAGTAGCAGGAGGAGAAGAAGAAGATCAAGAAGAAGGGAAAAAAAGGGTAAAACTTTCAGTCCTGTTCATTCTCCGTTTATATTGATGCGGCAAATGAGAATGATCATTCTCCGTCTATAAAATACACGGAGGATGCCCTTTCTGTGTCATTTGAACTAGAAATAGCCATTCTCCGTGTTAAAATACACGGACAATGGCGTTCTTCCTTGTATTTTGACCTAGAAATGGTCATTCTCCGTGTATCTAACACGGAGAATGAATATTCTCCGTGTTAAAACACACGGAGAATGACATTATCCGTCTGTTAATACACACAGAGAATGACCATTCTTCGTTTTAAAATACACGGAGAATGGAATTTTCTGTGTATTTTGTCCTGAGAATGAGCATTATCCGTGTTTCTAACACGGAGAATGTTATTCTCCGTGTTAAAATACACGGCGAATGGCATTTTCTTACATTTTGTCCTGAGAATGAGCATTCTCCGTGTATCTAACACGGAGAATGTTATTCTCCGTGTTGAATTACACGGCGAATGACGTTCTCCCGTGTATTTTGACCTATAGATGGCCATTCTCCGTGTTTCTTACACGGAGAATGTTATTCTCCGTGTTAAAATACACGGAGAATGGCATTTTCCCTTGTATTTTGTATTGAGAATGAGCATTCTCCGTGTATGTAACACGGAGAATGATCATTCTCCGTTTTAAAATACACGGAGAATGGAATTTTTATGTATTTTGTCCTGAGAATGTCCATTCTCCGTGTCAAAATACACGGAGAATAACATTCTCCGTGTTAAGATACACGGAGAATGGCATTTTCCCTTGTATTTTGACCTAGAGCTGGCCATTCTCCGTGTATCTAACACGGAGAATGACCATTCTCCGTTTTAAAAAACACGGAGAATGGAATTTTCTGTGTATTTTGTCCTGAGAATGAGCATTCTCCGTGTTTCTAACACGGAGAATGTTATTCTCCGTGTTAAAATATACGGAGAATGGCATTTTCTTGTATTTTGTCCTAAGAATGAGCATTCTTCGTGTTAAGATACACGGAGAATATCATTCTCGTGTCAAAAATACACGGAGAATGGCATTTTCCCTTGTATTTTGACCTAGAGCTGGCCATTCTCCGTGTATCTAACACGGAGAATGACCATTCTCCGTTTTATATACACGGAGAATGGCATTTTCTGTGTATTTTGTACTCAGAATAAACATTCTCCGTGTTTCTAACACGGAGAATGTTATTCTCCGTGTTAAAATACACAGAAAATGACATCCTTGTATTTTGACCCGGAGAATGACATTCTCCTTGTATTTTGACCTAGAACTGGTTATTCTCCGTGTATTAACACGGAGAATGACCATTCTCCGTGTCAAAGTAAACGGAGAATGCTCATTCTCAGTGTCAAAGTAAACGGAGAATGCTCATTCTCAGTGTTAAAATACACGGAGAATGACATTTTCTGTGTATTTTGTCCTATAAATGATCATTCTCCGTGTAAACATACACGGAGAATGGTCATTCTCCGTGTATTTTTGCACGGAGAATGATCATTCTCATTATTATAATAAAGAAGAATGTTGACGTAAACCTAATTGTT
Source organism: Iris pallida (assembly GCA_029216955.1). Taxonomy (NCBI): domain Eukaryota; kingdom Viridiplantae; phylum Streptophyta; class Magnoliopsida; order Asparagales; family Iridaceae; genus Iris; species Iris pallida. Next base: position 29,453,418 of record JANAVB010040218.1, on the reverse strand, counting down.
GTTTTTTTAGGAAAAAAACTGTCAGGAACAAAGAAGAAAGACTTTTCCGTGCAACATTCACCCTAATACTCTCTCTTATGGATGAGGTGAAGGAAAAGTGTGGCCATTTGCCTGAAGCAGTTATTGAAAGCTTGAAGAATGTTGGATTCTACAATTTCATAGATGTATTCTACATATCCAAGGTGAAAAAGGCAGAACTATCTAAAGTCACACAAGGTCTGGAGAACTTGATGGGGACTTACTTAGAAGAAGATGGCATTGGATATTTCCAGTTGAGCAGCAGTGTCAAGGTAGCACCAACTGCTGATGAGTTGGCAACCATTTTTGGTATGCCAATGAATGATGACAGGAAGGTTGATGAGAAGTATCTGAAGATCATCACTGAGAAACAGAAGACCCCCCCACCAGCAGACTCATTCAGCATGTGTACAGAACACTTCAAAAGACTGCTGACAAATTCCAAGGGAAAAAATGCAGAAGTATCAAATGCAGAAGTTAAGAAAAGGATCTTAGAGCTGTTGGGGGACAGAAATGCAAGTCCTGATGAGTTGGCCAGGTTAATAATATTCAACTTGTGCCAAACAGTATTCTTCACCAGAATGGGTGGGTCGAACTTGCCGTACAAGTTCTTCGCTCTGGTGGAGAGCATAGATGTTATAAAAAGCATCTGTTGGCCACGGATTATTTTGGGATACGTAATGGACAGCATAAAGAGAGCTGTTACAAAAGCTGAAGATGGCGACATTGAGATATCGTACAAGAAGATTGAAGGTTGTACGATATATTTCTTGTATTGGTTTGCAGAGCACAGTCAACTGTTGGAAAGGAAGTGCAAGCCAATAAGCACATACCCGAGATTCTACACATGGGATGGGAATAGAATCTCTATATTCCTCAAAAATGAATATCAAGGGGCTCAAACGAATTCTGAATTAATATTCAAATATTTCGTTACATTGACTGTTAAAGAAGTAGAAGACCCAGAAGAGCAGCATATTATAGAAGGTGGAGATAATGCTGTTGATGAAGAAGAACCACAAGCTGAAGCCCAAGCACCAGCAACAAACATAGCTGAGAATGAAGATATGTTGCGTGTCTTGGAGGAGAAATCTCAGCTTATCGCTGAGAATGAGCAACTACAAGAAAGAGCCCAAAAACTAGAGGCAGATGTAGCACAACAACGTGCTGTGGATCTCGTTACTGATGGCTTGGAGAAGGAGTTAGACTCTATAAGGAACGAGAAATCGCTCCTTATGGCTGATAATGAGAAACTCCGTAGAAGAGTTGAAGAACTGGAGGCAAAGGGGTCGGAACAGGAACTAGACTCCCTTAGAAAGCAGAAATCTGAGCTTACTGCTGATAATGAAAAGCTTCGTCAACGTGTTGAGGAGCTACTTCTAAAAGGTAAAATATTCTATTTTTTCAAAATTTTAATTTGTAATTATGTGTATCTAACACAGAGAATGTCATTCTCCGTGTCAAATTACACGGAGAATGACGTTTTCTGTATGTTTTGACTTAGAAATGAGCATTATCCGTGTTTCTAACACGGATAATGTTATTCTCCGTGTTAAAATACTAGCGGAGAATGTCATTATCCGTGTTAATACACACTTAGAATGAGCATTCTCCGTGTTAAAATACACGGAGAATGATATTCTCCGCTAGTATTTTAACACGGAGAATGACGTTCTGTATTTTGACCTATAAATGGCCATTCTCCGTGTGTTTTTTGACACGGAGAATAACATTCTCCGTTTATAAATACACGGAGAATATCATTCTCCGTGTCAAAATTACACGGAGAATGTCATTATCCGTGTTAAACTAAACGAAGAATGTCACTACTTATATTTTGACCTTGAAAAGACATTCTCCGTTTAGTTTAACACGGAGAATAACATTCTCCGTGTATTTTTGACACGGAGAATGTTATTCTCCGTGTATCTTAACACGGAGAATAGTCATTCTCCGTTTATGTTATAGGAGAATGCCCACTCTCCTTGTAAGTCTAACAGAGAATGATCATTCTCCGTTTAGCTTAACACGGAGAATGTTATTCTCCGTGTATCTTAACATGAAGAATGGATATTCTCCGGATTAAAGTAAACGGATAATAATATTTTTCATTGTTTTTAAAAAGAATATTATATAATATTGACATCATACCTCTTGTTGTTGTTTGTTTTTATATCAGTGAAAGAAACAGACAATCTCAGAAAGGAGAATAAAAAGCTCAATAGTGATAACAACAAACTTCTCGAGGAAGTTGCATCATTGAATGATGAAATCAAAGAGAAGAATGATACAATTGTTAACCTTGAAGCAATGGCCAAAGTATTGCAGCTTGGGGAGGAGACTAAAGCAGTTCCTCAAAAACATTACACAAGAGCAAGAGAACCTGGAGGTATTAAAAAACAATCAAATGCTCCAGCGGATGATGATTTTACAACACTGGAAAAGAAGAAAACAACTGATGCTACAAGTAAGAATGTAGCTGCTGGTCGGAAAAGAAAAGCTCCGTCCAGTACCAATAAGAAAGTAACTTCTTGCGAGAAAAGAAAAGCTCCTTCCAGTCCCGAGAAGGTAGACGATAAAAAAAAGAAGATGTCAGAAAATGAAGAACTTGAAGAAGATTCTCCTGAAACAGCAAAGCTAGTGAAAGAGGGAAAAATGCTGATGCAATATCAAAAACTCAGGCTTTGGAACCAAGCAGACGATCAGCTGAAGCGTCTATACAGGAGCATCATATACCCAAGAAGGATGACTCCAACGTAAGTATTCTAAACTTGAACCAAATTCTGTACAATTCACAAAGGAGAATTATCATTCTTGTTTATTCTCCGTGTATAGAATTGTCATTCTCCGTGTATCTAACACGGAGAATGTTATTCTCCGTATTAAAATGCACGGAGAATGGCATTTTCCCTTGTATTTTGAACTAGAGAAGGCTATTCTCCGTGTATCTAACACGGAGAATGACCATTCTCCGTGTTAAAATACACGAAGAATGGCATTTTCTTGTATTTTGTCCTGAGAATGAGCATTCTCCGTGTTAAATTACACGGAGAATGGTCATTCTCCGTTTTAAATACACGGAGAATGACATTCTCCTTGTATTTTGACCTAGAACTGGTCATTCTCCGTGTATTAACACGAAAAATGTCCATTCTCCGTATCAAAGTAAACGGAGAATGATCATACTCCGTGTAAAAATACACGGAGAATGACATTTTCTGTGTATTTTGTCCTAGAAATGATCATTCTCCGTGTAAAAATACACGGAGAATAGTCATTCTCCGTGTTATAATACACGGAGAATAGCCATTCTCCGTCCAATTCTTAACGGAGAATGATCATTCTCTCTGTTGGAGTTACTTTTTTTTTACAATTATATCATTAGCCTATATTATTAACATAAACAAAACTAAATTTATGTGCAGTGAAAATGTATACCAATACTTTCCAACTGCTCCAGAGGATTGTAAAATAAGAAGAAGGAACAATGACGTTACCTTGCTCTTTAATGCTAAAGAAATACAAGACATATTAAATATGGAAGAAATAGAGGCCAATGTTATGAACTTCACAATAAAGATTATGAACGAAGTACAAGCTGAAAGAAGACGTACCGTTCAATCAAGCTCGCAGGGTGCACAATGTAATTGGTTTGCAGTCATGATGCCCCATGCATTGGTAAGAATCAAAACTGAAAAATAAATATTGATGTGTACACCTACTAATATTGTTGTAAAAAACTAACTCATGATTTGTTTTTTGTGTTTTGTTTTTTTTTCTGGAAAACAGCGTACCGCTAAGTTTGCCGATGAAAACCCAACATCTGGAGCATTGTACAATTTCAAAGCAGAAATAGAAGATTTTATCATGGAGTTGGAGGTTGACATTGAATGGTTATTCGTGCCACTCTTCCGTGAAGAGAATAAACACTATACACTGCTGGCATTCAACTTCAGCTCCTATGTTTGGACTCACTACAACTCATTGAGGAAAAACACAGGCGCTAAGGGAATCGAGGATGCAAATTACATGAAGAATAAAATCGAGCCAATTGTAATGAAGAAGATTGCATTGATGAGGGACAAAAGCCCAGCAATTCAGGAATATGAGACAACAGAGCTCAAGGTTGTTAAAGATTGCCCACAGCAACTATCACCCAGCTGCATGCTGTATGTTGCGTATTATATTGAAAACTTGTCGAAAGCTACATTTGATTTACAAAAGAAAACAAACAAAGCAGTTCACAATATTATTGTACAGAGTAGGCTAACTTTGGCTAAGCTTTTGCTTATGGGTGACTGTGCAATTCCTTTTGTATCATAAAATAAAATGACAATGTAAATTGGCTAAGAAATTACTTATATATATTCTGTCTATCAGGTTTCTTTTGTAATGTATTTGTTGTCCTTTGTAATGAAACTCAGTTTTTCGACTAATTTACTTTGTTCTATATATGTAAATCTGTTTTGTTAAAGTTCTGTTGTTTGATTCTGTGTTAAAATACACGGAGAATGACATTTTCTTTGTATTTTGACCTAGAAATGTCATTCTCCGTGTGTTTTAGACACGAAGAATGTCATTCTCCGTGTTAAAATATACGAAGAATGACATTTTCTGTTTATTTTGACCTGGAAATATCATTCTCCGTGTAGCTAAACGGACAATGATCATTCTCCGTGTAATTTAACACGGAGAATGACCATTCTCCGTGTTAAAATATACGGAGAATGACATTCTCTTTGTACTTTGACCTATAAATGGTCATTCTCCGTGTATTTTACACGGAGAATGTCATTCTCCGTGTATTTTGACACGGAGAATGACATTCTCCGTCTAAAAATACACGGAGAATGACATTCTCCGTGTTAAAATACACGGAGAATGACATTCTCCGCGGAGAATGACATTCTCCGCGGAGAATGACATTTTCTTCGACCTAGAAATGTTCATTCTACGTGTTTCTAATACGGAGAATGCCATTCTCCGTCTAAAAATACACGGAGAATTACATTCTCCGTCTAAATTACACGGAGAATTACATTCTCCGTGTTAAAATACACGGAGAATGTCATTTTCTGTTTACCAAGAAATAACCATTCTCCGTGTTAGCATAGTGTGCAGTAAGCTGATTCTTCACATGGGCGCATAGGCCATTGTGGGCGCATACAACGCAATGGATGAATGTCATTCTCCGTGTCAAATTAAACGGAGAATATCATTCTCCGTGCTTCTAACCCGGAGAATGTCATTCTCCGTGTTAAAATACACGGAGAATGGTCATTCTTCGTGTTAAAACACACGAAGAATGACATTCTCCTTGTATTTTGACCTATAAACATCCATTATCCGTTTATCTCATACGGAGAATGGTCATTCTCCGTGTTAATACACACGGAGAATGACATTCAATGCATTATAAAATCAGAGAGTATAACGGATAATAAGTTCTTATGCTGTTAGTATATATGTGAAACATTAGATATGCAGAGTTCAAACTATTACCATTGATATCAAAAAATGTAACATATGTATTCAAAAAACAATTATATAAAAGAAGGAATATATGTGTATGTATTAACGAGCGGGCGCTGCCCCATCGACCACCGTAGCAGCACGTGGAGGCAGAGGATAAGTGGTGCGATTGTGATTGCATAATTCAAAACAATTCTGTCACCTTATCTTTCTCTTCTCTTTTCCCTTGTTCTCATATTTGCTCTTATAACGGTCCCCCTTTGGACGTACAGGACCACGTTTCGGAACAGGGGGTAGAACAACATCAGTGAAATTATTTTTAAACTGTTTTTCAGAATCTGGAACTGGACGAATAGCACATGAATATAACTTCTGGTAATAATCTGATGTCCAATACAGCTCCACAAAGTCGTAAACAGATTTATCTGAACCAACTCTGATGCATTGTATTGCATGGCTGCATGGGAATCCATATACCTTCCATCTACGACAACTACAATGACAATCAAGAAGATTCACCATGTGGGAGGAAGTATCTGCGATCACCTTAAATTCGAAATCACCGGACCGATATACCCTATAGCACATGCCATCATCTGTAAGCTGCTTCAGCATATCCTCAGCGTATGGAGTCAATTTGCTATTCAAACCAATTGCATCCTTGTGGCGATCCGAAATCATCTTCATCATCTTCACACGGATGACATTTACAAGTGCTGAAATAGGCATTTTCTTCTCAGCCTTTATCCATGCATTGAATGACTCTGCACAACTAGAAGCAACCTCACCGTATCTACATCCCGGGAAGAATGCGTTTGACCAGTGTTCATGTTTTTGTTTATTCATCCAATTCACAACATGACCACAATTCAGATCATAAATCTTCTTGATTGCTTGTCTATACCCACCTTTATACAGAAAAATAATAATTAATAAAGAATTAGGTCAATTCACAAAATTATGAAAAAAAAGTGCATTCTTCGTGTTTAAAACAAGAATAATAGTCATTCTCCGTTCAAAGCTACTAACGGAGAATGATATTCTCCGTTTAATACAAGACGGAGAATGTCCATTCTCCGTGTGATGGAAACGGATAATGAACATTATCCGTACTATGCAATAAGGATAATAATCATTATCCGTTCAAAGCTAACGGAGAATGATATTCTCCGTTCAATGCAAGACGGATAATGACCATTCTCCGTGTGATGGAAACGGAGAATGAACATTATCCATACTATGCAAGACGGATAATACCATTCTCCGTTCTGTTGCAGGACGGAGAATGGTCATTCTCCGTTTGATAAAAACGGAAAATTAACATAATCCGTACTATGCAAGACGGATAATACAATTCTCCGTTCAAAGCTAACGGGGAATGATATTCTCCGTTCTATGTAGGACGGAGAATGTCCATTCTCCGTGTGATGGAAACGGAGAATGTATATTCTCCGTCTTACTGACACGGAGAATGCTCATTCTCCTTGTTAAATTAATGGTAAATGCATAGAAAATGTGCATATATCTGTCTCATTAACACACCTGGAGTTAGAGCATATACTGCTTGCCTCCAAGCTTCAAGTACATGCGGATACACTCTTTCATTTCCTTTCTCTTTCATCGGTATGTTATTCTTCATGTGATAATAGCAATAGCTATGGTAATCATTAGGAAACACTTTAGGGACTTCAGAAACTAGACCAGTGCCTTGATCCGAAAGAAAAACAATACGCCTACTACATCCAACAACATTCTTTAGATTTCTAAGGAACCATTCCCAATTGTCACCATCTTCGCTTGAGATTATACCGTATGCAATAGGGTAGAACTATTGGTTACCATTCTTTGCTGTAGCAGACATCAAACATCCTCTAAACCTCCCTGTAAGAAAAGTAGCATCCAAATATAACATTGGACGACAATATTGAAAGCCTTCTACGCAAGCCCCATATGAAAGAAAAAGCCGCTCAAACCTCATTGATGAATCATATTTCTGGAAGTCGATAACGGAACCATTATTGGTTTCCTTTACCTTGTTGACATACCAACACAAGTCACTGTAAGATCTAACATCATCTCCGTACATTTCCTGGTGTACCAGCCTAATTCCGTGGTATGCCTGTTCATATGTAACAGATAAACCGTAGTCGACCTTGAAATCATCGACAACAGATTTTGCGGACTTTTTAGGATGCATCCGAACAATGTCACTAACCAAACTTTTCACAAACTTTGCTGGAACAACAGATTACCTTTATCCATATAGCCAGCTCCACAATTATGTTCTCTCACATACCTCTTCACCTCAAAAATTTGATTATCTTTCGAAATAGATATAGCATGGAAGCTCCACAAACAAGCATGTGTCTTGTAATTCTTGCAGCAAACAGTATACCTCCCCGGCTCAGATTTCAAAATGTGGAATGGATGACGAGATTCAAAACATACCTTTCTAACAGCATTCCTAACTTCTTCAACACCATTTAGAAAAATCTGACCAACACCAGTAATTGATCCAGGCCACATATCCGATTTTCTCTTCTTCACTGTCTCAGTTGAGCCCTCATAAAATTGTACTACTCGTTTGTCATTTACAGTAGGAGAACATCTACTCAAAGAACTAGAGGAGGAAGACGAAGGTCCCATGTGAAAGCTTTGACAAGGAAAAGATGTTGATGAAGAACATGGAGAGTATATTTGCTCCACAAATAGATCAAAACTCACATCATGAGTACCGTTAAAACCACCAACCAATGAGCGAAGCCAAAAATCACTTTCAACATACAGTTCAGTCCCATCAGAGTGCAAAAACCTGAAACGGAAGGAAAGTGGATCCAAAGAAGTCCATCGATCGCACACTTTAATCTTTAAAAAATCTACGGTACTTTCATGTGTGACACGGCAGGAAACTATGTCTCCCTTGAAACAAATGTTAACTAAACAACTTGATTCCATACCTTCCCCCCTGATAACATAAAAACATTAGAGGTCACAAATAGAACAATAAAATTCTCGTCTAATAATGATTATTCTCCGTCTAAAAATAACAGTGAATAAATATTCTCCGTTTGGAACTAACTTATAATGGTCATTCTCCGTCTAAAGTAAAACGGAGAATTACATTCTCCGTCTAAAGTAAAACGGAGAATGACATTCTCCGTCTAAATATAACGGAGAATGATTATTATCTGTCTGTAACTTATGGTTAATGCTCATTCTCCGTATAAAAACATACGGATAATGATCTTTATAAGAAGTAATTGTCATTCTCCGTTAAAATATAACGGAGAATGCTATTCGCACAAAATAACAAGATTAAATATCTCTCTAACATTTTCTAAGTTAATAATCTTCATAACAAATTCAAATTCAGCATAAATTTCGAGATATACGAAGCTGATGGATGAATTTCTACAGATCTGAAATCTCACCTTGTTTTAAGATCTATAAAAAGAAAAGAAGAAGATCTTCTCTCCACAATTGACCTAATCGCCGGAAACCACGAAGATGATGATGATGATCGATGATGATGAAGGATGATCGACGTTCGACTGACGAAAACCACAGTGAACTACGAACGATTTTGCGATCTCTAATAAAGATTATATCAATGGATTTCAAATTTCTCGTGAAGAAGAAGAATACGAATTTCTCAATCCAAATCTGAGTTTGCGAATTCATAATTATATATAGATGTCCAAATTTGCGCGAAGGGATATTTTTGGAACTATGATAATGGCAAATTTTGTAAATACATAGCAACTAGAGAGAATCTTGAAATATTTAACGTGGAAAAACTTAATTCTGGACATTTCATAAAAATAATCCAGCGGGTGGGTATTTCATAAAAGTCTATCCCGAAATTGGGCTTCTCAGCAATTTCCAGATGTATTTATTTCTAGAAAGAAAGAGGAGGAAGAAGAAGCATCTTCTCAAGTTACAAATCAAACGGTACCGTCAAAAAAGCGCGGGACGTGTAGAGAGAGTAAATGCCACGTGTTTTGTCGTCATTGGTCAGAACGCATGCCATGACACTTCCAGTGGTCGTCGCCAAAGAATACACGTTGGATGTCCATGTTCCGCCCACACCCCCAAAGCTCTCATTTTTATTGCAGGAAGAATCAAAACTCCAGATCCCCAAATTTCGAAAAAAATAATATAAAAACCCTAACCCTAGATCTCCAGATCCGTCGGTGCTTCGGCGATGGCTCCGCCGAGATCCGGCCTCCTCCTCCTCCTCCTCCTGATCGTCTTCTTCCTCTCGCTCGCTCTCTCTGCCATTGCCGCGTAAGAACACTCCCCTCCCCTCCCCTCCTCCGAATCTCTCCGTTCTTGATCGATTTCTTTCTTTCTCAGGAAGAATTACTACGACGTGCTCCAGGTCCCCAAAGGCGCTTCGGACGAGCAGATCAAGAGGGCCTACCGGTACGATTGGTCTCCTAGAAAGAACACATTTTTGTAGAATTTTTCATGTTTTTGTTTTCCAATAATTTTTCTGGACCCGGATTGGAACATGCTTCAGGAAGCTGGCGCTGAAGTACCACCCCGACAAGAACCAGGGGAATGAAGAAGCGAACAAGAAATTCGCGGAAATTAACAATGGTATGCTCATTTTTTTGTGAAACGTGGTTCTTTTTGTATGGTAAAATCTGATGTTTTGGTGCGCTTGCTTTTGGTGTTGATATCAGCGTACGAAGTTCTCACGGACAGCGAGAAGAGGGGCATCTATGATCGGTACGGCGAGGAGGGACTGAAGCAGCATGCCGCCGGCGGAGGGACGGGCGGTGGCATGAACATGCAGGATATCTTCAGCACGTGAGAGGAACAAACTCCCTTTATCGTTGATTAATTTATGTAGAGGTTATGATGTTTTATTTGTTATTTTTAGTGTATTTAAGCAGAAGTAAATGCATCGAGATTAAAAATATAATTCAAGAGGTTTTCTTAGGGTCTGCTTGAATTGAGGGGAAAAATAAGCAGAGTTAAGTGGGGTTAAAGGGAACTTAAATGAGGGGGAGTAGACTCAATACATATCATCTTGCTTGGATTGGAGGGATAGTTAAGTGGGGTGTGTTTAATAACTCTTGCTTGGATTTGAGGTTTTGAGGGGTAAAGTGCATTTAAACCCTCCTTAGATGTTACGAAAACGCAATTAAAGACTCCCTGATTGGAAAAACCCAAAATGTTACGAAAATGCTCAAATCACCCCCTAAGCTAACTTTTCTGTTAACGGGTGTTAAAATGAGGTTGTGTTGACCATTTTACCCCTGGACTATCTAATATTAACTTGTTAAAAACGGTTAGTTCTAAAATTATTTTGTTAAAAACGGTTACACAAAAATACTTGTTAAAAAGTGGATAAATATTAACAAAGGGAAAATGGTCTTTGCTAGTAAAATTATTTATTAAAATTATTTTAATTAATATTAACTTGTTAAAAACGGTTAGTTCCGTCAAAAAAGTGGATAAATATTATTTAAAATTATTTTGTCATAAATTATTTTTTATTTAACAAATATATAAATATTTTTGGGAAAAACAAAACTGATAAATACAAAAAAAATCAATTCTTAAAAAATAGAAATGATGAAAAACTGGAAAAAAATACCAAATAAAAAACAAAAAATACTATTAAAATATGGAAAAAAAATAAAAAATAGACAAAATATTCCAAAAAACCAAAAAATGAGGATAAATCTTAAACAATGAAAAAAGACAAAAACAAAAACTATACAAATTTGAAAATAAAAGTCACTCTTAAAAAACTAGAAAAGATTATTAAAAAGATGAAAAAAAAAATGAAATAAGAACTAAAAAAATGGAAACAAAAAACAAAATATTAAAAAGATTATTAAAAATAACCTCCCGTTCTTAAAAAGATAGAATTCTCATACTTGACGTCATTTTCGAAAATAAATGTTCATAATCTAAATAGTAGGTTTTCATCTTAAATTTTTTCTGAAAAAAAATCTTTTAACAAATGTCCGGTTAGTCCTGAACTATCCAGCCATTTAACTTAGGGCATGTTTGGTAAACCGTATTTGGAGCTAGATAACTGTAACTAATATTATATTATTTAATATTTTATAATAATTATAATCTTAATTAATAATTATAATCTTAGTTAATAATTTATTAATTACAATTTTATTATAATATTAATTAATAATAATTTAATCATAATTATAATTATAGTTAATATTTTATATATTATAATAATTTTAATTAATAATTTAGTAATCATCATTATAGTCTTACTTAATAATTTATTAGTCATGACTATTATCGTAATTATTTATTTATTAATTCTAACTGAAATTGTAAATCTTGGTACAAATTTATTTTCATCACATGTATTACTTAAACAAATAACTTAAATATTACTAAACGTGTCAAAAATCCAAAAATAAATTGCAAAACATGTATGTCGAAGCATGGTCCGGTTTCTCATCCTCCCATAGTAAAAAATTACAAGAATTTGTTGAAAAATTTGAACTCCCGTAGAATCATCTTCCAGGATTTGTTGGTGTCAATAAAGTTTTGAATGGGCTAATTAATCCACAATAGCAATAAATTGTTCTTCCATAATTTCTATTTGGACGTCTTGAGAAAAAAAAGGAATAAGTAAAAAAAGCTTCAAACATTAAATGAGAGCAAATAAGTAAAAAAATGGAATATAAAAAAAAATTTGCAGTTGGATTTGAGATCTGTATGTAAAAAAAAGCTTCAATACATTAAATGAGAGCAAATAAGTAAAAAAAAGGAATATAAAAAAATTAAATATTATTTTTCCTTCCAACCAACTAGTCAAAAAATAGAAAATATAAAGCTTAGGTTTTATGTTTCAAACAAACATTCTTATATATTGAGAATGAAAGAGAGCCAGCAGCAGCCACAATGTAAGCATTAGGGGTATTTTGGAGAGTGCACATTTTTTTTATCCAAAATATGGGCTCTAACGGCAACTTCTAACGTCATTTTGACGGAAAGGGGCATTCCGAGCAAAAACGGTTTTGCGGGAGGTGCAAACTGCTTAAGTTTTCTAAAATGTCTTATTTTGCGAACGAGGCAACTCTAAGGAGGGTTTAAATGCACTTTACCCGGTTTTGAGTGACAGGAAGATCAATAAAAAATGATAGTTACCAAAATACCCTTATTACATATGTCTTAAAATTAAATTTGATTGGAATTCTAATAAGAACTTGTTAAAATATCTTCACAAACGAGAAAGCTACAGAGGAGCATGTTGAAAGGAAGAAAAAATGGAAGGAAAAAAAAAATCATGATACAAATAAGGGGTATTTATGACTTTTTAAACAAAATCCCTCAATCCTCTCGTTAACCCTCCCATTTGGGATTGAAAAAAAGAGATAAAAGTGGGTTAAACAAACTCCCATTTAATCCTCTATACCCTCCCTCCTAACCCCCACCCTCAAACCAAGCATGGTTTTTATTTTCCCTCTCTCGACTTTCCTCACTTAACTCTCTTAACCCTCAATCCAAGCAGACCCAGTGAGAAACATAGTTGAGAACTTGAGATATTAAGAGAAGAACATTTCTTTACAACAAATCCTTTTAAGAAGTTTTTATAACCTAAATACTACACATAGGCAATATTAAGATATAATGTATAGAATATGTACATAGATATGTTTTCATCTGTGTATATAACCGAATCCAAAAGAAAGGGTGTATATAACCGAATCCATGTTGTACCTAGATTCTTAATTATCTAAAACTACTTCAATTCTAATCTGTATCTTGTCTGTACTCAAATCTATTCTGTGTCGGTGCAGTGTAGCTCAGTGAAGATTTGTAACTTGGCTGAAACCTATTAGATGATGACGAGTTGCAAGTTGCAACATACTACAAGAGCAAAGCAAATACCTAAGAGAAACTAGTATGCTCAAAATTCATAGAGTTTCCATAATCGATGAATGCTTCTATTCTTCAATTTCTGGGGATGTATCGGAAGGATTACATTCTCCCTATCATATATTGTCATTTCAACTCTTTGTATACATTGTTTGCTTCTCTAGGGAGGTTTAGAAGGAATCCACAATTAAATCTCCTTAACACTGATTTTAATAAATTTGGTCAGTCCTCAAATACCATTAGTGGTGGGCTTCATAATTGACCACCCTATTTGATAGAAAAAGGCTTATGATGAAATGCAGCAGTTACTGCTAGATTCTCTACAATTTGCAGCCCAATCTTTCATATCTACTAGTTGACTTGGCAGTAGTCAAGAATATGACCAGCCCCTTGTTCTAAGTTTTGTGCGCATTGGCAGTCATAAGATTCCTCACCTCCCACTAACTGTGAAATTGCTGCTGAATGGGCACATTTAGGTGAGATACTTCCCAAAAAGGTATACCTCAGGATTTGATTGAAGATTATAAAGTAATTTATCTTTATAACCGGTGATTGCAAAACCTTTTGATGGTGCTATCAAATTGTAGAATGCCTACAGTTTACAGTTTACTCAGGTTGAGTGCGTGAAAGGCATGATAAACGAAGTAGTGAACCTTGTAAGTTCACCTTTTGTATCTAATAGATTTAAATCGCAGTTGGTCTATATGCAACTTCCACTTTGAGCAAAAGTGGCAGGATGATCAATGGATTTGTGGTTAAGTGCCCCTGCTGTGTATATTGCATCCAAAGACCGGATTATTATCATATTTTAAATTGTATAGTTATAATGATCATATCTTACAGCACAATGCGATTTTAACCATGACCTTGTCCTCGTTCAAGTAGTAAATATATTGCCTTGTCAAAGCTACAGGCCCTGCACATATTGGTGTCTCATCTTATCCTTCATCTGTCATGAGCCAGATGAGATTGGTGATCTGCCTACTGGGATAGACTGTGATTGCGCTGTGATATCGACATGATCAAGATCACAGTCACAGCTACCCTCCAACATGGGGTTGGTCATGTGTCCTCAAGCTTGCCTTTAGTAATGTACTTCACTAGTTTCGTAAGTCAGTCAGACAGTATGCCTTTAGATGATAACAAAACACTAAGTATTTACTCGAGGCTTCTTTGAAGTGGTGGTTAGAGAGTAGTGGAGTATCAATGAGAGATATGACGAAGATAGACTAAATCAGCACATTAGTGGTTGGAGGTGGGGCACATTAAAACGAAAACAAGTTTTAGAACGTAAAAGAAATTTCTTCTTCATTCCGTTGATCAACACTTATAAAGGATATGTTATTTTTCTTTGATATTTTTGATTTCTTTAGAAAGAAGTACAAAATACAACACTAAAGTGAATGCTACGACTGTTTAGTTTCTTAGTAAAGATTCCCAACAATCCATGGGCCAGATCCTCTAAGAAAATGCCTCATTGCTTTAATGAAACCGCAGAAATATTCATAAGAAGGGCCCGAAACCAATTCTGATACCTATACTGCGAACCTTGATTTCTAGCAAAAATATTGCTTCAGTTTGAATATTGATCAGATCAGTTCTCTCAAATAAAAACCAAGCTTCCTGCTGCAGTATTTTCTTAGAAACTGCAAGCAGATTTTGTGCCATACCATCTTTTATGCGTGCTGTATCTCTGAGGTGGTTATAATATATGTATGAAATTTGATATCTCGTAATAAAAGGAAGTGTGCGCTTGTTAACATATTTTAGTCCGGGATCATGTTTAATTAAGTATGGTGTTACTTGTATCCTTTACAAGTTTTGTCAAATCATGAATCAACTGCTGCTATTATTCTGACATTTATCTATAATGTAGTTTCTTTGGTGGTGGTGGTGAAGGAGAAGAAGAAGAAGAAAAGATTCCGAAAGGCGATGATGTTGTCGTTGAGTTGCATGCCACATTAGAAGATTTATACATGGGTGGTTCACAAAAGGTACTTATTTGTGTCTCACCTCTTATTTCTTAAATCTATAGATTCTATACTATCCAGATATACTCATTTTCTTTTCTATGCTATAGAAATCGTCTCACTAGTCCTTCACAACCTATATGGTCAACTGCCATATGAAATACTTTCATTCGTGTATCACACCATTTATCAGTGTTGTATGATACACTGCTATATTCGTAGGGGTTCTTTCTTGCTTGTAATTAGGTTCTTGAGAATTTTGACTATAGTCCTAGTTTTTAAAATTTGAGATGTCAGTAAACACATAATTACTAAGTACCATTTAGTGAATAACAATGTGACACACATTTATTTGATTGATTCACTTAATACCTGTATTACTTTTCCTCACGATACAGGTTTGGAGGGAGAAAAATGTGATTAAGCCAGCCCCTGGAAAGAGGCGTTGTAACTGCAGAAATGAAGTCTATCATAGACAAATTGCACCAGGAATGTTTCAGCAGATGACAGAACAGGTCTGTACTTTCTAGTACTCTTCCATCGACTTTGTACTGTCTTTTGTTGAATTTTGTGAACTTGTGTCTCTTATTTGCATATTGAAAGACGTAAATATGTTTAGTTATAATATATCATTCTCATCATGCCTTCTTACTTTGCACAAGTAGTGGCTTAATCCTGGTTATTATATTCCTTCACAGGTCTGCGAGCAATGTCAGAATGTGAAATTTGAGCGAGAAGGATATTTTGTCACTGTTGATATTGAGAAAGGGATGCAAGATGGACAGGTAAAAATTTCTAAGCCTTAATGACTTATCCACTATAGCTACCTTTGTACTTATTCATGATCCCAAGAATGTTTCGCTATATCCTGCACTTTTATTGTTACTTTAGTTTTATCCTGCTCCACCTTCAATAAAAATACATCATAGAGATTTCTCAATCTCAAGGATAATCTTTCAGGACGTCTTCTTTTCAAGGGCTGTGCGGTGCTTTTTGTTGAACTCCATAACCAACTCTTTTGACTCTCCCACATAAGGCTGCTAATTTGGTGGTTTCTCGGGTCGAGAGTCTAACACTATCCCAGATCCTATCCCAAACCCTTGCATGTGAGCCTGTGACTCACACTTGCTGACCTTTGACTCGATATCTTTTCGGATCCTTCTCTTATCAGGTATCGATAGTTCGGTTTGGGGATAAGTTTCAGATTCGGAGTTCACCATTTCTGAAAAACAAATAGTAGTAGTAAATTTAAGAATAGAAATACGTGATACATTTAGTTTTGTATATTATTTGTGTTTTTCATTGTATTTAGTGGAGGAATAATATTCAACATTTATGAATTGTTTGCCCACAATATTTGTTACTTGCAAAACAAAGTGAACCTACAATAGATAGTTTGGATTAAATAATATTAAGACAGATGAATGATGTTGATGTGAATTTATAAATATACAACTTCAACAAATGATATTGCCTACAATGATAAGTAATCTTTTTATTAACAAATTGTAACATGATCTTCGGTACTGCCAAATCATTATGTCAGCATCACCCCCCACCCCCCCCCCCCCCCCCCCCCCCAAAAAAAAAAAAAAAAAAAAAAAAACACCACCACCCACCCACACACTTCTATCTTTTTCTTTAAATTTCTTCTTTGCTGAATTGACCGACCAGAAAAGAGAACCCCACCTAGTGTCAATATTGACCGGATAGACAAGTATCGGTGGTGGTCAATGTCGGATTTGGACATGCCAAAACCAATACAACTAGTTCGATACTGCAAACCTTGCTCTATATGTCCATGTTGAGCATGACATTAAGCCCGAATTGGGCCGGTCTGTCTGGCCCGAACCAGACTGGGTTTGGGTTCAGTGGTTGGTCTATAGGGGGCCAGACCCAATTGTGTGGTGCGCCCATAGCGATGCACCTATATAGTCGTATTGGTATCATCAACTCATGTATGTGTGTGTATATATATATATATATATATATATATATATATATATATATATATAAACCCTAATCTACAAGTTTGTCCCTCTTCCCTCTCTAGTGGAAGATCCATTGCAAGGTTGGTGCACCTATATAGTTGTATTGGTATCAACTCATCTCTCTCTCTCTCTCTCTCTCTCTCTCTATATATATATATATATATATATATATATATATATATATGTGTGTGTGTGTGTGTGTGTGCGTGTGGGTTCTCTTAGAGAGAAACCCTAATCTCCAAGTCTCTCATAATCTCCAAGTTTGTCCCTCTTCTCTTTCTAGTAGAAGATCCGTTGCAAGGTGGGCATGGAAAGTTCTGTTGTAGTTCTTTTCCAAGCCATGATCAACAAGAATTGTAGAAGAATCGGTGGTTCACGCATCGATGGTACGATCCGGCTGCTGTTTTTCTTGACCCCTTCGATTTATATTCCACGTAGATCCAAGTAGATCGCTTAGGGGTGAGCATTCGGTTAATTCGGTTTAAACCGAACCGAATAACTCAAAACCGAATTGGACCGAAACTGAATAAGCAAAACCGAAACCGAACCGAATTGGCCCAAAACCGAATCAAACCGAACCGAATTAAATCGGTTCGGTTTATTCGGTTTATTCATTTTTTTTAATTTTTTTGCGCTTTTTTTGTTAAGATATATAGTAACTAAATATACCTAGACATATTTAGTATATACCTATATATATTTAGTATATACCTATATATATTAATACTTATATATATATAGTATACACACACATATATATAGTAATTAAATTTGGTTTTCGGTTTTGGACCGAAACCCAAAATCGAAACCGAAACCGAATAAGAATTTTTAGTATTTTCAAAACCGAACCGACTTCTTTTAAAACCGAATCGAACCTCTTATTTGGTTTGGTTCGGATTTCGGTCCAAAACCGAATAATGCTCACCCCTAAGATCGCTACGAGGATCTACATAGGGTATCCAGTGTTCTAAATGGAGGAGCCTAGGCGGTAAGCGGCCTCTCTCCGCACCGCTTTTCTGTAGGTGGTGGAGTAGGCGGCCAACAGGTATTGGCAGCATAGGCGGAGGCGAGGCGACGTAGGCGGACGCTTAGGCGGAGCAATACCTAGCAAGATATTTTGGCCAAAAAGGTTTTGTAAGCATTATGGGCCTATGGTTCAGTTTTACAAAACTAAAACTTTACAAATCTTCGTTCTACAACTTAGTTATGCATGAAACACGCTTAAAATATGCAAATTATGCAAAAAACAGTGGTAAAATAGTAAAAAAATATTCAAAATGTATCGACCGCTTAGGCGGCGCCTAGGCGGTAGGCTCCGCCGCGCACTCGCCTACCACCGTTTAGAACCTTGAGGGTATCAGAGTCAATATGGCGTCTCTCTTATTATTGATTAGATTAGATTGTTTTGAGAAACAATAAAATTAGGGTTTTTCCATTGAAGATCAATGTTGTGACAATGTATGATAATTAGGGTTTTACGTATTTACCATGGTTGTGTGCTATGTCTTTTACTATTTCCCTACTTCTATGTATCTTTGTTGTTTCGGTTGTTGATCACGATATGTACTCTAATTAAAGTTTCTTTCGTAATCTTTGTATTTGTTGCTATAGATCGTTAATAATCTTATGTAAAATTCTTGGATTGGTGAACTTGCGATGCCATGACCAATCGTTGCATCTGTTCATTACCGCGTCGAAGGATAAGCTAGGCCTAGCTGTCGTGGCCTATGATCTCCCAACGACATGTGGGGGTTCGGAAGTGCCTTGATGCCTTGCCGTTGAAGCCCGACCCCAGAGGGCGTTACGGGCAAGCCAACACGGAACCTAACCCCTTGTGGGAGCCTCAAGTGGCGTCGAAGCCACTGTTCTAAAAATCGTGAAAGTCGGCCGCCTAGGCGCTAGACGCCTATGGGCCGCCTAGGATTCAGCCGGAATCAACAATCTACGCGGATTGCTTAAAAAGCGGCCAAAAGTTGCCGCTTAGGCAGTGCTAGGCGGATAAGCGACCGCCTAGAAGTCAGCACCGACTTCTCTGTTCGGCCGTCTAGGCGTTTTCTAAATTTTTTTGGGTTGTTAAACCCGACCTGATTATTTACAAAGTACTCATCTCCCAAATCGTGCTCGAAGAGGATGTGCGCCCGAGTCTCTGTCGCCGGATTATCCAGGTAACTTCTAACCATAAATCTGTCTCAATTGTTAATCATCAACCAAATCATAAACAATCTTGATATATTGATAGCAAATCTATTCCATGAGCTAGGATACATTTCCTCCATATATCAGCATAACTCAAAACAAAGGTTTAATCACCCCATCCAGTTAATCCAGTCTTCAATTTATTCACCAGAATAATGTTGTCTCTTAGGAGGCCAAATCAAAATCTGGAGTTATTTGATCCGAGGGTCATACACCTATCAATCAATCCTTTGCCAAGAGCATAATTTCAAGTAATAGTAGCTTGTCATAGTAATTTTTATCCGTCATTCCAACTTGATTCTTAATCAACTAAAACAATTCTGAGATAATCATCCAAGCAATCGGAACCGAATACAAATCCATTATTCCAGCCGAAGACGATCAATCGAAATTTCGAACCCAAAAATCAATTCCTAAACTTACCTCTCAATATATACAAATTAAATCTCAATCGTCGTCACAATTTTGAACGCAACATCATTAGGGTCATGCTATTGGTCTCCAACGGTTACTTTTATCTTCTCGGCCAATTCTCCAAGACTAGCTATCCCATAAGCTAAACTTAATCATTGTGGTAACTCATCTAAGACGGACATCCAAGAAAACTATACTCGTTTCATATCTTGGGCCCAACCATAACCTAACCATTCTAAGGGATTCAACCCTAAACTATGGAAACAATTTTAATTCGAATAATCGATGTACCGATTCCGATCCATCCGCTAACAAAGGAAACAAAACTTTATTCTTGACTTACACTATAATCGATGAGGTTAATCCAATGACTTCATAGTCTAAATCTTGAATCCATACTGTAACTTTAACCAAATTCCAATTCGTAAAGCTCAATTTGTCATCTTTGTAGTTTGTAATCCATTAATCATAAACTTACTTCAATTTATATCCTTATATCATACTTGAGTTTCTGCGTATCCAATTTGCTTATGCAACAAGGTTAACTGTTCCAAAATCGCAAATCCAATTTAGTTAACTTCAGTAGTCTAACATTTACTTATACTGAATTTCTATACATTTAATGTATCCGTCTGGTCCAATAAACGTATTAACCAGTCAATAAAGTAGATAATTTTGCAAGTCATTCGATTGAGTCTACTTTGCAAAAATTCATTTCAGTCAAATCTGGGCCAACTTGGCGATTATTATTAACCATCAACTTTATTCGTATCACATCCATTGAAGTCTCATAAAGAAATTCCATATTCGCCAATCGGATTCAACTAAATTTACGTATACTATACCCAATATCACATAACGAAGCTTACAAGTAAATCCAGCATTAGCAATCACTTCATCTTAGTTTTTATGACAAGGATCCAATAAAACAATTGCAATTCGATGTGTCTATAGTTTAACCAGACATTATCCATACGACTAAAATATCCAATATCAATATGTGTTCAATTTCCGATACAACTCAATTCTATGAGTCATTCATATGACTAGGGGAAACCATCCATTATGGTAATTTTGTGCAATCGATACCATCCATCGAACTAGACATATAAGTAGCTATTTCGTTCATAAGGTCAAATTAGCTTTAGATTATCTTAGGTCAAGAGCACAACTCTCCACATCCTTAGGGTCGATCATAAACAATTGAGAAATTTTGACTTACCCCCCACTTGATTTACCCTAATTCAAGGTGCACCCCACAGTTTTGCAAAAAATGTACAGTACCTCCTACTTTGGACGGTTTCCGTCAAATTATTTTTTTTTGGACCAAAATACCCTTGTCTTCTTCCTCTTTCCTCTCACCCTCTCACCCCCTCCCCCGCGGCCAACGCCCCCGCTCCCCCCCTCCCCGCCTCCGCTCCCCCCTCCCCGCCATCGCCTCTGCCTCCGCTCTCCCTCTTTCCGCCTCCGGCGACAGCAGCGTCGGCAGTAGCAGCAGCGGCGGCGGAGGCGGGTAGGGGCGGTGGCCGCGCGGTAGGGGGCGGTGGCCGCGCGGCAAGGGGGGGCGGTGGCCGCGGCGGAAGCAACGGAGGCGGGGAGGGGGGGGAGCGAGGGCGGTGGCCGCGGGAGGTGGGGGGAGTGGGTGAGAGAAAAGTGGAAAGAAGGCAGGGGCATTTTGGTCCAATTTTTTTTTGACGGATTCTGTCCAAAGTGGGGGGTACTGTACATTTTTGCAAAACTGTGGGGTGCACCTTGAATTAGGGTAAATCAAGTGGGGGGTAAGTCAAAATTTCTCTAAACAATTTTGGATAGCGACACCAAACCACTTGTACTAATGTTAAAACTTTATCCAACTGATTCAAGTCAACATTTAGATACACAATCTATATCGTTGTTCCCAGTCAAGACATCTTTTTTACAATTTTCAAATTTTTATTCACATAAAATTTTGATTAGCCAAGAATCTATTTCTTAATCATCTGAACAAATTAACTTGGGACACCCGGAGTTGTATCTAACAAATGCATTACACCCAACTAAGACCATTGATACTTTCCCATGCCTCACAGATAGACTTATCACTGACTCAAAAAAATGGTCGAAGCATATATCATTACTAAAAGGGTTGAAGTATATACTACTCAAAAAGTGCGCCATTCCCAGCAACATACTTTTCCTTCTCCAACGTTCATTCCAGACTATCCTTCACGTGGTGGCCCTGCCTACAACAAACATAATATTCACTTTCTCATCGTCTGAAATATAACCAAGCCAATATACACGAATCAATTTAAGATTTCTGTTGATCCTATTAATTGAAGTTTATGCACACTCTTTCCTGGCCTTTAATACCATTACTCACGCCGATTGCGTCATCTACCGGTTTTTCGTGATTCCCAACATTCGAAGTATCCTTCCCCAATCATCTTGTTATACCATAGCATCAAATCATCTGATGTGTTTCTCGGTATCACTACTAGTAAAAAAAGTACACCCATTAACATCACACCATATATAGACTTATTATATGGAACTTTCAATAAAATATCAAGGAGAGTCAAGGGACTTTCGGTCGCGGAAGCAACTTAGAATTTGAAAGGAATCAAGTGACGGTCCAAAAAAACTAACGATGCTCTGATACTATTATGTCACGTTCTGGTTCTGCAGAACAAAAAAGTTGTCACTGGGTGTGATGCCGTACAAGTCTAAATTTTACTTGTATAAGGCATTGATGTGCATAATTAATAATTGATCCCAAAGCAAAGTTATCACAGCGGAAATACGAAGACAAGTTGACTTATAATATAATATATGAAAAGAAATATCTTTTATTGATATTTTGCAGCAGAATACAAAGGCTTAATAGCCAACTGGAATATGTCTATTTTGACTTACAACTCACGATTACAACTTACAATTACAAATAATTTACATTCTTCCATACATTATGTCATTTATAGCAAGATAACACTTTACAAAGAAAGCTTCAACTCGTCCAACGATTCCTCAGAAGGCTCAGAACTGTCCAAGCGACTCCCTGCACCTGTGGAGGAAGGGGTTAGCACATTAAAAAATGTACTGTTAAGCGGGACCAACCTAACTCACCTAAACCAACACAATAATCATGTGAGCATACAAATTTAATTATTGTGATCTTTCTATTTGGGACTAGGTTCATTAACAATTCATAACCAATATTGTAAGATGTAATATAAAACTTATCACTTGTAGAGTGATATCTTACTTGACATATTCGTCCCTGTAAAAAAGGATTATATATCATTAAGTGTCATAAGCATCATATCTGTTAAGCCTGCAAAAAGTTGTCATTAGTATGCAGCTTAACTACATGACGGTCACTGGTGATACATCATTTTAGACTATCTACGGTATTACGACGTCCCCAGTACATGGCCAGCCTTACTGGTGGACTCTAATATCCGTGTCTTTCTTCAGGCACATGTGCCTATTTTTTCTGGCTGGGAGAATGCACTATCCTTATTTTCTCCTAGGCCGATTCGGTTTTGGTGTCCCGGATACTAGAACAAGGAAAATCAAATCTTGTGTATATGTCCATGACCGTGCAAATACGTATGCCCTGTAGGTAGAAACATTAGTATTTATGGTAATGAAAATTGGAAGTAAACATAATGGAATCTCTACTTGTATAACAGTTCATTCTTGCGATATTTCAGTTTCCATTCGATGTTCCATTGACGATCTATTGGTCCCAAACCATCCCAACTATTCCGTGGTACCATAGTATATCCATCACGCTTTCTTCGCGAAAGTTCGAGTATAATAATACGAAACATCCATTTGAGGGCCATATACCTCATCTTAGTGCATAAATGAACAACTTATCGATCCAACATTTCAACTAACCACAATATTTCAAGTAATTTTCTTTACCTTCTCTCTTATTAAAATTTTGTCAATATCGTATAAATGAAGCAATTTAATTCTTTTATTAAGTGTGAAGATAAAGGAAAGAAGGACCAACACCACTCACATGATGAATAGCCTTTCTGTCCTGACCGAACAGATACCGAACGATTCATCAAGGAGACGATTTGATGTGATATACGATACTTCTTAATTGGTATTAACCATACAAGTGAGTCATGTTCGATAAACCATCTTCAACCAAATTGACCAAGTCTGTATCACCGTCCAAATTTTGCGATTTCTCGCATAGCTCAAGTCCAACTAGCCTATTCAAACCAACCAACACAATACCTCCACGTGGTGCGCGACATTACATTTTGTGTACTATAATTGAAGGTTAGCAACTTAGTATAGTATGCCAAACAGGCAGAGGTCGATTTACTTACATTGACTACCGTCCTTGAGGTTCATAAGGTAGCACAAAGGATGAGACAAAACACATTTTTGGGAGGCATTGAAGTTTAAAATCAAAAAAGTGCTTTTAAAATAGTAACCAAACGGGCCCTTAGTGTCTCACATTGTGCTTGGAATAGCGGTAATGCGCTATGGATTGTGGCAACAACAGAAGCATTTAATAGTTCCCTTGATAACTCATGATGAGGTTGTTGACCATTTTAGTATATTCACATAATAGAATTGTTGCATCTTCTATTGTGACCTACAGTAACGCAAGACTGTACTATTGCAATTGTTGCTTATGGGTGAACAACGTAAATGGTTCTGGTAGTCAATCGCTTAAGGGCGATTGAGCTAGGACTGTATGGTGTTCTTACGGTAGTAGACATACGCCATTTGGGAGAGTATCTCCACTCTGGCACGTTTTCATTTGAGGTGTGCTATGAAGATCGTAAAGGAGAGCTAGAAATACAATTTTGCTTCCTTTTGATGTGAGCTTAGAGACTTAACTAAGCATGTTGTGCATTAAGGTGCATGGCGATTGTGCCCTTAGAGATACTTGACCATACGTGAAACCTTAAATTTAGCGATTGCTACGTTGACGCACTTCCTTGTTCGATGAGACCAATACCGTACATCGAGGGTTGGGATCAAGAACGCTTGTTGATAACGAGAACAATTGTATTATACATGAGATTAGGTGTGTCTTATGATCAGTCACTGGCCAAAATTAAGGTACATCTATGAACTGAGAAGTCTGACCAAGTCATATTTAGTCATGGTATTTGGATATGCTCTCTACTGAGGGATTGAGAGACATTTAAATAAGATAATACGAATGAATTTGAGTGCATGAGATCCTCACCAGGTTTTGTTTTGTGATATGGGTTGTCCTTAGGCTACTTCCTATTGGCCAATAAGCCGCAAAGTGTAGGCTGTGTAGGCTTGGCACTGGCATCCTGCAGGATGCAGGTTCTTGTTGTGCGAAACAGCCTCTCCAGATATTGAAGGTAAGTTTGCATACATCTGACCCTCCACACACTTCATTAGCAGGAGCCTCGTGGCACTAGGACCTTTTTTTTTTACTCTAGACTGATGATGTTTGGTTTTTCATCATCTCTACAGTTTCCAAGATTAAAAAAAGGTTGTAACCAAAACGAATAATTATAACATATCGGAAAAAAAAAGAAAAAAATGTCTTTTACAATTCACAAGTGATCTTTATCTCAAATTTTGGTTCATTTTGCTACTGTGCTTTACCTGTCTTTTCTTGTTTAAGTTGGTTTCAGCATACCTACCTATAGTGTGTCTGTTTTTTTTTTCTTCACCCAAATATCCATTCTAGAGGATCATATGGAAAATCAGCACTTTCTTGAACATGATGAAGCTTCTACCTTATTTGGTTTTCTATAATCAATTTGATGCATGGTGGTATTGAGCGGATCCCTTTAACTGTTGTGCTTGCTTGCTTATTGGCCAGAAAGGGCCCCACATGTATTTCATCTGCTGCAGTCTTTTATGGGTGGCTTGTCGACTCCTTTGAAAGTCGATAAGCACACAGGCATACTGCTGCTTCATGGCCTTGGCTGAAGGTTATCCTGATTACTAGTACTAACTATGCACCTAATTTGATATGTAATATGTGCTAAGATACACATGAGATGTTATGTAATCTGAAAATCTTTTCCTTGTATGTGAGCTTCTTGGGGAAACCTGGACTTTCTTGAATTATTCATGACTTCTAACCCTTTTTTAATATAGTTTTTGGCTTTTATTTGCCATCTTTCTTTTGAATTAATTAAGACCAGAACTAGCAATGGATGAGCAATTGACATTTATATTGTACTTTATTGATGGTTAGGTTTATTTATTGCTAGTTGCTTTCCGTTTGCCACTAAATTCATATGAGACTTTTGTAGGAGGTGGTATTTTATGAAGATGGTGAACCTAAGATTGATGGAGAACCTGGAGATCTAAAGGTGCTTCCTGCTCCTAGTGAAATCAGAATGACTTGTTAGCACTATCAAAATTTTCTAAACTAAAAAAGTTATTAACATGAGCAGTTCATTATACGAACCGCACCACATGAACTCTTCAGAAGGGAAGGGAATGATCTTCACACGACTGTTACAATTTCATTGGTAAGGATCGTTGCCCGAACTATCCTTTTTTTTTTTTTCCTTTTCTTTTCTGGTCAATGTTTGAAATGCTGCCCAAGTCAACTAATGTAAGAACTTTATTGTGATATAACCTGCAAATTTTTATCCATTATTTTTCCATTGATTATCCTTCTTAACTCTCGGCTCCTGCTTTTCAGCTCCAAGCTCTGGTGGGTTTTGAAAAAACAATCAAACATCTCGACGAGCATTTAGTTGAAATTGGCACAAAGGTCAGTGATCTGCCGATCTTTCATGGAGTTATCTTTGAGAAATCATTATATATATCTCATAGTGAATCCTTTGAATCTCCAGGGAATCACGAAACCAAAGGAGGTGAGGAAATATAAAGGCGAAGGAATGCCCTTGCATTTCAGTACGAAGAAAGGTGATCTCTACTGCACATTTGAGGTTTTGTTCCCCAAGTCACTAACAGAAGACCAGAAGACTAAGATCAGTGCGATTCTTTCGTAAGGGATTTTTCATTTTCATTCTCTTTCGATGGATCTAACCTGGTCACACCCTTGTACCATTACAAGACGAAGGGGGAAAAAAAAAAAAATTACGGTGTACAGCCTAGTGGGTCTCCAAGAGCAGCTCATCCCATTGATGGACATTGCTTTAATTTTATGCTCCATTCCCCCTTCATTCTTCGTGGGCAACTAAATAGAACCTGTAGTGAACCTAACTGTGTGAATTATACCTAGAAGTGGTGAGCTCGATCGACCGACCAACCATTTTGTCCTTGATGCATTTTTGCTGGATGAATTGTTAGGTAAAAGAACCTATTAATAGAACAAGTCATTTTTCGGCGTTTCTACAATTAATGTAGCAAACATTACATACTTCTATTACAGGAACTTGTCATTTTCCTTGGCTTATATATATGTATGCTTTCTTAACCTCTTCCATTTGAGAAGTTGAATTCTTGATTGCTGAGCTTGTTGCATTTTTTTTTCCTTTCTAAACTTGCTTGGAGTAACCAGGGAAAGTTGTTGATTATCTAAGAACTTTGTTCCTTACATGATATGTTAACAGCAGTAAAATCATTTGTTGGGAACATCTGGAAATCTTACTCAGAAAAATGAAATAATTCATGTTTTTTTTAATTCTTTCATTGATTGAATTTATACATAAACTAGACTCGATAGTTTCAGATGAAGGTTTTTGTTTTTAAGATTATGCTTCGATATCAAAATAATCTCCAATTTTTGTACACTGTAACCATGTTGGTTGTATTACTAAGGCCTCGTTTGTTTTACTGTAATGTAATCGTAATCGTAATCGTAATCGCAACATAATCTATGAAAAAAATATTTTTTTATTTAATTACGTTGTGATTACGATTACATTACGTGAACCAAACGGGATCTAAATTGTTGATAACGAGAGAAGAATTTCATGAAAAAAAATCAATCACATATTGTCCATAACCCTTGACATCCTAGGAATAAAAAACTTGATAGTTAATAACAAAAGTAAGAATTGATACTAATAATATCGGCCTAACAAAAAATAAATTGTCACCAGATCTTGTACTGCATTTAGGCTAATATTGTTGCAAAACATTTTGTGGAAAAATATACCCTGCTTGCGAATTAAGTAAAGTTAAGAGGAATATTTAGGAGTACATGCACTACTAGATGTTGTTCGTTTGCTTGGTTTGTGATTGTGGTTGCTTTCTAAAAGCTAGCAACAGAAGCAGTTTTTGGCGAAATGTTACCAAAAGCTGACCCAAAATTGAATGGACGTTTTTTTTTTTTTATTTATAAACTGTTATTACCAAATACCTTTAGGAGGGCTTTTCGTGAAAAAAAAAATGAAGTATAGACATGATACAATCCCAAACCCAGCCAATTCATATAGCTTTTTTGTCTTCTTCTTATTTTTGTTTCAACTAGACATTATAGCCTCCAAACAATGAGGAAGAAAAAGAGAGTTCAATCAGGTGCTTGCTTCTAAAAAGAAAGTAAGGTTCAAACTGGCCCAACTAATTTCATTAAGAAAAAGAATGGAACAATATACAAGTACATCATGAACAAGCAAGGTATGAACTCACTCACTCTTTCGTCTTTTTCTTTCTGACAGTTTTGTTCAACTTCATTCAAGTTACTGTAACTTGTGCTTGTAGTTAACATCTCAAACCAACAGCAAAGAGAAGCATGATATGTGCTTTAGCTTTGTCAAGATGAAGCAAAAGTTGGGAACGAAGTATGAAAATCGTTTCCCCAAACTAAAATGACTGCGAGAGAATTAATAAAAAACACGTAAAATCAATTTGCCAAAATTACAGACCGAGTCCAATCCTGAAAAATCTTCACTGTTGAATTAGAGTATTACAACATTTACAAGCTTCTCACTGATTCAAATTGAAAATGTATTACAAATTTATTGCATATTTATTGATTAATCAGAGTTGTAGAATATTAAGAGGACATATTTGATGGACAAGCTCAAGTGGGTCTCATCATTGCATTTTGGACCAAAAGTATTGGAAATCTTACCCAGAAAATTGAAATAATTCACTTTTCATTATCTTTCATTGATTGAATTTATACATAAACCAGGCACCGATAGTTTTATATGAAGGTTTTTGTTTTTTAGACTATGCTTCCATATCGGAAAAAAAAGCTCTGATTTCTGTATACTCTAGTGCTGAAAGTCGACTTTATGTATGACTAAATTGTTTATATTGAGGGAGAAGAATTTCATGAAAAATCAATCACATATTGTCCAAAACCCTTACTCTCCGAAATTTACGCAAAAACTTAAAACTAATAAGAATTGATACTAATAAACTTGGTCTAACAAAAAATTATGTATGTCACCAGTTTTTGTAGCTATTCTTGCAAAACTTTCAATGTTAAAAAAAAATACATCCTGCTTGCGAATTAAGTAAAGTTAGGATATAAGAGGAATATTTAGGAGTACACTACTACATGTTGTTCATTAGCTTTGTTTGTGATTGGGGTTGCTTTCTAAAAGGTGGCAGCATAAGCAATTTTTGACAAACGGTTACCAAAAGCTCACGCAAAGACTTTTTAATAATAATAAAAAGAAGTAGACACGATAAGCAATTCCAAACCCTGTCTATTCTTTTTAATAATAAAAAGAAGTACACTATATTGTCCGAGGTCTCTAGCCTAGTGGTATTAGAGCGGACATCCGGAGGGGCCGGCAAGGTTCGAGCCCCCCAATTGCGTGTGTGCGTGTGATTTCAAAAAAAAAAAAAAACCCTGTCTATTCATTAGGAGTGAGCAAATACCGACCAATACCGATTAAAAAAATTTTCAAAAATTAAACTGAAATTATGTACCGATATCGAATTGCCGAACAAACTAAAATATGGTATAATGGTAGTGATAACGGTTTGATTACAATACCCACCCACCCCCCTGCTATCTTCGGTGCGCGTGCCACGGCCCATGACGCGTCCTGGCCGCGCGCCAGCACCCATGGCGCGTCGTCACGCGCTCTATCACCCCTGACGGGTTGTTACTCGATCTGCAATTTCTCTAAACTTCACTTTTTTATAATTTAGATAAAAAATTTTACCCTATATGAAAATTTCTGTTGAGGAAATGATCTAGGAGCTTGGGATGGAGTGAAACATTTGTCTTCCATATAAAAAAAATTGAAAATAAAGTGAGTTACTCTAGTTTTCCCTTGAGAGAGAGAATATTTTTTTAAGGTGTCATTTTCTTCGGACTGACAAACAACATCTACGAGAAAATTCGAACCGTGATCATTCCCACGAATCCATCGGTGTACCTCCGGTGTACCTTGCTTTTTCTTGTTTTTGTTTCAACTAAACATTATAGCCTCCAAATAATGAGGAAGAAAAAGAGAGTTCAATTAGGTGCTTGCTTCTAAAAAGAGTATGCTTCAGACATACCCAACTCGTTTCATTAAGAAAATGAATGGAACAATCTACAAGTACATCATGAACAAAGCAAGGTATGAACTCTCTCTCTCTCTCTCTCTCTCCAATATACAAGTACATCATGAACAAGCATGGTATGAACTCTCTCTCTCTCTCTCCCTCTCTCTCTACAATATACCAGTACATCATGAACAAGCAAGGTATGAACTCACTCTCTCTCATCTTTTTCTGTCTGACAGTTCTGTTTTATTCAAGTCTTGTGTGTAGTTAACATCTCAAGCCAACAGCAAAGAGGAACATTATATGTGCTTTAGCTTTGTCAGAGATAAGGCGAATGTTGGGAACGAAGCGCATAAACGGTTAAAATTACAGAAAAGTCAAAATACAAACACAAACCAATTTTTAACGTGCAAAATATTGGCTGAAAAAAAATTAAGGGACGGTCGGAGTCCAAACCTGAAAAATTTTCACTATTGAATTAGAGTATTACAACATCAACATCTAGAAGTTTCTCACTGATCCAACTGGATCATCACAACTACCTGGACGATGAAAATGATTATAAATTTGTTTCATATTTATTGATTAATCTGAGTTGTAGAATGTTCAAGAGGACATATTTTATGGACATGCTCAAGTGGGTCTTATCATTGCAATTTGGGCCAAAAGTATTGTAAATCTTACTTAGAAAATTGAAATAATTAACGTTTTTATCTCTTCATTAATTGAATTTATACATAAACCAGATCCCGATAGTTTCAGATGAAGGTTTTTGTTTTTTAGATTATGCTTCAATATTGAAAAAGTTTTATTTCTGTATACTGTAGTGCTGAAATTCGACTATATGTTTGACTAAATTGTTTATAATGGGGGAGAAGAATTTCATAAAAAATCAATCGCATATTGTTAGAAATTTATGCAAAAACTTGAAACTTATAAGAATTGATACTAATAATATCGGTGTAACAAAAAAATTGCGTATGTCACTGGTTTTTTAGCTATTGTTGCAAAACTTTTTAGGGAAAAAAAAAATACCATGCTTGCGAATTAAGTAAAGTTATGATAGAAGATGAATATTTAGGAGTATAATACTACTTCATGTTCGTTATCTTAGTTTGTGGATGGGGTTGCTTTATAAAATGTGGTAGCATAAACAATTTTTGACAACCGGTTACCAAACAATTATGCTATTTGGCTCCCAAAATATTTGGGTGATATCATCTCCCATTATGTAGCATCTGACATGACAGCTGACGTAACAGCTAACATGACAAATTTAACCCAAAAAATAATTATCCAATTGTTTTTAATGTTAATGTTAATGTTATTGTTAATATTAATGTCAATATTAATATTAATATTAATTTTAATTTTAATCTTAATATTAATTTTAATATTAATATAATTTTAATTTTAATGTTAAGGTTAATCTTAATGTTAATTTAATGTTGATATTAATATTAATATTAATGTTAAATTTTGTCATGTCATCAACTATTTCATATGCCACATATTGGGAGATAACATCAAACAAATATTTTGGGAGCCAAATAGTAATTTTGTTTACCAAAAGCTCACTCAAAGACTTCTAATAATAATAATAAATAAAGTAGACAGGATAAGCAATTCCAAACAAAGAGGAGGAAGAAGAGAGTTCAAGTAGGGACTTGCTTCCAAAGAGAAATTGTAGAAAATATTTCATTAAGAAAATTAAATTTTTGAACATGATGTGAATCACACATGCAACCTTTTAAACCAGAGACGAGCGCATTGCTGTTACACCACCAACAATGAATAAAGTTTTGAAAGCTGTGTATTACAATAACAATAACAATAAAGTACTCTATCTATTATTTTTTATACTAAAGTAACATACGTTTTAATTACTGTGTATTACAGTTTCTGTGCTAACTTTCCGTCCATGTGCTAACAGAAAGCTGATGTGGCAAGACAACTCTTAAACTAAGTGTACACGTGTGCAGTCCACATGTACTGCGGGGCGGCTCGGGTGGGAGTTGCGCCTCGACCGGCTGCCTCATGGACCTCAACCTGCTCTGCCCTTCGGACCTGAAGGTGGCGACGTCGTCCGAAAGGAGGGGACCGTCGCGTGTCGGAGCACCTGCGAGGCGTTCGGCTCATCGGAGTACTACTGCAGAGGGGACTACGGGAACGTCGTCGCGTGCAGGCCGTCGGCGTACTCGTAGTTCTTCAAGAACGCGTGCCCCAGGGCCTACAGCTACGCGTACGACGACTCCACGTCGACGTTCACCTGCGCCGGCGCCGACTACGTCATCACTTTCTGTCCCAGCATGACGACCACGTAGAATAATTAATACTCGACCCTCCTCTTCGTTGTCTTCTTCGTCATCAAAGTCGAGTCGGCTCAGAGTTTCTAACCGTGTGATGCAAATCTTGTGGATTTGGCAGCCATAAGTCGGGACAGCAGGGCGGCAACGGAACAGCTAGCGGGCTGCCGCTGGTCAACGAGACGATGGTGTTCCTCGGCGGTGACGAAGTCGAAGATTGTTCCATGGCGGCGCCGTCGTCATTAGTGACGAGCCTCGCGCTGGTTTGCCTGCTGATCCCTCGTCTCTCTTCAGCCTTGTCTTCTCGTCTGGTCTTGATCTTGGAAGAGAGAGAGAGAGACAGGTCTCTCTGGTCAAATATAGTTATTGACTTTTGGTTGTACGCATGGATTGTACACTTAGTTTGAAGACCTGTCTTGCCACGTCTGATTTCTAAGACTGGAACGAAAAGTTAGCACAGGGACTGTAATACTCAGTAATTAAAACGTATGTTACTTTAGTGTAAGAAATAATAGATAGAGTACTTTATAGTTATTAGGACCTTAGTTGGAGTACCACCCAAGTAATTGAGTCATTCTACTAGACTCTGGCACATAATATTTTGTAGGACTTAATATTTCGAAACTTCTTTCTCTTGCTCCAATTCTCTACAACTTTCTTTCTCGTAATGTAATGTTTTAAGAGACTTTATTTAACTATCTTTACTTCCAGACAGCTATACTACTTGAGAATGAGATCCTAATTTTCGGAACAACTAGATATCCCTCGAAGTTATACTGTTAAGCCGGCGGCTTATACCACCAATAGGTGGAGTGGACGTGGGTCCGAATCTTAGTCCGACCAAAATAAAAATAGAAATGGAAGGGAAATCTTCATGTTACTAGTTCAAGATAGCACGATCATTAATGACTTGTCTTATAATAAAAAAAACCCTCAATGATTCATGTTTCTCAGATACGGACGTATTTGATATGCGATACATGACTGATTATACATCCCTGATATTTCTAGGATACGTCTTTTTGAGTATATTAAATTTCATTTTATTTTTTAATTTTAGATACATATTAGGTACATGTTGATATGTTAAAACGATTATAAAAGAAAATTTAGACCCACTACCCATTACATCATCCAAATCCCCGAAACTAAGTTAACCCAAGATAAAAAAAAAATCTAATTGGTTTGGTTTGGTTTTGGACAGCGATGTGATTTAGATTTAAATTTTAGTAGGTATATGTTCAAGGATTATGATTAGATTAATTATGAAATGATTAGATTTAAATATGTTAGATTTGGATTGATTAGATTATGGTCTAATTCGATTTGATGGTATGATTTTTCATATTTGGTTGGTCTCTAGATAAGGAAAGGTTTGTCATAGACTTGAAATTTTTATGCTTACTTAATCAATAAATTAATAATCAGGTTGGACCGGGATACAAGAAAGGAAATGAACTTTTAATTCAAAAATAAGTTTTAGATCCTAGAAAAATACCAAATGACCTTAGAAAAATTCTTCAAAATATCCTTAGAAAAATAATTCTTTCAAACAATAAGCCCTCAATTTTTTTTGTTAACCCCTCCCATTTGGGAGGATGAAAAAAAATAGACAAACCAAGATTAAACTTTCCCTCACTTAACCCCGAACAACCGGAGTTGGCCCATGAGGTCCGATATTGAACTGGACCTATATGTCTTAAAAGAGAATTCTCATGTAATGCCCGAACTAATCCAAATTATCTATACCACATGATCCCACCTCCTAACCGATGTGGGACTAAATTACCAACTCCATTGTCACCCCCCATTTGAGTGCTCAACCGGAAACGAGACACAATCCAACATTTTTTCCCTCACTTAGGTGCTCGGATGAGATTTGAACTTGACGATTATGTTAAACAGCTTGCATTAATGTACCAAAACTTAAATAGTGTGATGAAATATTCTGACAAAATAAGTGTTTTTCTTCTAATTATATTGTTAATGTTCATGAATATGATTTGTAAAAATCTATTTTTTGATTTTATTTTTTCATATTTAAGCAGTGACTTATGGCCTACCGGTCAAAGAAACATGCGCAGACAGATTGAGGAAATGATTGAGTACCTGGGGATGCATGGATTGAACATTTGTCTTTCGTATTAAAATTTTTATAAAATAAATGAGTTACTTTAGTTTTCCTTTGGGAGAGGGAAAGAATGTATGCCTTCCTTGTTAGAGAGGAAATTCCTTTACTTTCAGGATGTTATATCACAACTTCTTCATGCTTCTTTCTTTCTTTCTTTCTTTCTTTCTTTTTGTATTTCAATATTATGATTACAAGAATATACATTCACAACGTAAAAGAGTTGTCATTTCTTCCAACATCAGTAGAAAGAAGTTTCAACAAATTCATCCCACGAAACATTCTGCAAGACGGTCTAGCGGAAGTATTACATGCTATCCTAAATTTCTTTTTTAAAAAAGAATATTTTATATGCTAAAAAAAAGTTTACAGAAATAGAGGCAGGAGAAAGAAGTTTCAGCAAATTCATCCCACGAAACATTCCGCAAGACGGTCAGACCGAGTTCGTGCCAAAAAAAATATAATTAAAACTTGAACCCAACGTGAATCAAATATGCAACCTACTAAACCAAAATCAGACGTGTTACCATTACATCACAAACTCATTAATTATTTAAAGAGAAAATACATAATTATGCAAGAATTTTGTCAGACTATCTGGCGGAATTTGTGCATGCTCAGATTCCACAAGACCGCATGGCAGAACATTTTGTAAGTTTAATTTTTTTTTGAAACATCTTATTCTTGCTCCCATTTTTATAAACTTAATTTCTTTCGCCATATAAAATTTTCTGATAAAAAAACTCTATAATAGAGCATTCTCCTAAGTGGGAGCACGTCTACTAAGGAGTTTGTAAGTGTTTACCATGAATTATTTGTTGGGCAGAATTTTCAACGCATGCAAATCAGAAGAAGTAAAAATAAGAACAAGAATTAAGAGTATGGATTCGAGACACGTTACAATGTTGTACTTAGAATAGAATTTCGTCCCCACGAACAATGCAGCGGGTTCCAGGCGATCTATCCCCGAGATACAACGAATCCTTCGATCCACAGCACCGTGCACCCGGTAGTGAATATCACGACCGATCATAGCCTTGCCCGGAGGAGAAGTTGAACAGAAGAGAGGTTCTGGTTGCGTTTCTCTTTGTGCGAACAGCCTTTCGGACGAGCTCGATCGAGAGAGAGAGAGAGAGAGAGAGAGAGAGAGAGAGAGAGAGAGGATTTTTCGTATCAAAACAGATAAACTGTTCTGTTTTTAAAATCTCTGTTTGTTCGTGGCCAGAATAAATCTCCCGCGATCCACAAATTCCGTAATGGGATTACTTGATAACAGGTCTACGGAAGACTAGGCAACCGAGCCAAATGATTCAAAAATTTAATCAAATAAAATTAAAAAATGAATTAGAAAATTACCTTTATACCCTTGGTCCGGTCTGCGGCGCGCAAGCGTGCGACAAACAAACGCGTCAAAAACACGAATTAAATCACCCACCCACTTGTGTGTTGGATGGGATGTGGCCCATCCCTTACAAAACTCACTTATCCACTAAGGAGAATAAAACATTATATGCAAAGGATAACTTTCTCTCCTTTTCCATGTGGGACTAAAAGAAAGGATAAAAGAAAGGATCCCTTTTTGAATCACCTTTGAGTTGCTTTCCAAACAACAAAACCAACATTATTCAGTTCCAATATACTTCTCTTGCTCCCATATTTCAAGTTCTTTAGTTACTTTGATAACCTACGAGGAGAATATACACATCAAGCCAATGTAATATCTTATGTATTTGTGTTTCAAATAAGTTCTACACTGCTTTAGTGCATATCCTATCAAAAGTTGCATATGTTCGAGCTAGTGTTCTTTAAGATTCTAGCAGATTCATTGATTTCACTTTCTCTCTTTTGACATTCCATGAAATTTGTTTTTAGAATAGAGAATTTTTTTTAATCCCATGGGATAGGTTTTTTTTAAAAGAGAGATTTATTTCTTTAAGTCCGATATCAATATGTTTGTTTTAAAAAAATAGAGAAATAGATTTATTTTTTGCTTTTTAAAAATATAGATAGATTTGTTTTTTAAGTTCGATAGCTATCGGTTTGTTTTCTTTTAAATAGAGACAGATTTGCTTTAAAAAAAAAGAAAAAAATACCTATTATTTCTGCTCCAAATCTCTCTCTATATATATTAGGGATATTTTAGCAAAAGTCTCTATTACAAATATAAAAACTAGCAAATGCTCCCATTATGCGTAAAATAATCAAAATTTAGGTTAAAATAGTGGGGGCATATCTTAAAATTTTAAATGTTGCATACAAAGAAGTGAAGGCATTTGCTAAATTTTTAAATAAGTGAGGGTATATGCTAGTTTTCATATGTGTAATGGGAATATTTGCTAAAAAAATTCATATATATATATATATGTTAGTCCCGGGGCTTGATCAAAGATGGAAAAACAGATGCAATCGAGATCTGAGATGTCCCACAAAACTTTGCAGAGAGCAAACTCAAGATCTACGAAGGTACACAAAATCAAATAGCCAAATTACAATCTGAAGGAGGGAAAAAGAGAAGAGAAGATCTCTCGTTCTTCCTTGCAAACGTGTTGCAATTGGGACAGAACGAGTTACAATAAAACTCGAGAGAGATTAGAAGAAGAACAATATTGGGGTGTCAAAACACCGTTGCTCAAAG
This sequence comes from Iris pallida, assembly GCA_029216955.1. Taxonomy (NCBI): domain Eukaryota; kingdom Viridiplantae; phylum Streptophyta; class Magnoliopsida; order Asparagales; family Iridaceae; genus Iris; species Iris pallida. The sequence goes on along the minus strand of JANAVB010040218.1, from coordinate 29,416,030 downwards.
CAAGATTCGTCCCACACGATCTGCTTCCAGGAACCAGCAAGTTGAAGAACTTGTGGAACGCTCGAAGTCACCTCTGTTCAGACTCCTCGGATGGACTTGCAATGGCGGCAGCAACTCTCTCTCTCTTTCTCCTTTTCTGACTTGCAATTTTCGTGGTAGTCACAAAGGAGGCCAGAAGAGAGTATTTATAGAGAGAGGGTGGAAACCCTAGCCGCCTCTTCAGTTATGGAAAGATTGAATCAAATCCCAAAAGAGCAACGAGATTTAATTCAAATCCCACGAAATTAATTCAAATCCCACAAAGATAGGATCTGAATTAATTCAAATCCCACAAAGATAGGATCTGATTTATTCGCATTGATTCAGCCTTTCCATAATTGATTTGTAATCTGCACAGTCAGCGGATCCCTCCATGCGGCAGCAGCAGCAGCCTGGCCGCATGAGCCTAATGGCCGCATGGACCGCATGGACCGCATGAGCCGCATGGACCGCATGGACCGCATGTGCCGCATGAGCTGCATGGACCGCATGTGCCGCATGAGCCGCATGAGCCGCATGGACCGCATGGACCGCATGAGCCGCATGTGCCGCATGTGCATGGACCGCATGGACCGCATGAGCCGCATGGACCGCATGAGCCGCATGTGCCGCATGTGCCGCATGAGCCGCATGAGGCCGCATATGAGCCGCATGAGGCCGCATATGAGCCGCATAAAGACCGCATGACTGCTGACGTGCTAAGTGCAAAGTGCGCCAACAAAATGCCACATTACGCCTCATGAGCCCATGAGCCCGAGCCCGAGCCCGAGTCCGAGTCCGAGTCCGAGTCCGAGTCGCTAAGCCCCGTTGGGACTTAGCTCCAAATGGAATTTAATCCAAGAGAATGACAAAAGCATTAATGCTTAATCCTTGGAGCCTTATTCTTACCTCCTAGTAAAATCACCCACATGGTTCCCTCCTTAGGGTCACCACCCCATGTGCATCTCTCAACAACACACCCAAGTATATATGTTGAGATAACTCATGGTGCTTTTCCAATATGGGACTAAAATTTTACAAGGCATGTTGAGAGCAAGCTCTCTCCATGTAAATAAAGCACCAACAATCCCCCACATATCACAACATATATATGTGTCCAGGGTTGAGCGTTCCCCACAGTAACTGTCTATTTTGCATTAGGATAGATGTCGCTGACGACTTGAATCTTTCCGCATGGGTTAAATAACAATGTGATACAAGAATGGACTACGCCTTGAATTCTGCACCACAATTGTAATTCTTTCCACTCACAAAGTGTAGTTACGTGTGCTTCTGGCTGCACATTAAAGGCCCTGTGCCAGCCTGGTTTCAGTGTATAATTTTGGGCGTCTACAAGTTTACCCTCAAGAGACGGCCTGATATCTCTTTTCATACACTATAGGTGAGTTCTTTATTAAAGAGATATGGCATGAAGCCTTGCGCTTCCTTGCGGTGCTACGCCGCTATGACATGGCCTGAAGCCGAGGCATTACCCCTACCTGGGAACCTCATCGTAGTGTCATACTACTGTAGCATGAGGTCACAAGCCTCTTTGTAGTGCCAAACTACCCAGCATGAAGCCTAAGGCTTCCTTGCGGTGTTACGCCGCAACGACATGGCTTGCAATGCCGAGGCTTTACCCCTACCTGGGTACCTCATCGTGGTGTCGTGCCACTGTAACATGGGGCCATCCTCCCCTTTGTAGTGCTGTCTACAACTCTTTAATTACGATAAACAGCATTAGGCTACCTGCCTATTTGCGGTGCTACGCCGCTATGACTTGGCTTGCAAAGCCGAGGCATTACCCCTACCTGGGAACCTCATGGTGGAGTCATCCCACTGTAGCATGGAGTTTCACTCCTTGTAGTGCTGCTCTACCGTGCTTCCTGTAAAGCACACCAGACATTCACTCTGCCTGAGAACTCATTAAGGCGTTTAAGCCAACCTTCCACAGGATCTGTTTTTTCCGCAGAAAAATACATAGTAGACAACAGTGGTTATGGGTCCGTATCCCTTCCATGTTCCATAGAACAAGTACCCACCGTTACCTGATAGTTTTCCAGTCAGTGATCCTCCTTTGAACCAAAAGTTAGATGCCTAGTAGATTTCTCTTTGAACTAATAGCATAAAACTTTTATGGTAGGATTACAAAGACATACTATCAGAATGCCTTCAAGCCCATTCACTACCAAAAAAACCTACTTTAGCGACGGCCAGATCCGTCGCTTATCCGTCGGTAACATAAATTACCGACGTAATGGCGACGGATATTTGATGAAAATGGCCGTCGGGAAAACCGTCGTCGCTAAAAAATGTCCGTCGCTAAGCCGTCGGACAAATAATTATCCGACGGACTAGCGACTGGTTAGCGACGGTTGTCTTTCACCTACTTAGCGACGGATTAGCGACATGTTCCCGTCGGTTTACATGCCATATAATATTAAAATATCCGTCGCTAATCCGTCGTCAATATGTCGGTAAAAGCGTATCAGAGAGGTTCCTGATACGCAAAATCAGTCGCTATTCCGTCGCCATTCCGTCGTTAACCTCGATTTTATAGCGACGGATTAGCGACGGGTAGGGCGTCGGCCTGGTTCTGGAAAGCTTCCATATTTCCAGAACCATGTCGACGGATAATTGGTCGCTCATCCGTCGCTAGTCCGTCGTCATCCTCGACAGATTAGCGACGGACTAGCGACCAACTATCCGTCGCTAAGTCTCTGGAAACCTACTATATTTCCAGAACCATGTCGACGGATTCGCCGTCGCTAGGCAGTCGCTATTCCGTCGGTAACTGCAAAATATTTTATATCACCCAGTTAGCGACGGATAGTCCGTCGCTCTTCCGTCGGTAACTGCAAATATTTTATATCACCCAGTTAGCGACGGATATTCCGTCGCTCTTCCGTCGGTAACTGCAAAATATTTTATATCACCCAGTTAGCGACGGATATTCCGTCGCTCGTACGTCGGTAACTGCAAATATTTATATAATCCGTCGCTAATTAGTCGCTAGTTCCGTCGCTAAATGTAACATCAATTAAAAAAAATTACAGAAACATTCTATTTCCTTTTCGTAAATATTACACATTCATAATATCCAATATCCAAACATCCATGTACGATCAACAAATATCCAAATATCCATCCAAACATACATGTACGATCAACAAATATCCAAATTCATGATATCCAATATCAAATATCCAATAACAAATATCCAAATATCCAAATTCATAATATCCAAATATCCAAATTCATAATATCAAAAAATAGTACAAATATTATTTTTCCGGAGATGGATCGCGTGGTCGTCTCGGCGCCGCCTCGGCTCTGCGGATGTACTCTTCCACCATGTACGCCGGCACCTGGGACAACACATGCTCTGGAAGCGTGCGGAGCTGCTCTGCCGACATCATGTTCATGAGCCCAATGAGCGCAGTATCCGGTACCAGGCGGACCTCGGCATTACGGTCAAATGAATAACGTCCAGGGTCGGAAGGACCGGCAACCGCAGTAGACGTACCGGGAGCAGACGGATCCGGACCGGGAGCAGAAGGACGCGGAAGGCGCTCCAGCACATCCGACATTAGACTCCGCATTTCCGATATATCGGAGGTGAGAGTCGCAAGCTGCTCCCTCATATCGTCCGACGGGGGCGCGGGAGGAGGCGGGGGCGGTGGATATCTCGGAGTCGCGCCCTGCAACGACGCCGCCATGGAACCTACGCCGTAGACGCGCCCTTTATTAAAGCCGCCGACAGACTCTACGAACACGTCGTCGTAGCGAGCGGCCATAGAAGAGGGCGTCTGGGTGGGCGTCGTTTCGTCGACAACCTCGGCAGGGGGCTCAATCTGACTAAGGGCCTCACGATATGCAGCCTATCCAATGAATGTGTTTATACTATAAGTTTTCCTAAGTTATAATCTAAATCCTATGTTTCCCTAAGTTATAATTTGAATCCTACGTTCACCTAATTAAGTTAACAATAATTATATTACTAATATAAATCTCATAAACGTAATTACTTACATCAGTCGCCTGGGCCCTCGCGTCGACGAAGCTCCCGTCTGCCCGCCTCTTGTGTGTATGCAGGAATACATCGTAGGCGGTGACCGACTCCGGCTCTCTCCCCTCCTTTACCGTCTGTCGTGCCTGCATACGAAATATACGTCGAATTTAATTAACTACCTATATTAATAGTACCGAATTTAATAGTGAAATGAATTTGCGGTATCTCACCAAATCTGCACGCGTCGCTGCGTGGGGCTTTGAACCTCCCGTATGCAGAGCAGCGACCTGTCTGCTCGCCTTCGCTTTCTCTGATTTCTTCCTGTACTGAGCAGTATTCATCTTATCCAACATCTGCTCGTAGTACTCCTCCCGGAGCCACTTCTTCCTCGAATGCGCCGTACGAACGTCGTACACCGCATCCCGTATCTTCTTCCCGGCGGCGGCTTTGTAGGCCTTGCGAATCAACTCCTCGCGATGGGGGGGCCACCAGAACGTCGTCTGACATACAAATTAAATTATCACGTAATTAAAAAATTAGTGGATTAAAGAATAATTAATAATTAACCAAAAGATATATATATACCTTCATCTCCTCGAGCCAGACGTACTGCATGTTCTGAGGCACCTCAGAAAAATTGAGGTAGGGGCCATGGTAGTTTTCCCGGATAATTTGCCCGAGTATCCGGGCAGCATCAAACGGGAAAAACCTACAAATAAAGCAAAGACTGGATTATTAACTTGAATAAATGAAACAAATTTAATAAATTAACTTAAATTTACTTACGTATCACCCGCGGGCCATAGCTCTCGTCGGTTCTCGCCTATCGGCCTCTCTGGAGGCGTCGGAGGATCCGCGGGTCCGCGGATGTACTCACCGGTAGCAGGATGAAGCTGAATCCGGGGGTACTCCGGAGCCCACCCTGCAGTAACTGATGGTGTACCCGCTGGTGCATCCGGGGGCGGAACGGATCCGCTAGCGGATGGAGTCTCAGGCCTCGATGAAGATGAAGGTAGCGCAGAGGTAGATCGACGGCGGGAAGAGTCTGTGGCCGGGCTCTCCAGGTCGGGATCGGAGGACTCTATATCCGGGGAATGTGGAAGGCGACCACGACCGCTACCACCACGACCGCTACCACCACGACCGCTACCACCACGTCCACCACGGCCAGTGCCGCTACCACCACGCCCACCACGGCCAGTACCGCCACCACCAGCACCACCACGGCCAGTACCGCCACCACCAGCACGAGTGGTAGTGACCATGACCTGTAAATAGAACACATAAATATAATTAACAATATAGAAGTATAAATGAATATAAAACTGAACTAAAATATATATACCAGCAGGGCGGCGAGTGCCGTCAAGACAATGAGAACTAAGAGTGCCATCTGTAAAAAGAAAATCATACAATAAGTAGATGATCGAACGACAAAAACATAAACTGAAATAAGAATGTGTCAGTCTAAACTGAATTCACTAAGTTAGTTGTAAGTGCTTCTAATATATACCGATATTTAATCTAATCATCGTTATCGTCCTCGTCCTCATCGTCATCGTCATCGTTCTCATCCTCATTCTCATCGTCGACTTCATCTATATCATCATCCTCATCGTCGACTTCATCTGTATCATCATTCTCATCCTCATCCTCATCCTCTTCTTCTTCTTCTTCTTCTTCTACTTCTTATTCAGGCTCAATACTTGGGACAAGACGCCTCTTTCTCCCCTGGTTGACAGCTAAGTCTTGTATATCAACCTCTTCCTCCCCTCTATTTTCCTCAGCATGAGGTATATCGACATCTTCCACGTCCATGGTATCCGACTGTTGTCCCATGTATTGGGGCTTCTCGATCTGGTCCTCTTGGTATGCTGGGTCTCCAACGTTGAATGTATTTCTAGATTTAATCTTGCATACTGCCCACCAGTCAAATCGATCTCTACGACGCCTTGGGTAGCTTGTATAGTAGACTTGAACAGCCTGACTTGCTATCGCAAACGTGTCGGACCCTCTATACCTCCTGCGATGATTTATATCGACGAATCCAAATTGTTTATCGATTCTCCAATCGATATTTGGTCTCGTATCGAACCACTCACATTTGAACATCACAATATGCATATCATATGGGGCACTATATTGTAAATCTACAATCTCCCGAAGCACTCCATAATAGTCAAAGTCCGGCTCGTCGTCATAGATGGTGCCTCTTATGCAAACACCAGAATTCTTGGTATCGAAGCCGTCATTGAGAAATTCGGCATTTATAGCATGCTGAGTTGACTTAAACTTGAAGCCATTAACGACATAGCCTGACAAAGTCTTTGCATGCTTCTTCGGTCCCAATGCCAAATAACGAATGCTCTCATTTATGAGTGTTGTTTCAGGCAATAAAACCTGTAAACATGTATTGATAATTTAAATATTTTAGCTGCATATATTTTAATGGTAGCCGCATAACATATTATCTCAATTACTTACGTATTTACGAAACCAGGACGGAAACGTACAATCAACCTCTCTTTGAAGTCCCTCATCTGTAATATATGGTGTCCTCATTTTGACTTCACCTCTAAATACACTGTTAGAGAGAATAAAAATAAGTGTAGTCACTTAATTCACCAAATTAGAGATTATAACGAGGCGTAGTCACTTACTTCTCCAAATCTCTCACTTCTTGTATGTCACAATTTAACAAGACATATCGGTGAGCGGTATCATACTCATCGTCGGTCAACCACCGTTTCTTACTAGCCCCAATAGGCTTGCCCCTTAAATTGAATATACCTCCATCCTCAACGTCTTCTTCATTCCTTTGAGGTCTATTTCGATTTGTCTCGACATGAGTATCGAAATAAATGGAGCAGAAATTTGACACCTCCTCGATAAGATATGATTCGCATATCGAAGCCTCTATATGAGCCTTGTTGCCAACTTTCTTCTTTAGATGGTGTAGGTACCTAAAGAGACAAATTATCTTGAGAATTAACAATGAATTGTAAAATGCACTTAAATTTTACTTAAATTATATCGATTTTTATTTACCTTTCAAAGGGGTACATCCATCGATAATGAACAGATGCACCGACACGGGCTTCGTATGCTAGATGAATCGGTAGATGCTCCATGCTGTCGAAAAAGCCCGGTGGAAATATTTTCTCTAACTTGCAGATTGTTAAGACAATCTTCTCCTCAAGTTGTACCATATGTTGCACCGTCAGCTTAGTTGAACAGATATCCCTGAAGAATGTAGACAGCTCGGCCAACGGAACCCATACAGCAGAAGGTAACAACTCTCTCAAAGCAATGGGCAATAATCTTTCCATAAACACGTGGCAGTCGTGACTCTTCATTCCCGTTAGCTTGCGTTCATTGAGATCAACGCATCTAGACAAATTCGAAACATAGCCGTCGGGAAATCTTAAATTAGATATCCACTTGCAGATTATTAATCTATCTTCCTTGCTCAATGTGTATGGCGCTATAGGCTTACTTAATTGTCCACCAGCACCCCTTTGTATCAAGTTCAGATGAGGACGCTTGCATATCTCGGCTATGTCTTGTCTTGCTTTTGGATTGTCCTTCGTCTTTCCTTTAATATCCATTACGGTATTGAAGACATTATCGAACACGTTCTTTTCGATATGCATGACATCAAGATTATGCCTTATAAGATTATCTTTCCAATAAGGCAAGTCCCAGAAGATACTCCGTTTGGTCCAGTTATGGCTTTGTCCGAACCCCTCGACACGATGGTTCGATGGATCTTCCATTGCGGTGGGCAATTCCTTTACAGCTTCCCAAATATCGTATCCCGAAAATCTGGCAGGAGGTTGAGAAAATTCTTGTTTTCCATATCTGAACGCGTCCTTATTCTTTCTCCAAGGATGGGTCGCGGGCAGAAATTGACGGTGACAGTCAAAAAAAGAAGTTTTTCCTCCATGCCTAAGGCGGAACGCCTTACTATTTTCCATGCATATCGGACAAGACATGTTGCCGTGCGTACTCCATCCCGACAGCATACCGTATGCTGGAAAATCATTGATTGTCCACATGAGTGAAGCTCTCATCTGAAAGTTCTGTTTCCTGGAAATATCATAGGTCGTGACGCCGATCTCCCACAGTTGTTTCAGCTCATCCACCAACGGCTGTAAATATATATCGATGTTATTCGTCGGATTTTTAGGACCGGGTATGATAGCTGTCAGAAACATATAAGGAGTCTTCATACACATCCATGGTGGCAGATTGTAAGGGGTAAGAATGACCGGCCAGCATGAGTACTGAGATCCCGACTGTCCGAAAGGGGCGAAGCCATCAGCACATAGCGCCAGGCGTACATTTCTAGGCTCTGCAGCAAAATCTGGATGACACAAATCAAAATGTTTCCACGCCTCTCCATCCGAAGGATGTGACAATTCTCCTTCGTCCTTTATGCGTTCTTCGCTGTGCCACGTCATGTGTTCTGCTGTATATAGAGACATATACATCCTCTGCAAGCGCTTCGTGATCGACAAGTAATGCATATACTTGTAAGGACGTCATTTTTTAGTCGACTTTCCTTTTCCCTGTACTGGCTTGTAACGATCCGCATTACAGAAGCTGCAACTTTCTGATACGCAATTCTCTTTGTAGTACAACATGCATCCGTTGCGACAACAATCTATCTTCTCGTACCCCAGTCCCAGTTGTCGGACCATCATCTTTGACTTGTAGAAGTTTTTTGGTAGCTCTTTTGATTCCTTCGGTAACACCTCCTTGATTACTTCTGTGATCCGATTATAGCAAGCTTGTGGCAAGTTAAAATCAGACTTTATGTTCAACAACCGCATCGTCACTGACAGTGCGGAATGAGTCTCACAACCAGGATATAGAGAAGTATCTGCGTCCTGAAACATGTCATAGAACTCCTTCGCCTCGGGATTAGGATCCTCCGGATCAAAATTAGGCCCTACCGCATCATACACCATATCTCGTGCAAGGTTCTGCAGATCTCCATAAACAACAGAGCATCCGTGGTCTTCGATGACATCCGTTGCAGCATTATCATCAAAAGCATAAGTAGCAGCTTCCGCAGCCTGTCTTTCCGAATATAGTTCACCTTGCGATGACCACAGGCCGTAATTACGTACGAAACCCTTACGGGTCAAATGATCTCTCACAGTCACCACTTCTTCGTAACGTCTATTGTGACATTTAACACATGGACACTTAATTTTGTTACCGTCCATGTACTGAGCTTTGCTCATTGCATAATTAAGAAATACTTCCACGCCTGCCTGAAAATCGTCACTCACACCAATTCTACTCTCGTGTTGCCGTTTGTACATCCATGTACGATCAACAAAATAACGACTCATCCTCAATTTGGATGTGAAAATCTGTATCGTAAGACAAACTAAACATAAGAATAGCCCGATACCGATACTCATAAATTTGGATTAGGGTTAGGATGTTAGATATAAGTGAACTAGGTGATGTAGAGTACAATATAGGGAACTGTGAATGGACTGAAAGTTGCACATGAGAAGGTTCAATGAAGGGCCCATAAATGGGTTCACATGATAAGTTAGTAAGAATCCACATCACTATACATACTCCCCCGTCTCAGGAGTGTGTCTGGCTCCTATTTAGAACAGCACAGGTCACAACATGTCCAGAATAGCAAAACAGAGCTCTACAATGTATATCGGTATCGGACTATTCCTACGAGTATTGGTATCGGTGATATCAATACTCGTGTGAATAGGAGATTGCAATATAAGTCTAAGCTATCTAGCTAACATGTATACTTGCATTTACATTGTATCATAACTGGTATCTAGTTACCTTGCTAATCATGTATATACTCTTAACATATATGTGAAGACACTATACTAACATGTATTTAAATCAAGGTTCAAAGTATCGGTATCGGAATCGGTAGTATCGGCGGTATCGGTAGTATCGGTGATATCGGTAGTATCGGTAGTATCGGCGGTATCGGTAGTATCGGCGATATCGGTAGTATCGGTAGTATCGGCGCGCGATATCGGTAGTATCGGCGGTATCGGTAGTATCGGCGGTATCGGTAGTATTGGTATCGGCGATATCGGTAGTATCGGCGGTATCGGATCGAAGTATCGGATGTTTAGTGCAGGGTACGTGACATTGTGAAAGCAATACAAAGTAGCAGTAAAAGGTAAATATGTTCGGATGTACAGAACACAAAGAATAAATCATAACCCCCCCCGACCCCCCTGCCCTCTCCACCCCCCACCCCCCGACCCCCCTGCCCCCATTCAACACCCCCCCCGACCCCCCTGCCCTCTCCACCCCCCACCCCCCGACCCCCCTGCCCCCATTCCCCACCCCCCCGACCCTCATTCCCCACCCCCCCCACCCCCTGCCCCCATTCCCCACACCCCCCCGACCCCCTGACCCCATTCACCACCCCCCCCGACCCCCCTGACCCTCATTCCCCACACCCCCCCTGACCCTCATTCCCCACACCCCCCCACCCCCTGCCCCCATTCCCGACCCCCCCCGACCCCCCCCCCGACCCCCCCCCCGCCCTCTCCACCCCCCGCGAAGCCGACCCCCCCCCCACACTCCCGCCCCCCCTCCGGCCCCAAACCCAAAATTAGAGAAAATTAGAGAGAGAGAGAGAGAGAGAGAGAGAGAGAGAGAGACCTGGTAGAGAGAGAGAGAGAGCCGCGCGCGAGAGAGAGAGAGAGCCGCGCGCGAGAGAGGGAGAGCCGCGAGAGAGAGAGAGAGTGTTTTGGGGGGAATGAAAAATTCCCCCCCGTCGGTTCAATTTAAGTTAGGGCACAGAGTCTAGCGACGGAATAGCGACGGAATAAATTAGTCGCTAAACCGTCGCCAATTAAAAGGTGTTTTCCGACGACTATATCCGTCGCTAGGTAGTCGCCAAAGTTCCCGCCAATGTTATAAAGATTTTGCCGCCAACTTTTGCGACGCATAAGCGACGAAAAATAATCCGTCGCTAATGTTCGTCGACTTAGCGACGGAAACCCGACAAATATTTACATTAAAAATTAAAAAAATTATGTTTTGTTGTCTGTCGCTAATCCGTCGCTACGATGTCGGAAATTGGTCGCTATTAGCGACGAAATCCGTCCGTCGCTAAAATTCCGTCGGTAAAGTGGGGTATTTTAGTAGTGATTTTACAAGCTGTGTCATCGACCAACTGGCGCTTGAGGCCCTTTGTGAACGGATATGCCAGGTTCTCCTGACTCCGAACATCAACCACTGCAATTACACCTCTTTTGATAAGATCGTGTACTGCCCTGTGCTTCAACCGCACAGTCCTCTTCTTCCCGTTGAAGAGGTCATTTGATGCCACCGCCGCAGTCGCCTGGTTGTCACAGTATATCGGTATCGCCGGTATCTGAGCCCCAACCACTGGAAGATCATACATGAGCTCCCGAAGCCATTCTGCTTCATCTGCTGCAGTTTCAAGTGCATAGAATTCAGATTCCATGGAGGAACGAGAGAGTATAGTCTGCTTCTTCGACTTCCACGATATAGCAGCTCCACCCAAGGAAAAGACATATCCACCTGTGGATCTCTCGCTTTCCACCTCTGAACACCAGCTAGCATCACTGAAGCCTTCCACTACTGTCGGATATCCGTTGTAGTGCAGTGCATATGTCTGAGTCTTCTTGAGATATCTCATTACTCGCTTCACAGCTTTCCAGTGCTCAACCCCTGGGTTGCTTGTGAACCGACTCAGCATTCCCACGGCGAAAGCTATGTCAGGCCTTGTGGCAGTAGTTGCGTACATCAAACTTACGATAACGCTAGAATACTCCAGCTGCCTGACGCTTTCCCTCGAGTTTGGCTTCAGCTTCTAATCACACCTGTATGGCGTATCGATCCCTGGAAGATCCTTATACCCATAGCGTGTGTGCATCTTCTCAATATAGTGAGATTGTGACAGCGCTACTCCAGTGTCTGTCCGGATGATCTTTATTCCCAAGATGACATCTGCATCCCCCAAGTCCTTCATACTGAACTTGGTTGAGAGGAACTTCTTTGTCTCTGTGACACAGCCTATATCCGTACCTAGGATTAGCATGTCGTCCACGTACAGACAAACGATGACTCCTCTTCCATCAGCGAACTTTGTGTAAACACATTTGTCCGTCTCGCTGACTCTGTAGCCGTTTGACCTAATAACTTTGTCAAACTTCTCATGCCACATCTTGGGAGCTTGCTTCAAACTATATAATGATTTCACCAACTTGCAGACTTTGTCTTCAAGACCTTTGACGACAAATCCATCTGGCTGTTGCATGTAAATCTCTTCGGTCAGCTCCCCATTCAGGAATGCTGTCTTTACATCCATCTGATGTATCACCAACTTATGTATAGCTGCTAGAGCGATTAACATCCTGATGGTGGTCATCCGAGCTACTGGAGCGTACGTGTCAAAGTAGTCTATCCCCTGTTTCTGAGAAAATCCCTTGGCGACCAGCCTGGCCTTGAACTTGTCAATAGTTCCATCTGCCTTCATCTTCTTCTTGAAGATCCATTTACATCCAATAGGCTTTTCTCCTTCAGGTAGATCTACCAACACCCATGTGTTATTGGAGGTGATAGAGTCAAACTCGTCATTCACTGCCTCCTTCCAGAAGATAGCATCTCTGGTCTTCATCGCCTCATCATAGGTAAGCGGATCTGCTTCCACATGATAGGTGATAAAGTCATCTCCGAAATCTTTCGGTCTCCTCGTTCGCTTAGCTGACGGCTCGGCGAGTTCTGGAGCAACAGTTGTTTCATCAACAACAGCTTCTTCTTGGACTACTGGCTCGTATGAGATTTCAGTCTCATTAGCACCTACATCATTTTCCGGAATGTCCGAAAGAACAATGTTTTTGTCTTTTGCGAACTTGTCTTCAAAGTATTCAGCATCGCGAGATTCGATAATATGATTTGATTCAATATCAAGAAATCTCCGAGCATCACTCTTCTCGGCATACCCCAAGAAGATAGCCTTCGTAGTCCTTGTCCCCAGCTTCTGAATTTTCAGATCTGGAAGCTTCACATACGCCAGACACCCCCACACTCGAATGACATTCAAGTTGGGTCTGACTTTGAACCAGAGTTCATGAGGAGTTACGTCCGAAGTTGCATATGGCACTC